>JAODUO010000402.1:472500-520000 GCA_025642075.2 Ridgeia piscesae | reverse complement strand
CCACTGCGCCACTGCGCCACTGCTAATATCTGCATCCCTCCCTAATTCCAGGGGCACAGTTTCCCCTTGCCACCCCTTTCCCTTCGCCTATGTACGTGCCTGCGTATGTGCGTCGGTCTGTGCGTGCGCGCGCGCGCGTATGTGTATTGCTAACAGTTTCTCAGTGGTTGCGCTATGAATTCTGATTTACTAGGGGGGGACGTTGTCTGCGTTACACCGAAATTTCATTGAAGTAGCTGCGCATATGACATCGTTGTTCCCGCTTGTATGTTCACAGGTTTTGTAATACTACATTTACATTCTATTCCCCAGTCTGCATTACAACTTTGCTTTCTTTCTTTTTGCTGTCCTTCTTCCTCGTTATATGTGCAGTATGTCCCTTCAAGAAACTATGTCTCCTACCATGCTTTCGTGTACGCGATGGCTGAACTGTATCTGTCGCGTCACACATGAAGACAGTTGAAATAGGGATGAGAAAATATTGAAACATGGCACACCAGATACACCTAACTTAATGGCAGCCAATGCTAAGAATTAAGATCATACGGCTTGTGCAACTGTATGTGTGCACTTGATTTCCTCAAAGTTAGCCATTGTCAACAATGATATTCCCAAGGGTAGTTTTTGTGTAATTTACAACCCTCCTTGAAGGTAATATGTCAGATATTTTATTTCTGTCTGATTATGTGAATTCTGATATTGTAGAAAATCATTAAGTAAATATTTAAATTGCTATATTGTTGATAAATTATGGGTTCAAGGTTTACAGTAGAGCACTGGGATCAGAATTCGTACATGTCAAGCACGATACTCAACGCATTGTTCCAAACTCTTGTGTGCACACATTATTCATGACACAGTAGAGATTTGTCCGCAACAGACGGGTGCAAGCTTCAGTGATATGTCGATTGATATTCGGCATCAGTAGAAATTTTATTTTTGAGCAGTCAAACGGTGTCATTTGTTAGACAGTGTCTGGATGTGTATGTACATAGAGATGTCATCCAGCCATGAGGTGCTAACAGTGCAAATGGACGACTGATTCTAGCACAAATTATGGGGTGTTTGATGTGGGATTGTGGGAGAATAATTGAGGAGGATTTCATTAATTGTGTACAGCACGTGTGAGGTTTAAAGCTACATTTCCTCTGAAATTGTGTATACCGTACATTAAGAGGCGGCTGGCTCTGTGATATATATTTAACGACGTACTTCAATGTGGCTTAAACAGTTCGATAACACGCTAAAACTGCCAACACAAACAAACAACTCGACCACGCTCCCCACACTGCTTCTCGCCGCTCTCCAGTTCCGGAGATCCACGGGGGTGTTACAATCGCAAGCAGGGGGGTCACTATCACAGCTCCACTGGTGACTGACATAGGAAGACGGGGGAACGGGGGCTTAAGAAATATCATTCCACGTTATCCAGTACTGGTGAAGTAGAGGCTCTCTTCACACTTATTTGTTTTCGCTTTCTGCTTTGCAAATATGAGTTGCTACCACACAGGTACCGATACCTGGAAGAGGAAACAGAGGTGGCGTCGTCTGCAGCTGTCTGACAATCACGTGGTTGGCATAGACTTCTTGCACCTACATAACATGTGTTCATTAGCACTAACGCGGGAACGAAATTAACAGAACCGTCCGAGAGTTTCAGCCCCACTCCGCTTCCGCTGTCTCGTGGATCATGACATCGGAAGACGAGGAGTGTTTCGAGATGTTTATGTGTTGCAAGTGTGTGTGTGTGTGTGTGTGTGTGTGTGTGTGTGTGTGTGTGTGTGTGCGTGCGTGCGTGCGTGTGTGCGCTTGTGTGTGCGCTTGTGTGTGCGTGTGTGTGCGTGTGTGCATGTGAGTGTGTGCATGCGTGTGTGCGTGTGTGTGTCTGTGTGTGTGTGTGAGTGTGTATGTGCGTGCGTGTGTGCGTGTGTATGTACGTGTTGTGTGTGGGTATGTGTATGTGAGTATTGTGTGTATACGTGTATGTGTACGTGTGTGTATGTACGTATGTGTACATGTGTATATATGTGTACGTGTGCGTATGTATGTACGTGTGTGTATGTGCACGTAGGTGTGGTGTGGGTGGACGGGTTACTGTTGATAAATTTAATTTCGCTGCCGTGTAATCATAAGTTCCCATTTATGGGGGGGGGGCAGAGTTACGTGATAGATGGAAAGTCGGCTGCGTCTTTGTGTCGTCACAGTGTCTTTGTCGTCACCAGATTTGCCGCTATCACAACGCCGCGCTAAACGACTGTATCTTTGGAATATATATACTAGCAGGATCTATGCCAAATCTTTTGGCAAATTTCCACTTCGACAGCGACAGGAGGGCTCTGTCAAAGGGATGAAGTGAGTGTGAGCTAGTGTCAGATTTTAAAAAGTCAGGTAAATGTCGTCGAGGCCACAAAACGCTATATATATTGTAATTTCTGTTCATATCTATAATAACATGAGGTAGGCCTACAGAAGACACAAACACTTTTAGTAGCATCACAAAGCAACACGCGGCAACTTAACAGTGAGTGAAATGTGTTTCTCGTGGATTATTGCGCACTTTGTCTGTTACGATGTTTTCGGAATAATGATTCAGAAACGTGTTTTCGCATCCTCCATTATTAATGATGTAGAAATTCTCTTATCGCAATTATTTCTTCTCGTTTCCTGCACTGCAAATCTTTATACGTCCAGCGCGGCGCCATAAAAGCACCTTCTCGTCTCGTCGGCTGGCTCCACTGACGACAGACATCGAGAGACGCAGGAGACGGGGTTGTACTGGTGAAAACTGTTCGCAGCCGTTTCGTCGTAACTTCGTCTTCTAATTTACTGGGGGATGGGCGGGGCAGAACCAAAAGGAATAAAGGAATAAATAAGTCTTATATAGGATTGTTCGGAACATTTTACACTTTGCTCCCTGGCAGACATCGGGGCCCATTGGGACACCTTCTCTGTAGGCATGGCTATGAGCATGGGAATCCCGGTGACATCATTCTGTGTAGCCCTGGGGGTTCGATCCCCGACTTCCATGATTCACGCGTGCATTGGCAGTGCAACAGTTTTGAAGATGTAAGTAAAACTATATTGTTTCCATATCTGAGTACATGTCAGCCGCCACACGGTGAACCCTGGCTATCTTGAGATAATATAGACACTGAAACAACTGTTTATCACAGTTTATTGCTCGTATCTGTTCTGTAATAAGGCGTGACACTTTCACGCATCTCTTGCTATATAATTCAGATATCATCTTTTGTTTGGGACACATGCGGTCGGGGCCCATTGGGACAGTATGCTTGGACATGTCCCAATGGACCCCAACCCATTTCGGAGGGGGGATCGTTGGTGTTATAATAGAGAACTGTGGTAAATACACCTTAATGTTCACACTAGAGTTGTATTTAAGTAATTTGCATGTTTTATTGCTCAAAATAGTGTGTAAAAACCCAGAAAAACGCAAACCCATGGACAAACAAATCCAAAACAAATGGAAGAAGCTGTGAAGCTGGTCTTAGGTGGAAAGGGGATCCGAAAAGTATCAGAGGAGAGAGGAATTTCAAAATCCACCCTGCAGAGATATGTGGCCAAACAAAGTCGAATGGTGGAACAACTGGTAGGCTTGTCATTTAGGCTATATGCCATATTGTATTTTGTGTAAACGTTTTCGTTCATGTGTGATTATGCGGTATTCAGCTTATATAGGCTTACATGGTATTGTATTAATTAGGTCAAATTTGATTAATATATTATGGTAGGGGCATATATGTGTGCAATGTATGTCTACGTTGTGAGTGTTCAATAATTGAATATTAAATCGAACTACAAATGATTGATTCTTTCCGATGGGCTCAGATTCAAGCCTAACTATGATCAAATAAAAATGAGCTGGAAACTTACTTGAAGGCTGCTGCCAAGCATCAACATGGACTGCCATCTACTGAAACCAAAAACACTAGCAGTATGCTGTAAAGAATGAAAGAGACATCCCAGAGTTGTGGAGAAAGAACGAAGAGGCTGGTGCAGATTGTCTGTAAATGTGTTTGGCCAGAACTCATCTCTCCATCCGAAGTTCTGAAGCAACCAATCTGGCCAGAGGTACTACTTTCAACAAATCAAATGTGGGAGATTTTTTACAGTCTAGTTACTCTGGTGGAGAGATACAAGTTAACACCGGAGTGTATATACAATGTCGCCGAGACCGGTCTCACCACTGTACATAAACGCCACCAAAGATTCTGGCAATGACAGGCGAGAGACAAGTTGGGCAAGCAAGTTATGCAAGTGACCTCAGCAGAGAGAGGCACTCTAGGTACGATGTGTGGTACTGTGAATGCTCTCGGGATCGTTATTCCGCCTCTGCTTATCTTCCCACGTGTCAATTTCAAAGACATTATGTTGAGGGGAGCCCCACCTGGATCCATGGGTGTATCCATCTGGTTGGATGACAGGCGACACTTTTGACAAATGGATGCAGCACTTCATCCATCACAGTCACTACTTGATAATAGGAACCAGCACAACAGATAAGAAAGAACTAGGTAAAAATCCAGGTACGAAAAGCCCAGTTACACACATAGCAAGTAAAGGCAAAATGCGCTTATTGTTCCGCATATATGCCATCCATACCACAAGTCTTATTTACATCTAGACATTTAATAGCATTTTCAACTTCACTAATTTCCACAACTATATCATTTGTATATTTGGCATCATATTTTATCTGTTGAATATCTATATCACTAATACAATTAGTAAGCTTCTTAAAATTAGATCACCATAATTCAGTTATTTCATCAATACCAGTAACACCCTCAATACTAATTGATAAAGGTATATTACAGTTGTTTACCTGGCGTATCTCTTTCCAAAGGTCATCTGGCCGACTCTGACATAGCTTTTTTGCCAGTGAATCCTTTCTAAGTTGGCATTCACGGTTTGTAAGAAAACGTATTGCATATTTAAACCTTGCCCTAGATGTCTTCATTAGCTCAAATACAGGACCATTTTTTGGTTTACCAGCATCAATCCACATTATAAAGCATACTCTGGCAGCAGTATGGAAATCTCTGGCATGGTCATTCCTGCCAGGTCTACATTTGTATGGTTTTCTCCTACCACCTGCCGACTCACCAGTTCATCACTTGCAATAGTCGTAGATTCTATGATATTATCATAAAACACATTTATCGCAGATATGTGTGCATCATCTGTGCAGTTTACATCATTACTTATAATAGCATCATGTGGAATATTTACATTTTCCAGGTTATAGTTTGTTGCCTCGGTATAACCATTGATACAGCCATCATTAAATGTATCCCAGCTGATTTTCTTTACACTCATGGGTTGATAAACATTCAACCTGAGGCACTAGCTCCAGGAAACATCAATACATATGGGAATGTGGTCTGACGTATAAAAGCTATACAACAAATATATATTTAGAATAACATTACAACCGTCACTGGTGCACACATATGAAGTAGAATCCCATCTTTCACTCAAATAGGGTAAAAGTATTTGCTGGCAGTAACAGCTCACTAGATACCAACCAGCAATTTTCCTCACAAAACTGTTTAAAGTGTCTACAAAAAAAACCACGATTCATTGTCACTTATGTCTGAGTTCCAGTACCCCAGTACAGAAATATATGTAGTGTCTAACTCCTCTATCACTGCTTTAATAGTACCAAGATTTTCTAAACCAGGTCTTCATGAGCATATGATTCATAAGTCTTACAGACACATAATATAACATATGTCCGGTTACTAATAGTAATTTTAATACCTGTTAGCCAGTCAATATCTAGATCTAAACATGTTACATGCATGTCAAGGTGTATGCGCCATAGTATGGCCACACCATACACCCAGGTTATGACATCTACGTAAACGATCCCTATAATCTACGGTAGCAGCCCCTGTACCATGAAAATCAGAGTGCAGCATATTTAAAGATCCAAGATCATGTTTACTGAACCAAGTTCCGTGGAGGCATACAATATCAATGTCATCATCATTCGCTGAACTTGGCTAACACTAATGACATCCATCTACTCACCTTCCCACCCCATTGCAGCCATAAATTGTAGTACTTCGATAAGTTTGTATACGGACCACTGAAACGATACTACAACTGTGGATGTTATGGTTGGCAGAAGAGTCACCCAGGGCTACCAATGACTATCCATGATACTGCTGAAAATATAGGCATTGCCTATCCACATGCCTTTACTGCACAGAATATAAATACATGCATAATACAGGGCGCGGTGGCCGAGTGGCCTGGGTAGAGTGCCGGACTCCCTCCTAGATTGACGGGGTTCGAATCGCGGTACCGGGAGGTCGGTAGTTCGGTACTTATACACCCACCGTGTTGAAACTTGGGCAATTTCGTTCACCCTATATTGCCTTCCCCTTTCAACCAGCTTTGGCCAGCGTGGAAGGGTAGGCCAACAACACCAGCATGCAAAAACACTACAAAGCCATGGACAGATGAAAATATTCTACACTAACCTCAACAAGAGTTATAATTGTTGTGGTTAACTTGATGACCTTTTGGAGATTACATTATATTGGTTTGAATAATGTTATCACTGGATGAAAATGCGTTCAAACCGCTCGGCGTCTCGCTATGAAAGACTGGCGCCACACGGTGGACTGGAGACCAGTCAAAGTCTCGTCGCAGCAACCGTGTTGCGAAATGTGCATGCAAGAAGTGTTGCATGCAGCCGCGTTGCCAGCAACATCGTTCGGCCTTGACGTTTCTCAATCGCCTCGTTGCTTGCAACCGCGTTGCATAGTGTAAACCCGTCTCTAGTCTGTCTTACTGTCAGATTCCAGACCACAGCACCCACGCGCGCCAGTGGTCGCTGCGGTTGTAGCTTCGATTACCCGGGCTCCGTGAGGTGGCAGCACTTTTCACTCCCGCAACTCTGCCTGGGGAATTAATGGGCTGCCGTTGTAACCGCCAGGGCGGCCTAGCCCAGATGATATCCTATGACAAGTATTCAACATTGAACTTATATTAACACAAAACTAAATAAAAATGTGCAGTTGTTTATAAAATAGGAATTACGGCAGGATTAACCAGTATCCGTCAGGTCGTGGCACCATTGTTTAGCTCCACTACGATGATATTCAAAAGCCGGCAAATTCACGACAGTCGGTTAAGGGAGACTATTGCGGTTGATAACGTCAGTACCAGCCTACAGTATTGTAGCGCAATGCAACGACCCCTGGATTGAAAGGTTGGCCCGCAGATCTATCCTCAGAATCTCGATTGAAAATAGTGAGTTCTCTAACCAATAATGACGCCCACCGATGTAGTGAGATTACATTAATGCCTCACTGCGGATTTACAAACGGTGAAGCTATCTGTCCCTGTCAGGTAGTCGTTTCAGGCGATTTGACACTGCATCTACGTAGCATAATCAACACATTCCAGTGGGACGTTGGTGACATTGTACTTACACAATGCTTTTATGTGAACGCCACCGGGGACAACTCTACCGAAGTAAATACTTGTGTGTGCTTTGTTCCTAGATACGAAGTAAAGGGAACATATGGTGGATACTAGCATCGGTTACCCAGACTCCGTGAGGTGGCAGCACGTTTCAGCCCCTCAACTGTCTTCTCGGCGTAGTTACGCAGCCGACCGACAGTCGGTTAAGACTAGGTGGATATTAGACGTGTCTTGGACATTTTAACCGTCGCCTCATAATCGTTTTTCCTAGATACGAAGTAAACGGAATACGGTGGTTGCTAGACGAAGTACGCCAGGTTCCACGCAGCTAATATACTCTTCTGGACAATGCATCTGAAATGAGTGAGAACATGTGAGAGATGATGGCGCTTACGGGTCTACTGCTGCAGCCTAGCACTCAGTTCACCATATCCCACTAGGTGACGCCACCGCCTGGCGAGCGAGACTGGCCAGCGTAGCTGCGTTGTCGCGCTTATATTTTTCCGGGCGTTATCAACTATCCGGGTGACGTTTCTGCGCCCGCGCGATAAATGTGCAGCGAAAGACAAAGCACATATGATATAAATACCACGGGCTGTGGTGATTATATTGTGAAGAGCTGCTTAACATTTCGTTCAATACATTTTAAAAATGCATTACACCTTTCCTGTGTCCTGCATTCTGGAGTCAAACAGCGTCCCTCTATAGTGCGGGGCAATACATCCCCTGAACGTCTCCTGGACAGCCCATTAACGTCTTGCCCTATTTGAGTTGTAAATGTACATTTGAGACTATTCCGTACGTATAGTGTCTGGGGAGTATTCATAAACCAGCGGATGACAACTGGGTGTACAAGTGAGTGTTTATCAATGAAGGACAGACGAACCACTGTGTCTGTGCATGATGTGGCAACGATATTCGGAAAGACCGTCCAGCGATCCGCCACATCGGATCATCGACAGTATAGCCTATCGCCTAATCGTCCGTAACGTTACTTCCGGTCCCCAGATCGTGATAATGATCTATCTACCTACCGCCGGATCATCTGTCGAACCACCAGTTGGAAATGACCCTAAGTCCGGGAGTGTTTCGTCCAAGGCGTGGGGCAAAAGGCTCCCTTAAAACATTACTTATCGATTACTAACGTTATTGCTATAAACTGTCATTGCGTTATTGCTAATATATAACCACATAATAATCATATGACACATCAGAACGCCGAAGTTATAAGTATATTAAGAATAACTCTGCCCGGTCTCCATGCCCCACTCTACCCTAGATCCTGAAATTGTGTAAACAATTAAAAAAAATGTAGTTCAATCACCAAAACGACACCCGCACGCACGCACGCACGCACGCACGCACGCACGCACGCACGCACGCACGCACGCACGCACGCACACACACACACACACACACACACACACATATGGTACCTATGTTTCAACTTTTCAACTTTAAGAGATCGTTAAGAGAACTCCTCGACGGTTCGAAGGTTTAGATCCGTTATTCACTACGTAGGTGTCTCAACGTGGGGTGCTCTACCGATGTGAGGAACAAGCGGTCTGGTAGTATTTACAAGAGCCATGTAGGCAATGGCGTTGTAGCGCTTACATTTTTCCGGCGTTAGAAACGTTCCGATTGACGTTTCTGCGCATGCGCGATATATGTAAAATCATCAATATGCAGTGAATTTATGGGATAAATATTACGGGTTGTTATAACCTCTCAGCAAAGTTATTTGTTGCAAATTAACACGAGGCAAACAAGTTTTAATGCATATTTTGATAGTAAGCGTACTTGACAATAGTGGGCAATAATCCGTGACAGTTATTTATATAAAAAAACGTAATATTTTATCGCATTGAACGACATTTTAAGAATTTCTTCTCAGTAATCAACATAGGAGAGTTTACGAACAGCTCATGGCATTTATACCGAAAATGCTTTGTTGTTTCGCTGGACATTGATGATTGTACATTTATTGCGCATGCGCAGAAACGTCAATCAGAACGTTTTGAACGACCGAATAAAATGTAAGCGCGAAGCGTAACGAGGCCAAATACCGCTGGAGGAAAGAGTAAAAAATTCCGTCCCCTCCTCCTGAAAAAAATAGAGCGCAGTAATGGAATAGTGCTAGGCCTATGGGGCCTACTTATCGTTGCCTCTACATCACAGTAGCAAATAATTTTGTAACATGAACGTATCGATAGACGCGATTTGCACGACATTGAGTTACACGCCAGCATAACATTCACAACATCTCCAATAAAATCAGTGACAAATTTAAACCTCCCAACAAAACCGTCAACAGTGGTCAGCCAACACACTACCGAATGTACAGTGGTCAGAGTTAACAACCGTCAATGCAATGTATGTTCACTACCAGCTTGTCCCGCCACTGCCACCGCAACGACAATGACAGGCTGATGCTGCCTGAATACATACTCCCTAACTGTGGGTTGACGCTGAGAATAGCACGAAGAGACGATCTACCATCCCAAAGAAGGTAGTGGCATTGACTTACGATTGCGCAGACATGTTTAAGAAAAACAATCACCCCAAAGTGCCGCCCCAAAAAGTGCCGCCTGGGGCATATGCTCAGCAAACACGCAACGTTCCCGTAACGTTACCAGAAGGTTATAATTAGGTTATGCAGTAACATTCCCATATATAACGTTAAGGGAACGTAAAGAAAACGTTCTAAAAAACGTTAGGAGAACGTTACCGGCTAACGTTATACTAACGTAGAAATAACGTTCTGATAACGTTCTGATAACCTGATTTTGTTAGTTGGGTGCCCCTTTCGCCCCCAGTGTATTCTTTACACCACTGCATGCAGGCTTAAGGGGCATAAATGCTGTGGTGGATTATGCGCATCAACATATACCTTTGAAGGACAGCAACTGATTTACTGTTGCTATGCTGTAATACGTAATTTATCACCTAACAGCTAACCTAAAAACTATTAAGATGGGTGATGATATCAGCAAGGTTTCATAAGGCTGCTCCAGACTGGTGCATGTATACATACCTTGGGTGTGTTGACTTAAGTTGAGTGACGTCTACCTCTATCAGCTTACAAGACCTCGTGGAAGTGCGTATAATCTATAAGATACCGATGTCAGCAGCCTTAGGTACGGTCTGCAAATGAGCACATAGATGATGTAGGTCTATAAGAATAAAGTAGAACACCTGCAGTACATCGCATACTTACAACAGCATAAGTCACGAGTGGATCCAAGTCAACTGCGTGATGAACTGAAAATCATGACGTGTAACTGAAAACAAAATGTTTACGATAACCACTGAACTTAAGTCTTAAACGGGTGCCAGGGGTCGCTGCGGTTGACTACGTCGGTACCAGCCTTTCTTTAGCAGTAGCGTAGCGCAACGACCCCCTGGCTTGCGAGGGTGATTATATATAATACAAGCAGACATTTCCATAGCTTAGCCTACAATTGTCGCTGTCGTGTTCATTTTGGCATAATTAACCCCCATTTTCAATGTTCGTATGAGTGTATTCAGTAGCGGTGTCGTTACTGCACAAAAAATCGTTATCACAATTCCAACACTGTATGTTGCTGTATGTTATCTGCTGTATGGACAGCGTATGCTGCCAATAGAATCCACCCCCACGCTGACGTCATCGCACTAAAATAGGTAGGTCTAGCCACAGGCGGTGGAGATGGAGAACAGATTGTGACCCGTATATCTGGTGAAGCGGAGAGGCGTAAATGTGTTTACCTTGAAACGAACGCAGAATCAATAGACAGCTGACACAGATCGATAAAATTACCTTGAGAACAAAGATACGTTTACACCGTCTATAGGCATCACGCGCCCTCCGACACGTACACCTGCACATGTACGTGTGCGTGTACACGTACCCAAGCGGGGCTCACTATCATAGTCAGTCTAGAGAACCGGGGTTCGTATCCACTTTCTGCCTGTTCGATGTTTCGGTAACTTCGTTCTCTGCACCTTGCACTAGTTTACCAGTTTCTTCAATCAAGTATTGTCTTGTACTCAGATGTAAGAACTTCGCGCAGTATTTACAGCGTGGCTGAATACTCCCCGAATGTGGATTTTTGTCGAACGGGTACTGATCATGAATTCGTCTGTAGGGGCCTACTATTTGATTCGCTTTGTGCGCTTGGACTGGAAATATATCGCGTTATACCACCTAGAACGAACCCGGATCATCATTCTATATATGACATCCGTCGCACGTGTGTGATTATACACAACAGGTGTACCATTTTTATCCAGCCTTAGAGTATTTATAAGCAGTATCAGACATGCCCACAGCATTGTTGACTTTGAATGGTGTATTATCGACATGCAGTTGCGGACTCCCAAAAAACCAACTGCATCCCCTCCTCTTTGAAATGTCCAATTGTGTTCCCAGAATCAATAAAACAGCCGCAACAGCCCCTTCCTCGTTCAGGCTTTTAACTGCACCCCTAGGTTGGACTCCCAAAAACAACCGCGCCGCCATTTAGACTCCCAAAACGTCCACACGAGACCTCCAGCTGCACACCCTTGGGCTCCTCAAAATGCCCCGGCCCACTGCACCGCATTGACACCACCAGATGACATTATCTTTCCCCTTGAACCTTAGCCAAAACAACTAGTTTAGCGTGACAGAGAGAGAGAGAGAGAGCAGTCGCTCACCTACAGACCTACATTCGTCGGTACGTAAAAGACAACCTTTGCCTAAAAAATGTGTCAATGTGTGAACTCGCAATATACGTACATATCTAACCTATACCGACGAAGCTTGCATCAGCTAGAGCATATAGACCCTAGCGTTAATATGCATAATTCATTAATGTCGATATCCTGCAGAGGACATATATGCTCAGGCCAAAGATGTGTCCCAATCGCTGTAGACTGTATAGTTAGTGATACTGACTATTATGGCCTAGATCTAAGGTCTAACACCGACTGTATGTAGATAGAGCCTAGCTGATATTGTTCTATACAGCCATCAGACCTAGATCTAGGCGATAGGTCGACTCCAGGGGTGTACTGCATTCATAATACGGTCCTAATGCAGACTAGGGTTGTCACCTGCCCCATGGTATTTGTCTGATAAATGTTGCATCCTTTATAATGGCCCGTAGCCCTACCGTATGTTTCCGTGTCGATCGAAGGACTGTGGCAACTCTAATGCAGTCACAGCCAAATCATAATCAAAATAATACATTCTGATAAAACAACAAAGACTAAAATAACAGTAATTAATAAAACATATGATTTCATCGACAATCTGAAATACATAATATAACATAAAATATAGGCCATATATCTTTCTCCTACTCTCCTTTTGTGCGTGACGCACCACATTACCGTGTCATGATCAGCGTCCCGTGGTTGGATTATATGTATAGGCCTCTACAACTCTTTAGCAACGTAATTATGTGGTAGCTGGGAGATAGCAATCATCATATCACCTATCGATTGTGTGTTTGGTACGGCAGACTCCATGACTAAGCGCTTTTATTCAGTTCGTTATAACATTGTGTAAACAACCGCCAACCGTATTCATTTACTACAGGCATGCACGCGACACAACCTGTTTACTACGGTGCATAACTTATTCATAGTAGGAACGCCGTCTCCCAATGGCCGCGCGCTTGTCGCTCACGTGACCGTCACGTGACGGTTCTCGCAGCGCCCACAGGCGATATTGTTGATTAATTGACGGCGTGGGAGCGACAGCAGTGAACGCTAGTACGAGTGGCATCATCTTCTCAAGGTCAGCACAGTGCAGCAGCGCAAAATGTCGGCTTCGGACACGAAACCGGCGGCTTCCATGCCGAAATATGTCAAGTTTCTCCTAGGCGGATCCGCAGGGTAAGTAGCAGTGCTCCTACTACGTACAATGCGAGCCATTTCAGAGCGTCAGATTCAGACCGCGCATAGCCACAGGCACCCAGTCTCAGTGCATCGCCCCTCGGGCTCAAGCATCGCACGATTATGTCACATTGACCTGTCACGCGGTCGTTACCCTACACCACCCTTGGGTTGACGGCATTAGCTTGGCGAGTGACTTGACTCAAGTCTTGATTGCGTTCGTCCGAAGCGCCGCCGTTTGCTGCAAGGTGACAACTAGTTATTGCTCGGCCACACAAATGCCTGTGCACTGCTTGCACTACTCTACTCATTCATTAAACTAGACGACAGTTGTCAGGAGCAGAGTAGGGTATTAAGTTACGTAACCCGGGCTTTGGTGCGCTGCTGGGCCAGTAAATGGTTTGTGCTAAGCCTTGCAGTACAAGGTACAAACTACAATGGGCTGCACTGAGTACTGCTTTATACAGATTAACTGTATTGTCACTAAATCAACCCTCAGTTATAACTTCCTGGCGTAGATGTTTCCATGTGTATATATGCATGATAATTATACTCACAAATAAAATCATACATCTATACTTGAAATTAACAGTTCTAAACAAATATTTGATTGTGTGTGCGTGCGTCCGTGTACACGCATGTGTGTGCACGCGCATGCTTGTGTTTGCAGGCATGCCAAAATTGTGCTTTTTAGTTCTGGATGGGAAACAAAACTCAAGTCTAGGCAGATATACATTAAGCCGTAAATTAGCAGCTATAAATTAACATTGCTATTTACATGTTTACAAAAATGTCATAAAACACAAGTCAATGTACCACATAATAAAATGCATGGTGCTATTTTATTTGTTCATAATGCAGTTATCTGATCATTCAACATATTTTGATTACCATACAGCATAATGGAATGATAGTTCTAAGCAAAACTAATGTCCAATAAATGCAAAAAATAATTAGAAAGTTTCAAGCATTTTTTAATTTACCTACACTTGGTTTTATAAATGTTCAGAAAGTTTGCATACAAACAGTGGTTCCAAGTTCAGAAACAGTTATCTTCAACAATGGTAAATGTATACATGTAGGTCATGATTTTCAAGAAAGATTTGTTTGTGCGGTGCAAGCGTTGTGGTCTCGCCTAGCAAAGTGCAACCTTTGGACTTGTAAACAAATTCACTATGCTGTCATTCATGTTGTAATACATTGACCCCACAAAATGTCCATATCTAGGGCGCGTGTAACTTGGGAATGTTGACTGTGAAATGTATACATGTCCTGTGAACTTAGAGTGTTTTCATCTTGGTCTGCGGATCAAGTCGCAAGATGAGTATTTAAGTCAAACTTCAAAGTGGTTTTTTTTACACTTGGTTGGTTGGATATAATTCTACATTTGAATTCAGAAATTTATTAAATAATTTTATTTCTTGATCACTGCCTAATAATTCCTGGAGTGTGCAGAGTAAATATTGGCATGATGACTCTATACAGATTTTGCCTGTTATCACACGAACATAAACGTTTCACATGACTGGACATGACTCAACATATTATTCATTCACAGTCCATTGCATACTGACCATTCCACCAGAAACTAAATAATTGTACTAACTCGCTAATCATGTAAAACTATTACATTCAATGTTGAATGCTCAGTCATATCCAGATACATTGTCAAAATTTGTCTTCTGTTATCCAGATTCCAGACCATATTATTTCCAAATGTGTGTGTCCACATTTCTGTTGCCCAGATTTAAAAAAATGCAAGTACTGGTGCCGTAATTCAACAGATGTACAGACAGTACAGTGGGTTCATTGAACTCGCAATCAGTGTATTTATTCTTATTATATGGCAACTAAAGTCTGGACCACAGTACTACATACTGTGCATCTGATAACAGTTAGGAAGGTGTTTTGTTATTCACTGTACAGACATGGACTAAGCCTGTCGGGCGGGAAATGGTACGGAAAGATGACTAGACAGATAAGTTTGTGGCTTTATAAATGTACAATGAGTTGTGAAATAATTATGAGTTGCAAGCCAGATACTAACTTGTTTGATGTTGTGGTGGTAATTTCTACCTTCCATTCATTCCTAACTCGCAAATGTACATGTTATGGGATATTGAGTAATTTATCGCAGATTTCTACATGCAGATTAAGTGCAAATGAATTAACATAGAAGTGACAATTTATTTTGTATTCAGGCTAAGCTCATTGCATGATTTTGCACAATAATAATATGGTCACATGACATCACAGATTCACAATTGTGTTCATCCTATGATAGTTAAAAATTAGTGTAAAAACCACACTAATATCGTCACTTTGCTAAAATCAGCCACTGTTCAAGTCACTTTGACCCTGTTCTCAGGGTGACCTTAATGGAAAGATTCCACTGTACTTATCCTGGATGTTAGCAATGGCTGATAGCCAACTTATGGTAAACGTGATACAACCAGTCTAGTTGCGTCAACGCAGAACCAGTTTGTGTGATTATCTATAAACAATTAACTGGTTCACAAACCATATCATAAACTGTCCCATATGGTCCAAGTGCATGTGCTGTTTCTTGTACGACTCTGATTACTCATTCACCATTGACTAGATGTGATTACTCATTTAATGTTAACTAGATCTTCTATTCTCACTGAATGAAAAATATTTGCCAGTCATTCTGATACAAAAACTGGCATGTTAATGAATGTGAAAAGGCAAATACATAGTTATAATAGTTATGAGGTCCTATTGCAACAAAGGGTCAAGTAAACCAACATTGAAATCACCTTGACTAAAATTAATTCATCAAATTATTATGAAATTTTTTTACTAGTTAATTATATTAATACTGTTAATGGCCATTTACCTGTATTTTATGTCAGTAATTTTAAATGTAATTTTATTTAATAAAAAGTCAGATTGCTTGGTTGGGTAAAATCCTTGGACAGTGATCTCAAATTAGTAAATGGAAAATAATGTTAACTGAAACTGTTCTGTGCTTTTATAACTTATCAAGACAATGAAACTATATGCACCCGTTATTGTTGACCCAGTTAATCGATTAATTGTTTAGCCTTTTGAGAACTTGAACAACTAAAGGCGTACTGTACCACCAGCGTAATTACCACTGATACTGATAGATGCTCTAAGACATAGGGTGCATATAAAATGTGTTGAAAAGGTGCAAATCTGCCATGTCTGGTTTGATGCAGAACTTCTTTCAGTGGAGACTACTCATTCCGGCAATTGGCCATTGAAAACCCTCCTGGTCCACCTCTTTCTCACAGCAGACTACAATGTCTACCAGAATTCCTGGCAAATTTATGTAAACTAGTTCCTAAAACTGGTGGGTTCAGGCTGTGTGTCTTACATGTTGTTTTATTTTTCAGCATGGCTGCGACACTGTTTGTTCAACCTTTGGATCTTGTGAAGAACCGCATGCAACTGAGTGGTATGTCAGTGAAAAATCTCTTATAATATATACATACTGAGTTTCACACAGTTGACTGTCTGGTAATTGGAGATGCGATAATGAGATCCCTGCTCAGCGAGTCCATAACAGGTTTTTACCTATTTCCCTCCATCATGAGTATTTTTCAACCTCGGGCATAGACACCAGATGTAACAAACCAATGGTGAATAGCGTCTCTTCCGAAAAAACGTGGGGAAGCACAATCAACAAACCGGCCAAAATTTCTACCAAACCGGCAAACCAATATCGAAATGGCACCCAGTAGCACCACAGTTCAATTTAAACCCTGGTTAATCTGGATGATAGTCCAGTGCTCTAAGCCTCTAACCAGTGAACTATGTACAGCACATGTTACCACAAGGACATCTATATTTTAATAATCAAACTTTGAACTATTATTGGTACATCTCCTCATCAGTCCACTCACCTCATCATGTAGGCATTTTTTTTGGCTAATTTGCCTATAGGTTTTCCATAAACTGTGCCCCAATTTATTGGGATACATTCAATAATATATTGGGTACATAGAAGTAATAATATGAAAAACTGTGCATTTTTGACAATATAACCTAGTTGTAGAGCGTAGTGGCTTAGGGGGAGAGGTTCAACCTCTAAACTAAGATAACCCGGGTTCGAATCCTATGCTGCAGTGTGAAAACTTGGGCCAGTTTTTTACTCTACATTGCTCCAGTTCACTTAGCTGGAGGAATGATTATCTGGCTATAGACAGTGGTGAATATTTGTATGAGCATCCTTTGTGTATTAACTGCAGCGTGACTGAATGACTCCCAGAGAAGTTGATATGGTGTTTGCTTGAATAGCTCTGCTAGGGAAGTCCCGAGAACTGGATTTTTTTAGTTATTGACTTATGCCCCCCGGACCCTCCACAACTTGAGATGTTGTTAGTTAATTGGCCAATGCCACAAAATCACAGTAGTGTGTCAGCAAATTTAGAACCAGTAAGTACAAGTTCTCACAAGCTCAGATTTACCACAAATTGGCCGCACTAATAGATCTCTGGAGTGTGCTCGACTGCTCGCACAACTAATCCTCTTGTGTCATGAGATCACTTGATTTATTTCATGTCAGCCAAGGTGAACCAACCATTTGGACAACTAATGGCTTGCGTAATGAATCCAGCCTTTTTCATTCAGGCTAGCTGGATGCTAGCATTGGTGGAACCACAACCACAACCAGAACTAGGCAAAATTGTTTTTGTAATGTTGGAGTTGTAGCTCGGTGTTTTGTTCAATATTTTTGGGACATGTATACACTAGTTATGTATTTTATAAATGGTGTTTATTTTTATCAAATTCAAACAGGTAGACTTTGAGTACTTAGTCTACGTACTGGTAGTTTTGCAATGATAACTAGCCACTTGTGATGTTGCTACCTGATCGATGTGCTCTGGCAACTCACCTGATCTAGCCGTGGAAAAATGGCATAGCCTGTTAAATGTTATCATTGTAGTGTAGACTTGCACAGACTTTCAATCATAAGAATCTGGTTCAAGCCCTACGCTGCCATTTTGAACAAGGGCAATGTTGTTTACTCTACATTGCTCCAGACCTGTATACCCTGATAATAGACAGTGGAGAATAATCTTTGTGCATTCTTTGCATCATGGCTGAATGCCTTCCAGACAGATGCGTGTTTGATAGAATAGGTCTGTCCAGAAATAAAAGTTGGCTTCCTACTAAAGCCATGCACCTGAAGGCAGCCATCTTGAACACTTCATTGGTCTACCCTGGTTTGACACTCAGGCTAACATGTGCTCATGGAACTAGTCCACTAGTAGCTCGAAATAGCACTTCTTCCATTTCCTTTGGTCAGCGTGAAGTGCATTGGCAAGCACAATCCATCATTCTGAACAGGTGTAAACGTCCCACCCTTGTTCTTATTGTGTACGTTCATTCATTCATTAGTACAGTCTACAGACAGTCTGCAACCAATCGCCATCAATCATGTATTTATTGCAGACCTGCTATCTAGATAATTCAGGTTGCTATTGGCAAAGAAAACCGGATCAAACATGCTGACTGCAAGCCTTGGGGTGTAGGCAGGACTTTATGCAGGTCCCAATTATTGCCTGTCACACATTTTTGGTGGACACATGGATGTTAACTGTTAAGCCAGTTTACAAGCTTGAAAATGTGTCTGATGACCTGAAATGGACTACAAACACTCATGTGACACCATGTACACTCACTTCTAGTTCTAAGGCATAACTGACAATATCTATGGTTTTGGAAGACATTTTCTTGCTCCTTAATTTTTCCCCTCCACCACACATCCACCCATATTTCTACCCGTTCACAACGGTTTTTAACGTGACGGGTGGAGGGGTCTCTGCATAAAGCTATGGATGTATGTGTGGTTGCAGGAAAATGGCAAATACCCCATGGATACTGACTTTAAAGACTCAATAATTATGCAAGGAACATTCATTTTAAAAGAATTGTTTAATCTACCGTATGTTGAGGTGTGTGAGGTGTTATGTACCAACGGAAATAGGGAACAGCAGATACACATATCAAATAGTTTAGCATAATATGGAATTTGCTTCACAAATATTAACAGGGGATATATACATAAACTAACCTTAAACCAGCCTACACTGCTAATAATCAGTGCCTTGACCCAATATCGACATTGCGGTAATCACAGAGCTATAACTGCCGAAGGTGTCGCGTTGCCATCAAGTTTTGCGGGAATTTTATTCGTTTCAGTAATGTTACATTGTATCCTAGTTAACCCGGTGGTAGTATAATTATGTGTCCGTATAAGATGTGGGAGGAAAGTTTGGCAGCTGTAGGTGGTTGTTTTGATGATTATGTCGAAATAGAAGAAGTTTCGGGCTGTGCATATTTGGTACCTCAGCAGGTGGATAATGTTGTTTTGACCACCAAGGTGTTCGTAGTAATGGACATGTGACGTCACACCCTCCAAGGCAAAATGCCCGAAATGTCAGTCGCCAGTGAGGCTCAGTAATTATCCTTAAACACTTACCAAATGGTCTAAGAATTGAATAAAAATTATGGCATTAATACAATAGGCACTGATTAATGGTTTGAGATTTTTTATTTTTTATTGCTTGTTCCTTTAAGCAATACCCACCTATCGTGTTGCTTCAAGCAAGAAATTATTATACATGTTTTGGGTAAGAAATTTTAAACTTTTGTTCCTTTTTAAAACTACCTGGGGAGGTAAGATATTTATGACTTGTAGTGGACTTACAAAGAGGTGGTCTTTATATCTGTTAGCCCAGTAACTAACTTATTGACTAAACTAACTGATGCTATGTTGCAGGGGAAGGCACCAAAGCTAAGGAACACAAGACAAGCTTTCACGTCATCAGAAGTATCCTGAAAAATGAAGGCTTCATTGGAATGTATTCAGGGTAAATAAGTTACTGATTCTGGATCATTTCAACTTAATCGGCACCTGACCCACTGGCCCATCACTGTGAGCCAGACCTATGTTAAGTTGCACAGACCTAATCTGCAGATAAGCCAACAAATAGCTGTGTGTTCCATCTCCCACACATATTGTATGATGTCTGCAGAAAAGCCTACCCTATAAGCTCATCTTTCTGTAGTCAGTTTACTTTCTGCAACAAATAGTTGCAAAACTAATAAACTACAAGCATTAACAAAAAATGTGAGTAACAATGACCATGTTTTTCATAACGTTGTTGTTTAAAGATCCGTCCATTTTAGCAACAATTTAAAAAGTACTGAAGGTATTTCAACTAAATTTAATACTTTCTGTGGTATAGAAATAATCAGATAATTGGAGCATTTCAAATATACGAAACCATGAACATTAACCAACTGAATATTTTTTGTTTTAAGGGAAAGAAATAACTGTGTTACCTTGTGAGTATAAAGGTTATGTTGCTTCCCTGACTGTTTTTGTCAATGTCTTTCAGACTGTCGGCTGGTCTACTTCGACAGGCCACCTACACAACGACAAGACTTGGGGTCTACACAATACTTTTCGAGCATTTCTCAAAGTACGTATGCCCACGTAAATCACATTTGTGTACAATCAGAATGGTCAATTAACTGACCTTGTTGGCCAAAGGTGTACCATAACGACATTCCTTGAGTGTAACTGTAGTCTCTGTACCAAAAGTTACACCAACACTCTCTGTGATTGATCGCACATTGCACAATACAATAGTGTGCAGTCATTCTAGGTCATTGCCACTGAATGGGTCCTACCATGGACACAATAGGCCATATAGAAAGCACCTTTGAATCAGGTTTTTCCCAGTTATGGTCACAAAATGGCGTCCTGTCAGTTTGCCTGTTATTACCTGTTTTTATGTGGAGAAACTGGCAAATACAATTGATGAATAAAACGTGTGACTTAAACTTGTTAATGCGAGGGTGACAGCGCCTAGGTTTTATTTTATCATTTAATATTACGTTCGTATGACTACAATATTATGTTGACGATTTACAGCCTGCCAATTTGTGGTTAGTTACATTATTTCAATCAGAACAGTGTTCATCATTTGAAAGATTCCACCTGCAACGTTCAAATTGTAAACAAAACATCCAGTTTCAAAACAAACTTGATTGGCATAATGCTGAGGCAAGCAGTGTTTCCAGCAGTAGCCTTTGATGTTTAACTTTCCCACAGTCTACACAGCAGATGTCCTGTTACAAGTGACTGCGCAGCCAATTCTTCACATTAAAACCTGCTTATTCCATCACGTCACATAAAATGACAATGGAGATAAAACTGTTGTGTTCTTCAATCGTTCCCTGAATGTCAGGGCTGAGAATAGCATCCTTGTTGATCCTTCGTTTAATTTTCATGATGACACAATTGCTGGCATGGGATCGGTCATGACTAGACCAACAACGGCATGCCATTTTGCAGCCAGAGCCACAGTCAGTGACTGCCAACACGTACTTTTTCCGTGTGCTTTCATAAAAACACAAATGATTATAGTCAAGCAAGGTCATAGTGTCTAGACATGTTGTTCTTCTCTAAAGAATGTAGACAAAACCAGAAACCGATTCGTGCTAGTGAGACTTAGAAGGATGTTTTCGATACTTCTTGATTTGTCCAAGTCAGACACATCCAGGCTGGAGTATTTGATTACGCAAACAATGGTTCTGGTGTTGTATATCGGGACTAATTTTAAAGATGTGACATTTTGTGGTATTAGGATATATGTAACTTTTGTGTTCGTTACTGAAATTAATATCTTCCTTAACAGAAAATTACACTGCAGAATAATTGGTCTGAGTGTACAACTGTACACGTGTGTACAATTGGGTGTAATATGAGGCAGCTATTGACAGGAAGAGAGTATTTTCAATTACAAACATTAATTAATTGCAAAAAGACACCGCACACAATGTGTTGGGATGGTCATTGCTCGGTTGTGATCTCTGGCTTCGTGTGGTTTCAAGATACAAGCAATTTCATCTCATTGATGAATCTATTCTGTTCTGTCTCCTGGGTAATTTGACTGATCTAGCCTTTTTCCATACGTCTGAATCATTCATGTCTTCGCCAAGACAAAACAATCGAGAACCTCTGTGACATTAAGCTCCCACTGATAGTAATATGTCAAGTGGGCTATTGGGCTACACATTTTTCCACGCTGGTAGTTTATATTTATATTTTAGCCAGTTGAGTTAACCAGTGCTTCCCATGGAAAACACCGTCATACGTGCCAGACACCCCCAAATATCCGCACATTTTCCAGACTACCCACATTTGTGTATTATCGCTGGTCAGTGGGATATAATTGTTAGTGGTTGTGACACATGCATAGATGGCATAATTTTCTTTATGATGATATAAAAAGCACATGAAATTCACATAGTCTTGAAATATTAAAACCCTACGTTCTCCACTTGTTGGTGAAATTAGAAAATGTATAAATCTACAAACTGTCTCAATGGACCTCACAAAATGTCAGCCCGACACATGCAAAGCCAATGAAGATGCGCGGGCAATAGCAAGTTCAGCAACCATACAGTGAAGAATTGTTTTATAATAATAGTCAATAAATTACCATACACCCACCCTTTGAGACAATGTCGTTGACATAACATTTTAGTTCTCACTTAGTACATTTGCTACTCCTCACTGAACCGACCTTGACCTGTCACGGAATGTTGTCACTCAGGCAGAGGTCACGTAACACTAATCGTCACACAACAATTAGTTGGTCTCAGAACAAATCACGTAGTTGTATTGAATGATTGCAACAACTGCACCAGTGACAGCCAACGGTACTGACTGATCGTTCACCTCACATATGTCACTGATTGCAATTGTCTGCTTTGTAATTACACAGATAAGATCTGCACTGCAAGTTGATTGCAGTCTGCTTTGATCTTCGACAAAGCCTGTACCACTCCTAACATATGCCCGCAATTTGCTACATGTTGCAAAGAGCAATCCAATATTCATGGACATTCATCAGAAATTAAAATGTTACACTATTTGTATAATCAGAAATATTGTGATAAACATTTAATGATGATAGGTACTTTTTGTAATAGGTGAATACTAGTGAATACTAATTCAGAGTATTGATATTGAGGTGATTACAGTTATACAAAGCAGGAAAGGTACTCATTGTGTGAAATATTGTTTGATGTGTTGAAATTGTGTTAAAGGATATTTACCTGGAAAATGCATTGCTGTGGTGTCTTCGTTTTGGGGGCACCTATAGACCATGCTTTTTGTTGCCATTTGCAGTCAAGAACACTGCAAATGGCAAAAAAAATCTTATCTGACCCCACCCACTTCTTACACGACCAGTAAGACCTTCTCCCCACAGGAAGGAGATACAGAATGCCAACTGTAAAAACCCAGTGTGCCCTCCTCCATCAAGTGTTTGAACCAGCCCCAGAAAATCAATCATTGACCGACATATCACAGTCCCTACACTGCCACTGCAATGTTTTATCACATTTATTTATTTAACTTATAATATTGTCATATTGTTTTTAGCATATTTATTCCAGTATTTGATCTATTTTTACAGATACCGTTTACATATTTATATACTTTATTTTACTGTATACATGCATTACCATGTGATGTGATTTAAACATTGTGTTACTTACCTCCAAAGTGCAAGATGTTTAGCCATTCTGTGACTGGACAATAAAGTTATTATTATGCCTGACTGTATGTCATGGTACTTTCTGTAGTGCCATGTAGTCAGTATGGTACAAGTGTATTGGTAGTTTTAATGACGAGACCAGCTCACAACTGGGTGTACAGCTATTAAGCCAAACACAAAGTTTTGGAACACATTAACCCATGAGAAGTGAAATGGCTACACCGTTTGGATGGATGAAAATGACAAAAAATTATCACACTACAACAGATGTTCAAAAAATGAACTACATAAAAATTATGTTTTCTCTCCTAGAACACAAACACTGATATACACCAGAGACAAATCCCACCATCGGGTAGTTTTGATTACATATTGAATTATTTATTTGATTTATATATTTTAAAATGTCACGGTTTTATTAAATCATTTAGATTTGTTAGACACTAGCTCCTGAATCGACATTTTCTCCCACCCTATGTTGACACAGCTGAGTGCCAGTAGGCGTAACACAGAACTGAGACAACATAGTTCTTTCTCATGTAATGGTCCTCATTAACCCAACCTGCCGCCAGCATCTGTGGCGGCCATTGTGTATTTGTTGTTTAATGACAACGGCACTGCCATTACTGATGGCATTATTGATTCGAGCTGACCTTCACTGATTGCAGGGATGACAAGCCACCCAGCTTCCTCATGAAGGCAGCTCTAGGGATGACCGCTGGAGCCGTGGGAAGCTTCATCGGTACACCAGCTGAGATCTCCCTTATCCGAATGACAGCTGATGGAAGGTACAGTGGCGCCACCTGTGTGCCATTATTAACACCAGTAGTTGGTTCATTTAACAAAATGTTGTTACATACGTGGCTTTACACCGCAATTTTATTTAACAGAATCTTTATTAATGAGGACTTTTTATGAGAGTGTTTCTAACACTCTAAGAACTGCAACTAATGTTTTGAAGATGTGTATTGACCGTTTAACAAATATGGTTGAGCAAAAACACCAATATATTCCATTAAAGCATTGCTTTATCGATAGTAATTTTTTTCAAAATGTTTCAGACACATAAAAATAATTAGTGTTCAAAAACACAAATATAATATTTTTTATTTTAACGTGTCTGGATAGATACAGTGTCCAAATACTTTGACCATTACAGTATCTGTCCCACTGACCAGGCAGCTAGTTATACAACACAGGGGAATGTAGTCTACTGCAGTAAGTAACAGGATACAGCAGGCTATTTCCATCACCACACTACTTCATCCCCCCCCCCACCAGACAGCTGGTGTATGTAGTTTATTCCCAAGCCCTGCTGACAAGCCATGGTGTGTTTATCTGTCTCAGATTACCAGTGGAGCTGAGACGTAACTACTCGCACGTGTTCAATGCCATATACAGAATCACCAAAGAAGAGGGGCTTGTGACCCTGTGGAGGGTAAGTACAGATTAATTCACTCATGGAAAAAATTAACAATCTATAACAAAAAATCCCATCTTTATCTGTTTGACATGAGATATGAAAATGTCCAAGTTTGTATGTTCAAACATCATTATATATATATACAGGGTGTATATATATATATAGTATATATATATATAATATATATATATATATATATATATATATATATATATATATATATATATATATATATATATATATATACACTGTACATATATATAATGTTTATTTTATCCCACATATCCATATTTAAAAAATAATTATGACACGTGTGAAAAATTGCATTTTGGTCACTAAGTATGTAGGGTTATTAAAGCTACCTGTTAATATTGACATACATCAAAAATAGATAAATTCGCTAATGTGTTTTTGCGTACATTAAAGTATCGTCCTTTAACTTTTTACAGCAAACCATTAGAAAAAACCCAAACAATAAATGTATTTAAACTATCCTGCAACGAACATAAACAACAGGGTAAATAGTAATGGAGTGCTTCTTGCAGGGTTGCGGACCTACTGTGGTGCGGGCGATGGTGGTCAACGCTGCCCAATTGGCGTCATACTCGCAGGCGAAGCAGTTGGTCCTCAGTACAGGTTTGTAGACAGATGTGTGCACAACTTTATGCAGGAGCAAATGTTTGCCAGTCATACAGTGTTTGGTGGACACATGGATGTTAAGCCAGTTTACACACTTTAAATACACACACGTTCCATTATTTCCACTCATTTCTAAGGCATAGCTGACAATATCGATGAGTTTTGAAGACCTTTTGTTTTCAATTTTTTACCCATCCACCATCTGTCCAACGATATTTCTACCCATCCAAAATAGGTTTTACCTGTCTAAATGACAGATGGGCGGGTCTCTGCATAAGGCTATTGATATGTGTCAGGTAGGTGGAAACCACTTCAGAAAACTGCTTCAGTCATAACACATCTTTTTATGAGAAAAACGTTATGCTTTTAATGTGGTTGTAATAATATGTATGCATATCATTAACACTGTGCTACGTTATGCATGATTTCACGTAACTTATGCAAACATACACAAATGCACAACGCAGTGTGACACAAAGGTGATCTATCATAGCTATTTATAAATTGTTGGTACCGTCATTTAACAGCGTCAACAAATTGGTTGATTTTATTATGTTATATCAAAGTGTCAGAAAATGTAATGTTGGTTAGTGTTTCAAAACATTGTCGTGCTCTTCCTTTTGCAAAACACTGGGCCAGTCATGTTTCACAGTTAAGCATATGTTTATTTTCAGGTTACTTCAAAGACAACATACTGCTGCATTTTGTGGCAAGTATGATCAGTGGCCTCGTCACAACAGGATGCTCGATGCCTGTGGATATTGTCAAGACCAGGTTTGTCTATGTTCTCTTATTTAAATGTCCATTTGAACTAATGCTGCTATGCGGTAACGTGCATACAAATTGATGATATAGAATTTAAATTAGTTGTGTTAATGTTCATGTGTGAGTCAGGTTATCTTATGAAGGTAAATTGGACTAGCAGTTTCCTCCAGATGGATTACAAAACAGTATATCTTGTATAATACAGCATATCATTTCAAATACTAATATCATCCAGAAACCTTAATTATCCAAACATGTCAGAATCTTTATCTTCTAAATGTTTCAGATTAATAAAAAAAGTAAGAATGTTTATTGACCTAATTAACGTTTTGTCTATGCTGACATTTCAGGATACAGAACATGAAGATTATTGACGGAAAGCCTGAGTATTCTGGTGCAATGGTGAGTAGTAAACGATGCCGCCATAATAAATCTTTCGTCATCATTGTTCTAGTTGTTACAAGTGTTCACCAATGATCTATTAACTGATTTTTCTATATTTATTGTGGTTACAACGTTGTTATCTTGTGAAGTCTAGCGCGTCAACTAGTCGCCTTTTTCAAAACATACCGACCGTTATGTGAGG
Organism: Ridgeia piscesae; assembly: GCA_025642075.2. Taxonomy (NCBI): domain Eukaryota; kingdom Metazoa; phylum Annelida; class Polychaeta; order Sabellida; family Siboglinidae; genus Ridgeia; species Ridgeia piscesae. The sequence continues at coordinate 492,693 of JAODUO010000402.1, read as the reverse complement.
GAACCATGTAATAATTAGGTAAAGAAAAACAAGAAAGAACCATCTTGTGTAATGATGTGTTAGAATAACACACATTTATTCCAATCTGTCATGTGTCAGAGTTCCATAAAGGCTGGTAACAAGTGGAAGCTATTCCTATGAGCATCAATGTGCTGGCATTTATAAATTATTACCTGAGTTACGCAGCAATGCTTGGGGGGAGGCATTCACCCACCCTCATATGCACGACCTAACAAAATGCTAACATGTGGCAGGCAAGGTTAGTGCCTGTGTTAAGCGATGACAATTTTCAAAAGCCAATAGTATGCAGCTTTTTTCCAGCGTCCAGCAAAGTAGTTGTAGAAGGTGTAATTATGATATAAAAACGTGAATTTCCGCGGATATAACTCCAGTTGACTCCACTTTTGATTTTTTTTAAATATTAGCTCCTCAAGTCTCCAAATCTCACGGAAGAATTAAAAAAAAATCTTAATACACGAACCATCTTTGTGAACTCGCTAGGTCACCTGACCAATTTCTGCCAGCAATATGCAAAACTGACAGGAATTATAGTTATAAACAAATAAACAGTGAAAATTGTTGTATAATACAGATATATCATAAGTGAAAAAATCCACTCGTTTTACAAAGAAAATATTATGTGCGTAATTATTGTGGCCAGGGTGTGGTCGGTGGGAATATCTTTATGTACATGCGATGTCTTTATGTATAGGTAGAGCCTATGCATGGATTGCAATACTGAATAACTAATCATGCAAATTCGTTTTCTTACAGGACGTCTTGAGAAGGGTTGTACGCGGCGAGGGTTTCTTCAGTCTATGGAAAGGTTTCACCCCCTACTATGCCAGAATTGGACCCCATACAGTCCTTACATTCATCTTCCTGGAGCAGATGAACCGACTCTACAGTGAAATTGTACTCAAGGAAACTGGCAAGGTTCGGAGCAGCCTGTAGGAGTTTTGCAAACGCAGCTTGCTGTCAGAGAGAGTGTGAAGATAATGGTGCAACAGCCATGCATGTTGGATTGTTGTATATGATTTGATAGGCAAATGACCCTATTATCGCCCATTGGGCAGGTTATGACACCAGTTTCTACCCAGCAATGGCATTTCTGCAGGCAACTTCAAATGGAAGTTGCTGAATCGTAACTTAAGTCTGTGATTAACTGAATTTCGACGATGTGATCTAACGCACAAAGAAAATGTGTTAATGATCAAGCCTGGTAGACGTTGTGTTGAGACAATGGGCTAGCCTCTGTGTAGAAACATGTTATGTATATTACATCGTTTATGAATGGCTAGTAGTTGTCGATCAGACGAATACCACCAATATATATCAGTTATAGTAGCAGAAAACGTTGCTGTGTTTTCACGCACGTGTACTATTTGCGCGTTGTCTTGTTAGCAAATCGGAATTTTTTACATGTATTAATTTCCGATGATAGGAGTCGTTGTAATGGCTATGTGTCTGATGACACATCACTTTCAGTATCTGTGTAATCACCTGTCACGCACCTTAACCACACAAACGATTTCAGTCGACTCGTTCGGATTTTAACGACGTTATACTGTCGCACCAAATCTGTGAAACTCGCACCACGTTACAGCCAATAATGTTACGGTGAAAACATGAAAAACTTCTTTATTGTTTACCTCATCAACGTCAGTTCAGAACCCGTTGAGCACTTTAAAATCGAATATGGATTGCTTAACCTAAAAAATTGTAACTGCAATACAGCTGTACCTAACTCGGGATACTGATAATTTTGTCAAGGTAGAAGTGTTTGTTCTCGTATTGTGTAGTGTTAGCAGTGATCAATTGACCTGTTTCTCGAATGCATGCTGTGTATTTTGGCTGTCACTGCGATTGCACAAATTCTCATAGCGGACATCTTAGTGTTACTGCTACTCGAATGTTAGGTTACTTATCAGCTTCTGCAATACAAATGAAAATTATTCGAAAGTATTCCTGAAAACGTTGCTAAAATGATCTGTTTTGTATGTTTTCCATCGTTGATATATTGGTTGTCGTTGGGATGTGAACAGTCCAGCTCAGGAAATTATGGTGTCACATTTTTGTGCATGATAGTTGTTGAAATGTTGTTGATTTTGTTCCATGTGAAGCATGTTCAGTGCTGTGAATAGGCATTAGGCTCCCAGACCCCTCTGAATGAATGCAGGTCAAATACATTTGTATTTATCTATAGGTTTACGTGTTAGACATTGGAGATGTGATATCAAAACTACAGTGTGAATGTATTTCTAAAAAATATCGTCTCCATATAACTGATTTGTGTATACATTAGAATTCTGTATAATGCTATATAAATCAAGTTATCTAATTTGTAATATTACACAAGTTGTTTGTCACATTGATATATGGTGTAAAGTATTGAAAGGATTTATATGTGTATCAACACATTTTGTGTGTTTCAACAACAGCGTGCGTTGTTTTAAATACAGTGACGTTTCATAGCATCTGTACACGAATCATGTAAACAAATTAAACTATTTATGTATCAAATGTTTAAATGTATTTGACCTTCATCAAATGTCAAACAACCGCCGATTTTAAAAAGGGAAACGGGTTCGCATGTGGGTACATATTGTACATATCGTTTAATAATAATAATTCCTTTTGGTAGAGTCGTAGTAACGCGTAATTAGTATTTGCCTGGCGGGTTTGCTACTTTTGCGGTTAATTTATGTTTTGTATTTTACTTGTAAAATATACGTGTACATTAGCAAGTGTCGTTATTGCTACATTAGAAGCTGATTCTGTACTGGACTCCATTGACCAGTCCGAGGTAGAGGCTTTGTGATGTCCTGCCTACGAGGATGTGAATTATGTCCACAATGAGCACGCGTCTACGTCATTGACTGTAGTATGCAGGTCGTACTGTTTCAGTATTAAGATTGTAAATTTGCATTTTAAAGCAGTAATATATATATTCCACGATGCACCACAAGCGGTTACTAATTTTGTACAGAACATGAAGAAAGATTATGCTGTGTGCCAATGTCCTCAATCAAAGAATGTTTCTTTGCTCTGAATGTGTGCTGTATGCTGGTAATTTGTAACATGCATGTTCGTATGTGCTGAATTACGCGGTGAAATGTTGCACTGATTGCGTATGGCTGACCAGGCGTAGACGGTTGGCGAATATGACTTTTGTGTACATAGCATGAACAATTTGGGAACCTATATTTTATATTACGAGTTCCCGTGAGAGGTTCTTGAAATGCTGCGTACACAGCAGGCGCATTGAGATATCATGATTTTGTACATTGTTTGTGGTAATTCGCGCCATCGGACCAACTGAGCACTGATTATACAAATGCTCCGTCCCGATCAAAAAGGCAGTGCACCTTTGTGCGAGCGGGCCTGCATAAACCGAGTGTAGCATTCACAATCTCGTTCACAATAACACCTTTCTTGCACATACACATGAATATGATTTGATATGGTTCATATATTTGTATTTGTCATTATCAAATACGTTAATCCAATAACATGTATTTGCTTACTAATTGCACACAAATCTAATCATCCATGCTGTATTCGTGGTATTGCTGGATTCGTCAGCGTCGGACAATCCGTCGATTCGTAATCACATTTGGTACATGGAACTGAATCAAGTGGATGTATGTCACTAATTGACACTGGTGCATTAACGGTGATTAAAATGCTAGTCTTTGCGTTAAGTGTGTGTTTTGCGTTTCACTCCAACGGATCGTGAAGCACCTATGCCCGCAACATTTGTGGAAGAGGTGAGTATAGCTCACCTGTTTAAAGACGTAATTTCAGCAACACAAACAACCTTTTTTTATGGCACCATTTGTGGCTTGCCTAAAAAGTCGACTCCGTTGTCGCACAATCATCATCCAACGAAGCGTGACGTCGGAAGCGTGTTGTGAAGTGGGGCATGACGGGCATGTTTTAAAATGTATAGGTAAAAAGATGCATTCCAAAGGTTAATGTGCTCCGGGCCCGTCTGGATCCGCATGAATTATTCAACCAAAGACGTCACTAATGCGGCAGTACTAGTGTCCAACACTCGATAGTGGCCTATTAACTGACCAGTCTGTATATGTTATGGTCAAAACGTTATGATCTTGTGAGGTGTCACTGACATCGTCAGTCGTTTTTCAGAACCTTTCTCTGCTGGCACTGAGGGTGGTCATTGTCAGGATGCTTGTCGTCTTCGGTGGCTCTTTTACGTCCAGAACTGAGACCGAACCGACAGTATCGTCAGTCTCCGGTTCACGAAAGATACACAGTGCCCAATGTTGAGAGCCATGTTTTTATGCCATGGCCGGATATTGACCCGGGCCCGCCGACGTGCCAAGCGGACGTGCTAACCTCTACACTCGGTTGCGTGCAGTGTCAAATTCCTGGTCATGACCATAGCTGTGTGGTCGGGACAGACGATTGACACATGACGCCACCACAATTGTCTGTGCACGCACGCCACCAATCCTCCCACACAAAACACGAGCAGCACGCACAATAACACATCATCCAACGCTATGATTAATTAATAACTAGCCGCTGATTTCCATTAGTTAACTCGTCAATGGCACCGCTGTGGTCCTGCGTGACTGCACAATGAACACACATGAGCAAGTGCGTTGTCCTTTCATCGTAGGACGCACGTCCTTCCCGGGGTGGCCCGGTGCAGATGTTTTTGTGCAGCGTGGCATCAGAGCGATGTAATCGGGGGCAATCCGTGGGTGGTTCAAGCAGAATGGAGGGTGTAAGATTTGGAAAAAGTTTGTGGGAGCCTGAGGTGTGAGAATTTCACGAATTTTTCACAGCAGAACTTCTGTCTATTGAGGGTAAATATGTTGTGAAATTGTCAATAACAGATCTCATCAAGATTAGTAGGAAATGAAGGAAACGTTATAATGGTCGCCTATGGTAAGTGCAAATGTGGTCTGACTCCAGATGTGTCATGTGCGACAAGCACATAAGAGAACATGTTCCAAAATCCCATCCTGTGTTTTATGAGAGTAGGTGCGAGTGAGCGGATTGAGGACACAAGTAGGCGTCAGAACCAGCAGTGGGGAGACGTCTTATTGTTACTTCCTTGTCTAGGCAGGCTGACCAACAGTCCGTCAAATGTTTGACCACTTCAAATGTGACAAGCCTCCTGCTTTGAAGACTGAGGCCAGTACTTCTATATTATAAATGAGCAGGAAGATCAACACGAATGAATGATGTTCTCTGGAAGATGCATGCGAGACAAGTAGCTTGTTCCGTTTGAATTCGCAAAGCTGTAACGCTGATGATAACATTTCACGGCAACGTAACTCCACGTGACACTAGGCGTGTCGTATACCACTGAAGAGCTGAGAACGACAAAGGCTCAAAACGGTTTTCGATGGTATCTTGTAATATGATCTTTGCTTCCATGATTAGGACATCTCGCAGTATGGCTTGCCTTTATCGACATGTAGGATCTATTTCTTTCTGTGTTTTTACGCCCATCCGTCCACAGTTAGAACGTACGACGACGACAAAGCGGCAATATTTTTTAAGCCAAACATTGAAGCTCATTTTTTCTATAAAGTCGAATTTGTTGGGGTCTCCTGGTCACTACCAACTCCTCAACTCATCACAGACATCTCCCGTGGACAACTCACATTTTGTTTGATGCGCCTGAAGTGCGTACACTGGTCAAATATCGGCGCCGTCTTCGGATCTCTCTCTCTCTCTGTCGAAGCCGTCACAGTTGTAGAGGCAAATGGCGCTTTGGTCAAGAATAAGTCCCACTGTCCCGGTTCTGGCCACGGGGTACCCCGGTGAAAATTTTCCGGTGCTCGGGGTGATCCGTGAAGATTTGGCTCATTTGTATATTTCAGTCCCATATACACGGTGGTATTGCCGGTGTCGCTACGGTTTGAACCCCGGATCATCCCGATGTAGCCACGGTGTCACACGGCCTTACACGATGTCACCCCGGAGTGTCAAGGATGTGCCACGGTGTCATACAAATACAAAATTAATCTCCGCTTTTTCATGACATACTCTGTCAGTATGGGGTGTGTGTAACTGTCTACTGGCGTGAACATGTCCGCTCACAAACTGAAGTCTGCAACGTAAGGGAAAGTAGGTCATCGCTACAGCGCGGGAAAAAATATTATGTAACACAGTCGCCACGTGGTTATGAACCCAGTCTCGACATTCTGGCACGGGGACAAATTTGATCAGCGCGCGCGCCACGCATGCGCATACGTGGAACGACATCCTGGACCGGATATGTGTTCCAGACCGTCACACCGTCACGGCCATGAGTGAAAATAAGACTACAATGTCAGCTTTTCGTATGCTTTATTTGTTTTCTTGTAGTCGTATGCCATGCTTTCCACAATTGTTTGCGTAATGGTTGATTCTATTGCGTTAACAGCCTCATCTCTGCATTGTTTTTTTTAATGAAAGACGATATAGAAGAATTTCATTAACCTCTTACCGTCAGCGATGTTCTTGTGTCACTGATCTCAGTTCCCTGCACCCAGGGGAATCCCACCATGCCCTAGTTTTACCTTATGTTTTTTTTTTTTTAAGCAACACCAGCTCCAGAATTAATTAGTTCGACAATGATACAAATCCGTGGCTCAGGATCGTGTGTATCGCGACTCTACAAGTTGCTGGAGTCGTGTGTATCGCGACTCTACAAGTTGCTGGAGTCGTGTGTATCGCGACTCTCAAGCTTGCTGGAGCCGCAGCTATCGCGACTCTACAAGTTGCTGGAGTCGTGTGTATCGCGACTCTACAAGTTGCTGGAGTCGTGTGTATCGCGACTCTACAAGTTGCTGGAGTCGTGTGTATCGCGACTCTACAAGTTGCTGGAGTCGTGTGTATCGCGACTCTACAAGTTGCTGGAGTCGTGTGTGTCGCGACTCTACAAGTTGCTGGAGTCGTGTGTATCGCGACTCTACAAGTTGCTGGAGTCGTGTGTATCGCGACTCTACAAGTTGCTGGAGTCGTGTGTATCGCGACTCTACAAGTTGCTGGAGTCGTGTGTATCGCGACTCTACAAGTTGCTGGAGTCGGGTGTATCGCGACTCTACAAGTTGCTGGAGTCGTGTGTATCGCGACTCTACAAGTTGCTGGAGTCGTGTGTATCGCGACTCTACAAGTTGCTGGAGTCGTGTGTATCGCGACTCTACAAGTTGCTGGAGTCGTGCGTATCGTGACTCTACAAGCTACTGGGACCGCCACCCTCCTCTCCAAGCACGATCTTGCGGTACATGGCCGTCATTTGCTCGAGAAAGATGAAAGTGAGGACGGTGTGGGGAGTGAAGCCCTTCCACCGACTCAGCACTCCTTCCCGACGGACCACCGTGAAGAAGACATCCTAAACACGATGGAAACAAAATAGATATGTTATTCGACCGCTACACCGCTAATAAACATGTATGATGTTGCTTGCAATCGATATTAGTCAAGGTTGCGACACAAATGTTACGATAGTGTGCCGTGCTGCGTGCCTGGGCTAACAACCGTGCGACCGAAGTAGGGTATTCACTCAGCACATTGAAACACATTTAATCCAATTGGACAACAGTCTAAAGACATTATGGAAGGGCTAGGAGAGGAGAACGAGAATGAACAACAGAGTGGTTGGAACCGGGTGTTGGAAAATGGAAGAAAACGAAAACGAAAGTGAATGCAAGCGACACAAAACGAAATTCTCGAGTATCGCGGCTAGCCTCACCCTGGATGTTCAGAGGAAACAGGAGGGTAAAGAAACGGTGATATAAACATGCACAAGAAAGATCAGATCCATTGAGTGCCTAAATATTAGCTTTGATTTGCTGATGTCAAATGGGTGCCAATATTTTTCGAATCTCAGCTTCGTCATTTACTTGAACGACCGTCATCCGTCGAAACGGTTCCGAATTTGATTTGTTTTTATTATACCACGTGTGGAACTCACCAGATTTCTGGAGTATTCTGGTTTCCCGTTGATAACTTTCATGTTCTGAAGCCTGAAACAGAAGACGTCACCATGATTAATAGTCATCCTGTTCTTTATCATGATAATAGTGTCGCCGTTCGTCGCCGTCGTCGATGAAACATAATACATTTTGTCCCAAATATTCTGTGGATTTAATCCTAATTAATTCATCAAACACCCTAAACAGGGAGCTTGGGGTGAAAGGAGCATGCAGTTTCAGGTGTAATTTTGTTTTGCTGGAGCCGGATTTAGAATTAGCACACACATCCTAATATGTGTCGGTGCAATTCGAAGTTCTTTTTGTGAACCTGGTATTTTTGCAGAGTCTGAAGTGTCGAACAATCTTGTAAGGTCTCCAAAGAAATCACCTTCAACACTTTTATTTATGTAAACCCGGCAGTACCACATCGCAAGACGTGACTATCACGACAGAACACGATGGTTCTACTATTCATTCCATGTGTTGTGTCGATGATGCTAAAAGATGCTAATTACAGTAACCTCGAGGACATGGTACGACGACCTTGTTAACAGCAGCCATCGCTTGAGATGCATTTTGCATGAACGTTACCAAAGTTTTGCGCAATCGCTGACATATCCAGCAGTAGAACTCACTACTTCCGAACATCTCACATGGCTACTGAGCATAAGTAAGTTAACCAAGTAGATATACACGCCTTTCCCGGAAAAAAACGACTGGATGCAAGTAAGCATGCAAACCACTATGCCGAATGCTCGACATGTATTAGAAGATGCCAATATAGTTATATGATACAGTGCCAACATGCAGGCAGATATGGGAGGTTTCAATACCATTAGGAAAACCACGGTACTCGAGGAGAGAACACAACATGTCATCGACAGGGTACTGCTTACGGATACGACAGGAATTGGTGGTCGTCTTGAACGTGTTGGTAATTATGATGGTGGTAGAAGCTTGTATTTTAAAAAGATGGTTATGGTAGCAGGTACGAATGGTAGTTTCGATGTCGCTGTCGTCACAAATGTGGAATTCGTCGCAGTGTCGAAGCTGGCCGAAAGCAGACGTTGATCTGTAGTCTCGGACCATTGATATTCAGGACATCGCAGCGACAACGTAGCTAGCAGCAGGTAGGCCCAAATGACAGTTTAAAAATGGGCATTTTGGCTAATGTAATTTTGTAAGAGAATTATTCATATTTTGTCGTCGGTGTCGGCAATATCTGGATTACGCTTCTTTTGTTGCCATCGTCGCCGCCGCTACCGCCGTCGTCATCGCCGGGATTCACCGCGGACATCATTCTTGGTGACACAACTGCCGGTAGCACATCGGCAGAATGGGCGTCTAGTCGTTTCCTTTGTCAAGCACTACATTCTCATCAACATCACTTGCGACCTTACATCAACACAACACTTTACATGTTGTGGTGGTGCTTCCAGTGCTATACTGCTGGTGGTATGTCAACGACTCCAATCACAATTGCTATCCCGCGACATTGAAACGACACGTAGAACTGATGCAATGCCAGAGAACACCACGTGACATTGTAAGACGTCGGTATCCAGGTGTTCTCCTGTTATCTTGTTGTCCATGTCGTTAAAGGTGAATTTGGCCGTGGTTACTGTCGTCTTTCTTCGTCTTTTCTTTCCACTCCTCACCTTTCTTTCACTGCGTTCTCTATCACCCGTCTCCAACTCACTCTATCTTTTGCTGTTATTCTCTATTCTCCTCCCACTCTTTCGAGATTTCTCTCTTAATGAGGTCTCTCTCATTTTTTTTCTTCATCGCCACCTTTTCCCCTCCACTTTCTGGGCATCTGCTCTCTTTGCCAATTTACATCTCATATTATTTCAGCCCATTTCAGCCTACTCATTACCAGTTTCTTCTTAAAACGTTCCTTCACTCCAACCACCACTCTCAGTTCGCCTATTCTTCTCTTATCTGCTCTCTTCGCTCCCACGATTCCTCTTGTCCAGCTGTTTTACCAAACCTGCACTTTCGCCTGTTGTTTCTCCGTTAGAGCCATCGTTTCTTGGCCTTACATGTATGCCGGGGCAACACACGAGGTGGGCACCTTTAGGTCTGCGCGATATCCAGTTGTCTCCCATCACCCCTTCGACGTTCCTCCAAGCGTTTGCCCATGCTGTCATTCTTCTAGGTCCCACCCCGTTACATCTTCTCTAAACTTACTCTCTGCCCATGTCTGCTGAACATATCTTTACATTCTACCAGCTGCTCTAGTAGATCTGCTTTACCATCTGCCATTATTGCCAAGTCTTCTGCGTACAATAATTTTTGGAGTATTTTGTCTTTTGTACCAATCTTTCTGCTTATCAGTTCTACCACAGCGATAAACAACAATGGACTCAAGGCGCTGCCCTGTCTCAGGGCAACATTTACTTTGAACTCTCCAGACACACCCGGACCACACAGCACTCTGTTCTTCGTGTCCTCCATCCACCTCAGTGTTTCCGTCGCCATTTCTCTTGGTATTGTATCATCAGCTTTCTCCAGGTCTGTGAATCCAATTGCCACATCTTCATGTCCTTCAGTTTCTTCTCCACTAGCTGCCTCACGGAAAACATCCCCAACCCTTGTTCCTCTTCATTGTCTAAACCCCTACTGTTTTTCACCGATTTCGTCTTCCACTACTACTCTTATCCTGTTATTCAGGATTCTTTCCAGCAACGTCAACATATGGCTTAGCAACGTAATGCTTCAATATTTTCCCGGGTCATCCACATCTCCCTTTTCCATATTGGGCAATTAGCCCCGTTCTCCATCCCGCTGGTAGCTTTCCCTCTCTCATTCAGGGGTTCAGCAATCTTTTTGTCCACAATATTCCAACTCGCTCAGCCGCCGCCAGCATATCTACTTTAGTTTCATAATTAAGACAAATTGCAGATTTTACGTGGCCATCATATTGAAACCGTCGTCCATTTCATGTTACGTGATACCTAAATTGTAATTATTGCTACTCCGAACCTGCATATCTATTACCTATAGTGATAAGATGAAGTGAAATTCGTTAGTCCCCTCGACGGGTGTCAAGAACATTGTTAACATGACACATGGTGCCTCGCAATGATGACAAGAAACCACTTAGACAAAGAGAAGACGACATAATCAACTCATATAGGACGCGAACCCTCCGACATCAGATAGCTGTATCCCACAACAGGTGGTGATTTCGTTCTTCAACGAACTCTTCATCAAGCTAGGTCGGCTGAGTGCTACTGATGTATTACAAAGTGTCAAACTAACAGTTATAAATAATTAGTTTAAGCATCATACGTATCAAAATTTAATTATCCCAGCGAATTAATTATTATCAATAACTGACACTGATTTATAATAGCCGCCATGAATTCAAAAACGTTGTGGTCGGCCATTATGGCGGAATCGGCATCAAGTGTAACTGTGTCGCCATCTGGCGGTCAGACGTACCGTCCACAGAGCCAACACGCCCTCTTCCGTGGAGATCCGAAACAACGCGTTGAAGATGCTGGTGTAGCCGCGACTCTCCGCCGGCAGTAACCTGCAGTGTAACGCCGTAATATGTATGCCGACAGATAGGTGATCATTCCCGGGACAAACATCGCAACAGACTAAGCAATGTGTCAATGTATAGAATGGCCAACTGTGTACTCCATTGTTCTGTGTTTTCCTTCTGCGTTCATGTCTAGCTGGTCATTTTAATAATAAGTTAGTGTTTTCTTTTCACTCCCCCTCTCCACAAACTCTCTGCCTGCATTTGTTAACTCATACTTGTGATATGTGCCTAGGCTTGCAGAATAATGTCTAAAATTAATAAAATCTGAAAGAACAAAGGCATGTTTGCATTTTTTTGTCTAGCATTGATACAAAACCACACAATTCTGGTAATATATTTGCAAATATAGACAATAAAAAAAACACCTTTGTAATGCTTTAGGAAGCGTAATTGTGAATGAAAAAGCTATATTATAAATGTTATATATTGTTAAAGTAATTAGTAAGAACATGTACAGAAAAAACGGGAACACCCGTGAAAATGACAGATAGATCAATCGATTGCTGACATAAACGGCATGAAGAAGACGGCATACACTTACCCGGCCGCTCCTCCCAGTAGAAATCTGGCATGTTTTGCGATTGTTTTCGGTTCTTTTTTACCAGCCATTGTTGCAGGTTGTTCGATGGGGTCGGCGCGCTATACGATGTTTAACCCGGAGGTTTTCTTCATGTGACGTGCGGCGTAGCTCTGCATCGGTTACCAGAGAACGCCAAGTATTATATTGCGCCGGAAAATATCCGTCCATACAAATCACAAAATATGTTTGGAGGGTAAACGTTGGACCCATAACTGCTAGCCTGATTCACAGTGACAGAGGTTACAGGGGTGCCTGTGTAGGACTTCCCAATGCCACCTTTTGGCAAAGAAATTTGTCATCACTCAAATGAGATCAAATTACACAAAGTGACGACCAGACTGCAATCCAAGATGTGACGGGGCAAACATAACAATTAAACATCTATAATGTGCTTGATGACTAGTGCCTATTAATATAGCAACACTCGGATACAAAATGATAGAGCCCGGTGTGGCGGTCCAGAACGTCGAAAGGTTTGCGGTTCATGTCAAAGGTTAGTGGTTCATGGCAAAGGTTAGCGGTTCATGTCAAAGGTTAGTGGTTCATGGCAAAGGTTAGCGCGACGTTACGGTCCGACGTTCTGCAACGTCGAGCAGTCCAGAACGTCGTCCCACGTATGCACATGCGCGCTGAACTGGCGTAACCTCAGGTGGGCGATCAACTTTTTACCCCGTGCCAGAATGCCGAGACTAAGTTCATGACCCCCGTGGCGACCGTGTTACATAATAAATCATTTCTGCGCGCTGTAGCGACGACCTACTTTTCGACTCCCTACGCTGCACACTACAGTTTCCAGCGCGCACGTGTTCTTGCCATTTATCTACACAACGACCACGATGACGAGATATACATTCCAGACTGGCTAGCTGCGGACCGTAACGTCGCGCTAACCTTTGCCACGAATCGCTAACCTTTGACATGAACCGCTAACCTTCGACGTTCTGGACCGATCGACGTTCTGGACCGCCACACCGGCATGATGTATATTTACTGGACTAAGATCAAGTTACGCGCTGCGGCCAACCAAGCAATTTAACTAATGATTTTCCACTGGGTGGTCTGAACTGAAAAAGTGGGAGGGACATTTCCTATTCTGTTCCCCTCAGGCTGGAAAATGGGGGATGCGTCCGCCACCGATCGATGCCCATGCTCGCGAGACAGAGGCGGTATAATGGAGTCGTTTAGGGGTATGATCGTGACCTACTGGGACAAAGCACTAAATCTGGCACAGCTGTACCTTCGGACCATATACAACTTTTTAGAGGGGCAGCCCGATTTTAAAAGCCAAGGTCAAGGTCATGTCAAGATCAAAAATAAATATCCTATAATCATATTATCCAATATTTCGAGATTTTAATGCTACTTTTAACTGTTTTCAAAACATCATATATTTTCGGAACCACGTCTTTCCGTGGGGTGATTATCTAATTTGCATAAATTCAAAATAGCAGACAAATGAGCAAATATATAAATATCGTTATTCTTTATCACAGCAATTTTCACAAAGGTTCCAAAAATAGTTTGCATATAGATACCTTTCGGATATATAAAACTTCTGAGAAGAGGCTGCCCAGATTTAAAGGTCATGGTCAAGGTCAGACGAAGGTAAAAAAAGTTCATAATTCCAAATGTATTGTCTACTATCACTATAACAATGTCTGTATTTCGGAAGGTTACAGCTAGGAGACGTTTATGGCTGCAAAAGTCTATTTTATATTTTGTACAATTTACATAAATTCAAAATGTCTGCCAATATGCTCAAAACTGATTATTGTCATTTCAATGTGCACACGTAGCTGCACGCGTGTACTATAACATTGGGTTCCGACATGTAGTGCACATCTACATTCATAGAGGCACTTGCATTACTGTTTATTATAAACGTAGGGGCTGAGGGTACAATTTGCTCCCAAGTATTTAGGATATGGGTGCATTTCATGTTGGTGACATATATGTGGAGCAGTGTAAAGACATGTAATAGCTAGTGCAGGGTTGATGACATACAGATGTGGCAGGGTTGATGAGAATTATATTGAATATGGTTGATGAGTTTTAGATTGAGTAGAGTTGGTGAGATTTAGATTGAGTAGGGTTGATGAGATACAGGTGTAGAAGGGTTGATGAGAATTATATTGAGTATGGTTGATGAGATTTAGATTGAGTAGAGTTGATGAGATACATATATAGCAGGGTTGATGAGATTTAGACTGAGGAGCATTGTTGAGATAGTCATACAGATGTAGCAGGGTTGATGAGATTTAGTTGATGAAACATAGATAGAGCACGGGCGATGGTATGTTGGAATAGAAAAGTAGTGTTGTTATAGTAAATAAATGATATGTTGCTGTAACAACTTGACGATATATTGCCTGTAGACGTGTGATCGGATGTCACAGCAGGTTGACGAGATTTTGCAATCTTTACCTACGCCAGGAGCCATCGCTGTTGTCTCCTTAGGCGTGTTTTTTCTACCGGCTGCTAACGTCGTGCTGGAGCCGCCGCCGTTGAGACTCTACAAGGTGCCGGAGCCGCTGTTATCGCGATTCTACAAGCCGCTGGAGCCACCATTTTCTCCTGACTACAAGCTGCTGGAGCTAGCGCTGTTGCGACTCTACAAGCTGCTGGAGCCACCATTTTCTCCTGACTACAAGCTGCTGGAGCCGCCGCCGTTGAGACTCTACAAGCTGCCGGAGCCGCTACTGCCGCGACTCTACAAGCTGCTGGAGTCGCTGTTATCGCGATTCTACAAGCTGCTGGAGCCGCCATTTTCCTGACTACAAGCTGCTGGAGCCACCGCTGTTGCGACTCTACAAGGGTGGGGTGGAAAACCGGGGCCCCCTTTTTCCCTGACTACAAGCTGCTGGAGCCAGCGCTGTTGCGACTCTACAAGCTGCTGGAGCCGCCATTTTCCTGACTACAAGTTGCTGGAGCCAGCGCTGTTGCGACTCTACAAGCTGCTGGAGCCGCCACTGTCGTCTCCCAGCACAAGTATGCGGTATGAAGACGTCATTTGCTCGAGGAAGATGAAGGTGAGGACGGTGTGGGGACCGAGACGGGCATAGTAGGGAGTGAAGCCCTTCCACAGAGCCAGGATTCCCTCCCGACGGACCACCGTGAAGAAGACGTCCTAAACATGGCGGAAACGAAACATGTTATTCAGTCGTAGCAATACTAAGAGAATACTATTCCATTCAACTACGGATTGTTTTCTGTGGCTGTTTGTCTTTTCAGATAATCACGGCAGCGAATTATGTTGGTTTGGTATGCATTCCCGCCAGAAGGCGACACTGTCTAATTCGACTTTCTTTAACGAAAATGGCGGCGGTGTGACTGCGGGACACGAACATTTACTTCCAGTGCATTCAAAAGCTACTAACCCTCGTGCACGGAGCTACAACCAAGGGCAGCAGTTGCCACACTGCTATGTGGGTTTTTTTAAGACCGGAGGTTGGCCTTTTCACGGTAGGTAAAACTTACCGTGAAAACATGTCAAGTACATAATTGAATAATTCTAAAATTATATTTGCAATCAATTATTTGTCATGTTGGACTGACACTGTCTTACTTTCCCCTATGGATTCAATAAAAGTACGTCATCCAGTTGGACTGACACTGTCTTACTTTCCCCTTTGAACTCAATAAAAGTACGTCATCCAATTGGACTGACAATGTCTTACTTCCCCTTTGGACTCATAAAAAGTAGGTCATCCAGTTGGACTGACACTGTCTTACTTTCCCCCTTTGGACTCAATAAAAGTAGGTCATCCAGTTGGACTGACACTGTCTTACTTTCCCCCTTTGGACTCAATAAAAGTAGATGATCATGTTGGACTGACACTGTCTTACTTTCCCCTTTGAACTCAATAAAAGTACGTCATCCAGTTGGACTGACACTGTCTTACTTTCCTCCTATGGATTCAATAAAAGTACGTCATCCAGTTAGACTGACACTGTCTTACTTTCCCCCTATGGATTCAATAAAAGTAGGTCATCCAGTTGGACTGACACTGTCTTACTTTCCCCTTTGAACTCAATAAAAGTACGTCATCCAGTTGGACTGACACTGTCTTACTTCCCCTTTGGACTCAATAAAAGTAGGTCATCCAGTTGGACTGACACTGTCTTACTTTCCCCCTATGGATTCAATAAAAGTAGGTCATCCAGTTGGACTGACACTGTCTTACTTCCCCTTTGGACTCAATAAAAGTAGGTCATCCAGTTGGACTGACACTGTCTTACTTTCCCCTTTGGACTCAATAAAAGTAGGTCATCCAGTTGGACTGACACTGTCTTACTTTCCCCTTTGGACTCAATAAAAGTAGGTCATCCAGTTGGACTGACACTGTCTTACTTTCCCCCTTTGAACTCAATAAAAGTAGTCATCCAGTTGGACTGACACTGTCTTACTTTCCCCTTTGAACTCAATAAAAGTACGTCATCCAGTTGGACTGACACTGTCTTACTTTCCCCTTTGGACTCAATAAAAGTAGGTCATCCAGTTGGACTGACACTGTCTTACTTTCCCCCTTTGGACTCAATAAAAGTAGGTCATCCAGTTGGACTGACACTGTCTTACTTTCCCCTTTGGACTCAATAAAAGTAGGTCATCCAGTTGGACTGACACTGTCTTACTTTCCCCTTTGAACTCAATAAAAGTAGGTCATCCAGTTGGACTGACACTGTCTTACTTTCCCCTTTGGACTCAATAAAAGTAGATGATCATGTTGGACTGACACTGTCTTACTTTCCCCTTTGGACTCAATAAAAGTAGGTCATCCAGTTGGACTGACACTGTCTTACTTTCCCCTTTGAACTCAATAAAAGTACGTCATCCAGTTGGACTGACACTGTCTTACTTCCCCTTTGGACTCAATAAAAGTAGGTCATCCAGTTGGAGTGACTGTCTTACTTTCCCCCTTTGAACTCAATAAAAGTACGTCATCCAGTTGGACTGACACTGTCTTACTTTCCCCCTATGGATTCAATAAAAGTACGTCATCCAGTTGGACTGACACTGTCTTACTTTCCCCTTTGAACTCAATAAAAGTACGTCATCCAGTTGGACTGACACTGTCTTACTTCCCCTTTGGACTCAATAAAAGTAGGTCATCCAGTTGGACTGACACTGTCTTACTTTCCCCCTTTGGACTCAATAAAAGTAGGTCATCCAGTTGGACTGACACTGTCTTACTTTCCCCTTTGGACTCAATAAAAGTAGGTCATCCAGTTGGACTGACACTGTCTTACTTTCCCCTTTGGACTCAATAAAAGTAGGTCATCCAGTTGGACTGACACTGTCTTACTTTCCCCTTTGGACTCAATAAAAGTAGGTCATCCAGTTGGACTGACACTGTCTTACTTTCCCCCTTTGCACTCAATAAAAGTAGGTCATCCAGTTGGACTGACACTGTCTTACTTTCCCCTTTGGACTCAATAAAAGTAGGTCATCCAGTTGGACTGACACTGTCTTACTTTCCCCTTTGGACTCAATAAAAGTAGGTCATCCAGTTGGACTGACACTGTCTTACTTTCCCCTTTGGACTCAATAAAAGTAGGTCATCCAGTTGGACTGACACTGTCTTACTTTCCCCTTTGGACTCAATAAAAGTAGGTCATCCAGTTGGACTGACACTGTCTTACTTTCCCCCTATGGATTCAATAAAAGTAGGTCATCCAGTTGGACTGACACTGTCTTACTTTCCCCTATGGACTCAATAAAAGTAGGTCATCCAGTTGGACTGACACTGTCTTACTTTCCCCCTATGGATTCAATAAAAGTAGGTCATCCAGTTGGACTGACACTGTCTTACTTTCCCCTTTGACTCAATAAAAGTAGGTCATCCAGTTGGACTGACACTGTCTTACTTTCCCCCTTTGGACTCAATAAAAGTAGGTCATCCAGTTGGACTGACAATGTCTTACTTTCCCCTTTGGACTCAATAAAAGTAGATGATCATGTTGGACTGACACTGTCTTACTTTCCCCTTTGAACTCAATAAAAGTACGTCATCCAGTTGGACTGACACTGTCTTACTTCCCCTTTGGACTCAATAAAAGTACGTCATCCAGTTGGACTGACACTGTCTTACTTCCCATTTGGACTCAATAAAAGTAGGTCATCCAGTTGGACTGACACTGTCTTACTTTCCCCTTTGAACTCAATAAAAGTACGTCATCCAGTTGGACTGACACTGTCTTACTTCCCCATTTGGACTCAATAAAAGTAGGTCATCCAGTTGGACTGACACTGTCTTACTTTCCCCCTTTGGACTCAATAAAAGTAGGTCATCCAGTTGGACTGACACTGTCTTACTTTCCCTTATGGATTCAATAAAAGTAGGTCATCCAGTTGGACTGACACTGTCTTACTTTCCCCCTATTGGACTCAATAAAAGTAGTCATCCAGTTGGACTGACACTGTCTTACTTTCCCCTATTAGACTCAATAAAAGTAGGTCATCCAGTTGGACTGTACACTGTCTTACTTTCCTATTAGACTCAATAAAAGTAGGATACGAGTTGGACTGACACTGTCTTACTTTCCCCCATTAGACTCAATAAAAGTAGGTCATCCAGTTGGACTGTTACTCACGGTGTTATGTTTGTGTTATCAAATCACAAGAGAACGACGTTACAAACTATGCACATGTATTCCCGCACTCTGGCCTCGCACATACATAAAATAGTAACTCGGTTCCAGCCCACGGAAACGGTACATTACACACGGTCTTACATTTTCCCGTATCATTTCCTAGCTCACCAAAATTCCAGAGTATTCCGGTTTTCCGTTGATGACTTTCATGTTCTGAAGTCTGAAACAGAGCAGACGTCGCTGTGAGGAGGTACAACGGCACTGTCTGTTTATCCCGCTTTGCCGATTAATTTCAGAGTTAGCGTTATTTATAGTTTTGGTATATACAATAATATCTTTGCGTTCGCTTTACTTTAAAACAATCTAATATATATGCGTTGCACTTGTGCCAAATTAACAATACTAGAAAACATTTATATGATCGCAAAATATTTCCCACTCGTGCGATATTTAACCACGTTTTCACGCATGAAGATAGATAGTGCCGAAACTGAGCAAAAAGGTAAATCCACCACTAACACGTTATTAAATTAAAGGAGCTTTGTTCAAATTGCTAACAGCAACTACCGTATTTCTGAAAGGACATTATTTCCGTGACACATCAGTGACATTTTCCCATAGCGTTGACAATATCCAGGTATAAGATCACCGTTAAGGATAATAAAAAAAATTTAAGAGCAAAATTTTGCCTGTGAGTGTTGGTGAAATGGGCTCTAGCCATGCTCATCATGCGAGACCCACCTGGCCTTGGTGATGTCGACAGGCATGGACGCGATGTCCACTTATCTCGTATTTTATCAATAAACTAAACGATCACTTGGAGAAGTAACTGCTGTTTTGATTACAGGACGTAACAATGCAAACAGTGCCGCTGATTTAGCGGTTTAGAGCTCCTAGCTATGGTGACTGGTCAGTCTAACTCCTGCCATTTCAACTATTCCAAAACGGCAGCTATGCAGGGAGAACGAAACTCTTCCTACCCATTATAGAGTAGTACATGTATTATAGTTATCACAGTGAACTACCGGTGATTTACTTTACGTCGGTGAGGGATTCGTGAAGCAAGGAGTAAAGGTTACCTAGTCTTGGTGATGTCGACAGGCATGGACGCGATAGTCGTGACGAGTCCACTGATCATACTTGACACGAAGTGCAGCAGGATGTTCTCGCTGAAGTAACCTGTGTGTGTGTGTGTGTGTGTATGAGAAAGATTTACTTGACCTATTTGAAATCTTCCCGTGTAATCTTCCCCGAGTGCCTGCTTGTTTTATTTTAATAGTCGATGGCACTAATGTAATAAGGAAAGTTTTTGTTTATGGTTATAGTCTGAGTTCAGCTACTATTTTAGTCGGTGCTTTAGGAGGTCTTCATACAAAATAGACAATATGTACTTGTTCGATCATACCATGTGTTACTTGTTTTTAATTTGTTTTCATAGATTATTCTTCTGCAGAATTACCGGTCGCCGTGTCCGACCAGGGAATAATAAACATGTGACACATTAGTTTACTTGTTTCTCCGTTTTA
>JAODUO010000402.1:465000-467500 GCA_025642075.2 Ridgeia piscesae | reverse complement strand
CGGTTAACTATTAGTGCTGACATGAAAGTATCAGAGCAGTGTGGAATTGCAGCAGCGAAGGGAAACCAAATTTTAGGATTAATTAGGCGAAATATAATATAGTGTACAAAGAAAAATAACTAATAATACCGCTGTATAAAACAATTGTTAGGCCTCACTTAGAATATTGTATACAAGCATGGAGACCATATCGCAACAAGGATATTGATATGCTAGAAAGAGTATAAAGGAGAGCAACCAAAATAATACAAAAACTCAGGAATATTAGTTATTAAATGCGTCTAAAAGAATGTGGTTTAACAACACTAGAAACCAGAAGATTGAGAGGAGATCAGATGATTTAAAAGGGATGAAATTGACAGAAATATTTTTTTACAGTCAAGGAAGAGAGAAGGACTAGAGGACATGGAGTTACATTAGCAAAGAAGCAGTGTAGATTAGAAATTAGAAAATTTTCACAAAGAACAGTAAACGAATGGATTATCAGCTGATTGTGTAGGTGCTAGTAGTGTTAATATATTTAAAAATAAAATCGACATATACCTAAGAAAGGCGGGGTACATTTAGGCAGATAGGTTGGACTCTCGATAAGCCAAATGGCTTCCCAGTCCACCTGCCATCTAGAGTTGAATCTCTAGGTGGCAATCTGGTTAAATCTTGTTAAATCTCTGATTTTGATCGCCGCGCTGATTTTTCTTAACTAGAAATTGTTCCCCTAGCGGGCACTATTGCTTCCTTGTCACCAGCAGCCCAACGCTGACGAAGGTGTCGAGATGACACCGAAAACTCAACAAAAGAACATTGTGGATTCGGAAAGAAACCTTGGAGTTTATTTGTAAATTTATGTATGTTTCAACGACACCCAAACATAATTCAGGAGATGCGGAAAAGGGAAGGTTTGTTTAGATATTACCGACATGGGATAACTTCCGCGAAATAAACTGGGACAGTCGTTTACACAATATCCACGAGCCACCGGAGAACAGACCACAACAAGATCAACTACTAGGTATTTGTCAAGACGGATACTACTAAACGCGACAATCCGTTCATAACGGTGTGACAATAATATAAACACAGGGTTATTTAACACACTCCACACGCTCGGTTCACAACAAATAAAATAGAATAATTTTAAATTTCAATATCCTGCTATGGATGTTATTACAATTTCACAAATGCAAATCAGTTTGGAAGATTGTATGACGAGCTGTCTAACTGTGTGTTGCTCTTGCGTGCAGTGGCGACACGTAGCGAAGCCGCTGTGAACTTACCACTCAGCTGCATTCGATTCTTGACGAGATCGAGCGGCTGCACAAACAGTGTCGCCGCCATGCTGGAATATAACGAAACATACTATGGGTTCCGCCATCTATCGGGTTCTTCATTTCTGAAAGTACATTATATTTTAAAGCTGCTTCCTCGTCTTGTTGCTTGGTAGAGCGCCTGACGCCGATCCACCGCTTCGAAACGTCTTTTCATTCACGTCTCGTTGCCTCTGTCTCTGTGTCTAAAAGCTGCTGTTAACAGCTTTCACAGCCACACACAGGAGGCAAACGTCGTAGGCACAGGACTTTGGATTGGACGGGGCCATCCGTCAACCAAACTCTCTCCTTTCTCTCTCTCTCTCTCTCTCTCTCTCTCTCTCTCTCTCTCTCTCTTTTTTTTTTTTTTTTTTCTTTTTTTATATATATAATTTATATATATATATATATATATATATAATATATATATTAAAATATATATATATAATACATACATACTATATATATATATATATATATATATATATATATATATATATATATCGAGAGAGAGAGAGAGGGGAGGAGAAGAGAGAGAGAGGAGAGGAAGGAGAGAGAGAGGGGAGGTTTGGAGGAGGCGTTCCAAAGTGCCTACGACGTTGCCTCCTGTGTTGGGTGTGTGTATATATATTTTCTATATATATATATATATATATATATATATATATACATATACATATACATATATATATATATATATATATATATATATATATATATATATATAATTAAAAAAACCTAACTCGCTTAAAATGAATACCGACATGACATCCAAGTTCACTGACCAATAGTACTACGGTAGTTCAACAAAACATTTCAAAGAAGACGGCAAAGATAGAAAGTAAGAATGAAACGACACATTGTTAAACAAACACAAACTCATAGCCCCTACATAATGTCCTCCTATAGCCGGCCACCACATTCCTCACGCTACATCTCCCAAACCAAACACCAACATGTAGTCCCTTACTCTGATGAAACAATAATTACACATTCCTACCTTCACATATATAATGTGGCGTTCCAGTATCTTCACAATATGTAATGTTGCTGCTTATTACAATATATAAATTCACTATAGGAAGTCCCATTGACTTTATTAAAAATAATAGTTGCCCGGTTACTAGACTAGATGCCCAGAAAGTGGAAGGAGACAAGAAAGACTAAAATTGCGATGGGGGATTGCATTAAAAGTG
>JAODUO010000402.1:447500-457500 GCA_025642075.2 Ridgeia piscesae | reverse complement strand
CTGTCAACGACGCTGAGTAACGAATTTGTGTCATTCTCGCCGTGTCTGCCAAATGCGCAGGCGCTATTGGTTCAATGGGAAATTCACATCAGGGAAAGTCACGGACACCGTATCCGTTTTCAAACGGTGCCGCAATGACCACACACTCACCGACGACACGCCCTTTGACCAGTGTCCACCCGCTGTCACAGTCACCGCAGAGCGCAGTTTGCATGACCACGTGACGTCGTCCAGCCAATGGGTGCGCCGTCTGTGGACGACGGCGGCTATCAATATAAGTTGACAGACGTATGGAGGACGGCACAGTTGAAAGTGGAACACCTTCGGTAAGGTGTGTGTGAGTGTCGGTGCGACACAGTCAGTTGACAGAGACGATAGCGCAAAGCACGATGCTAGCGCCGCCCTACCAGCTTCCCTACCCGGGCGTTCTCGGGGTGCACGGACTTGACGGTAAGCTCCCACGTCATTCGTCGACCCTTGATGGGTTCCGTGCCCTTTCGTTTACTCTGCCTCTTGTAATTTACGTGGAGTGCCTCTTGTAAAATACGTTGTCAATTACGATCATACGTTTTACGATTTTATTACGTCGTTGACGGTCAAAGTTTGTCAAACGTGACACGTGCTATGGATGCCAATGGCGTGCCCGGTGATGAACACCTTGCGTCACGGGGCCTTCTACGACACCGACAAGACACTACACGCTATCCAACTTTTGGATTTATTGACATGCGATCAACTCAATTAAGGTAGTTACATACAAACTGCACCGATGCTGCAGTTACGGAACAATGTACTATTAAATCACTAATCAAATATATGGATAAGATCACTTTACGTTATGACCATTAATTACTATAATATAAGAACGGAAAATGCTGGATGTAATAGTTGCTTTCCGGCAGTCGTTCAAAGTTGCACTAAAACGTAACATAACAATATATATATATATAGCCTATCAATCAAACACGCATGTTCGTGTGGTAAGCGAATGAAATCCTTGGAATTATTTTCGCAATAATGTGACGCGTTAAAATGACAGAACTATTGACCGTGCACGTAACATCCCAACCCGTATTCCGCAAATTTCCCACGAGTCCAACAGGTCGACTGTGTGACAGTTTATGCCACCGTTTAACGTATTTGCACCTGCAGCTCTGCAGTGACGCCACGGGTGTCTATGATGCCTTAAATGGTATCTTTGCTCCCCTTCCGTCTTTATTACAGGGCGCTTTGATTTACACGATGTCCTTGTCGTCTCCCCTTTTCTGTGCCGCTAAGTCTCCCCACTCAGCACTTCGCGGGAAAATGCTAAATCTGTAAATCCGTAGCGGGATGCCCCGTCGTTTGTTGTCAATAAGCCACACGTATCCGTGTCAAAGTGAACGCGTCAATAATTGAAATACAGTACCTCGGCCAAGTAAATCAACCCGCGATGCCGACGCCTGCTGTTTTGTTGACATGGGAAGATCACACTACAGGAATGTTCATTTGTGTATATGTATACATATTTAGAGAACTTGGTTAGATAATGGGAAATGTTATGTATTAGTAGTGTTCATTCATTATTAATTTTGTGTGGTAATACACGTACGTACGTACGTATGATTGCGTGCGTGCGTGAATCCATGTGTGTATGTATGTATGCATGCATGCATGCATGCATGCATGCATGTATTGCATGTATTGCATTAATGTAATTGCATTATATATAACCTACATTACGCGTGTTAGTGTAATATTAACAGTAATTTGTATTGTAACAATATTACACATATTATTGCACAGTCCGCACACACACACACACACACACACACACACACACACACACACACACACACACACACACACACACACACACACACACACACACACACACACACACACACACACACACACACACACACACACACACACACACACACACACACACACACACACACACACACACACACACACACACACACACACACACACACACACACACACACACACACACACACACACACACACACACACACACACACACACACACACACACACACACACACACACACACACACACACACACACACACACACACACACACACACACACACACACACACGGTCGATATACATATATATATATATATATATATATATATATATATATATATATATATATATATATATACCTTCAATAGGTATGATCAAAATGGTATCATAATAACAGTAAACATAAATATTTAGAGCGACCCAATAATTTCAAACAAATTGAATGACCACCTGCATCGTTTCATTACCTAATTACCCAGAGGCCAATCTGATAGCGGTCTCAACTGACCACAAAGTCACCATCGTTAATTTGACACGTGCCTACAGGCGCTCTAGTCTTCGTAATGGTTTCGTAATGATCGTCAAACACTCACTGACACCATGGCTTCCTTGTGACTGTAAGACAACTGACATTGAATAGTTTATATTTCTCTGCTCTGTGCTTTTGTCTTTAGTACTTAAGATTTATGCCATACACAACTAATACAAAAAGTGCAAGTTTAAGTGGGTCATACATGCAACTGGTTATTATATGTATATAACGTATATGTGTAGATATAATATGTATATTATATATATATATATGTGTATATATATATATATATATATATATATATATATATATATATATATAGTATGGGTATATGTAAACACGGATACATATATCATATAAAAATTATACATTATAGACAGTTATTAGACATAAAACAAATGACAAAAAGTGACATTTCACCATATAACAGATAATAAATCATAAAAGAACAATATTGTGGTGGTTAAATACCAGATGCAATTTCTATCTTTATGTAACTGTTGCATTTAGCCATTCTTTTCGTAGAAAAGTCGCCTTAAGACGAACGATCTTGCGGAACGGTGAACCCGCTCGCACAACATTGGTTTCTCACGGTTAAATCAATAGTTATCCACTGCTCACTGTTCGGTAATGTACACAACGTATATTGTATGTATAGTGACATTTCTTCTGAAGAAAAAACGATTGATAAAAGACAGCGGACGAAGCGTTGTAGATTATTGCTATTATCAGTAGTAGTAGTAGTATCATTATTATGTGTAAATTATTATTATTAAAATACAGCCGTGGTAAAATTATGATCTACAATCGGTTAATAACGGACACGTCGATTGGTAACAATAACATTTCTGAATAGGAGAGCACACACGAGAAAGAAGTAATTACGAAAGTTGATATATTGACACCTGGCTGCATAGATAATATGTTTTATTCAAAAATTAGAACTCTTAGTATATATATAATATATCCTGACGTATAAAGAAAGATAGCTATAATTATTTGCATCCAAAATGTGTAGTGGTGATTTTGATAAAATAGTTCCCGGAGGTTCTAATTATTGTAAGCATATATATAAATGATACATAGAATACCGAAATAACTACAATTACGAATAGAATTTACGATATATATATATATATATATATATATATATATATATATATATTATATATATATATGTATATATGTATATACATATATAATATATACATATATACATATATACATATGTATATATATACTATATATATATATATATATATATATATATACATATATACATATATACATATATACATATATACATATATGTATATATATATATATATATATATATATATATATATATATATATATATCATATACATATATGTGTATATATATAATATATATATATATATATATATATATATATATATGTCGTGTGTATGTATACATTAAAACATTAAGTGAGATTGTATTCGTAATTCGTAGTTATTTCGGTATTCTATATTTTTATTGGAAACATATCCGAATTGTTTCCGTTACATTCCTATAACTATTACTTTTTATTAGTAAATATAATATGTTACCCTCGTTTACATTACCCATTACCGCTACCAACAAGAATTACGTTAGGATTGATTGTACTATGTATTTCCCTCGTATAATCCATAAATATAATATTGCAAAGTGCTTATTAACAATGAATCCAAGTAACTCAGTCCCGCATGGCTTTGTTAAATGTAAAGTCAACGCTAACGTTATCAATAACACGAGTGTCGTTAATGTGTTCTTAGTAGGTAATTAGTTGCACGTTTTAAACACCGAGTAGACGTTGATTATAATTAATAATAAACTAATGATATGACTCAAGGTGTCAAGGAACCTCACCACGCGATTGTCACAGTATCTGCAATGAATTCGTTATCACTGTTGAGTTTGGGATGATTGTTTAATTGAAGTACGGTTTACGTTGATAAAATTAATCATTATACATTGTCATGTTGCTGCACTCCGGGCGAAAACACGTTGGCGCCACAGGTGACGTGTAGCAGACGACAAATAACGTGGTGTCTCTGGTGTGTATTGCGGGATGTTATACGACATAAATCAGTTGTTGCGCGGTAACTTATATAGGGTTGGTTTTCACTTACGTGGACCGTGCCGCGAAAAGAGATATTGGTGATAACTCAATTCCCTTGAAATTAATTGTAGCCACGTTATATTTTAACTATGATTGTTCATTTTTATCAATTTTGATTGTGTTTGCATCTCATCTCGCTGGAAAAGAAATAAGTAAGAAATCGTGTTTGTTATGCCACTTATTCGAAACTCTATAAATATGTAAGAAACATACATAACTGCATGAAATTATTATATATCAGTGCCGAAACAAATTAAGTAAATCATAATTGTGAAAGTTACTGTTTGTTTGTCGTCGAGACCATCTGTGTTGTCGTATTATGTTATCTTTTTTTTCTAAATCCTACTACGCATAATAATTATTAATATTAGTAGTAGCATGCTTCTATTGGTGCACACTTAAACCAAAGCATTTTAAGGAAGTTTATTTAAACATTTAGATAAATTGGGTCACCCTTCCCAAAACTACAAAACAACTTATTACCGTAACTCAATTTAGACAAAGTCAAAAACATATAAATTAGCAAAACCACTAATTCTTTACTGCGCGTGCCCTACCTTAGCCGACAAGGACGTACCATAATTCTAGGAATCGTTCGCCTAAATGATGTTGCAGGCCAGGAATGTGTTACACCTAGTAAAAGTGTACTAACGATGTATTGTGTAAGTGTTGAGTCGCATATCACAAGGGTGACTGTATATTACCAACGTGCGCGTGCTGCATGCACGCACGCACGATTAACGCATTCGTTACAGACATACATTATGCTCTATACTCAGAGTAGGGAGACGTTATCGTCTGTGTACAGTTGTATGCGACGTTTCTATGCGAATGCAGCGGAACCAGTGTTGTTGTCGTGTGTAATTGGCCTTTCGAGAAAAAAATAGTAGACGAAGATTTATAGTTGCGTGTAAGGAGTATGCTATTAACTTTTTTCTAGATACACAAATGTATAGTCATATAATTTCGCTGTACACCATTATAACATTATCGAGGGAACGACAAACCATTCATTGCATGCAACAGTACAGAACATAGTTCACAACTTTGAATTTATTTTATATATTATAACTTGGAATGTGAAATAAATCATTTGACGACATAGGGAAAATAATGTCCGAGTGTTACTACTAATATATATATATATATATATATATATATATATATATATATATATATATATATATACATAACCTGAAATTTAGTAACAATACCATTACTTGGCGTGATGAAGCAGAATGCAACGCAGTATCAACATTAAAATGTTCCTGCATGTTGACGCGCATATACTACACTAATGCATTTCTAGCATGATCGTGTGGGAATTATTGCTATACATGGCAATCCAGTTTTCTTTAAATATGTTATTAAATTTTACGATTATCTGTGCAGATCATACACTATTATATATGTTCGGTTTGCCCTCGTGATCTAGGTTTTATTTCTAAATATAAACTATATAATGTGTATGCAAGGACAATATTATTGTTGTCCGTATTATACATAACTCACCACATTTCTATATCTATAATTTTCTATTATACACAAATGCTTCGATACGTCGTACGTGAGTCTCTCTCGTCTTTGTTCTGTTCTCACAATTGTGGTCAGTGTAACACGTGATTCCTGTTGTCGTACCCAGGTCAGGGTCGGGTGAACCAGCTAGGAGGGGTGTTCATCAACGGCCGACCTCTGCCGAGTCACATCCGTCTCCGCATCGTGCAGATGGCCGCTCAGGGCGTACGACCGTGCGTCATCAGTCGCACGCTCAGGGTGTCGCACGGCTGTGTCAGCAAGATCCTACAGGTGGGTGACATGGCAGTGGCAGTAGTGTCAGTTTCATATATAATAATATATATATATATATATATATATATATATATATATATACATACATACTGAGTACTTTTCTCGATATATATATATATATATTTACATTATATATTTACATTATATATATATACTCTCATATATACTTTTCTCGATATATATATATATATATATATATATACTGTATACTTTTTCTGATATATATATATATATATATATATATATATATATATATATATATATATATATATATATATATATGAAGCACAGTCGTTAATGTATATCATTCTACTTAGCTCACTGCGGATTCACTTAATACAATTCAATGGGATGCAGGAATTATTATGTCCCACCTGAAAATAAAGCGTAATATAATAACCCTGTGTATATTGTATGCGGGGTCCTCTGACGTGTACGCCTTGTATACTAACTATTATGTATTATCTCTCACTATATTTGTGTCCTTAAATTCATAACAAATAATGATCATCGTCATTAAAACTAATAATTTATTTCGTATCTGATACATTATTCATTAGAATACTTTACTCATTTTACTCTTTATATCGCATTTTTTGGCAACAATGTCGACATTGGTTATATGTGTGAATTACTTTACTTTTGCGGCCTGACAGTTCCTATAGTAAACATTACTGCACACATTTTTGTAATTTAAAAACCTTCAAAAAGCCTTTTGTCGGGAAGAAAATATTCTGAAATAAGAATTTCAGCAAAGTACACAGTTAAACCCACGTGTTCGGCAGCCATTCTTGTTACCGTTTGACGGAGTTGTTGCTAGGCAACGGATAGTTCAATTGGTCGTTTCGTTTCCCACAGCGCTACCAGGAGACGGGAAGTATCCGGCCCGGGGCCGTGGGAGCGGGAGGGACGCAGGAACGACAGGGAGTGTGGTCGGGCACGGACCTCGTCGCCTACATCGAGAAGTACAAGGAAGAGAACCAGGGAATGTTCAGTTGGGAGATCAGGGAGCGGCTGGTGAAGGAAGGGGTGTGCGACAGGACGAATGTTCCCAGCGTAACGACCATCAGCCGGGTGCTGCGTGGGTTCGCGGGCAAAGGGAAGGAGTGTCTGGGAGGGGAGGAGGACGCCGAGGCGCAGGAGGAGGAGAGACAGGAGGAGGAGACGATCGACGTCGTCGGTGAAGACAGAGACATCGAGGAAGACAGAGACGGTGGGTGATGCGCGGGATTATTCTCGTTTCTGTACCGACCATCTCAGACCATCGATGTGAGATGATGTAAAACCAAAATAAGTGCTTCGTCCGCCATACCACGTGCGACGAGAGACTTCCCAATAGAATAGTAATAATAGTAATAACAGTAATAACAGTAATAACAGTAATAATAGTAATAATAGTAATAATAGTAATAATAGTAATAATAGTAATCATAGTAATAATAGTAATAATAGTAATGATAGTAATAATAGTAACGATAGTAACGATAGTAACGATAGTCAACGATAGCAACGATAGCAACGATAGCAACGATAGCAACGATAGCAACGATAGCAACGATAGCAACGATAGTAACGATAGTAACGATAGTAATAATAGTAATAAAGAACAGTATTTGTGTACGCCATGTCTCTAGCAATAAAACCATTCAGAGGCGCGTTACACTTTACAGGAATATAGAGATTACCTTAAAGTTAAAAAATAAAGATGTAGTTGTAAAATAAATAGATCAGTAAAAAAATCAATATAAATAAATAATATTAGTCTTAATAATACTAAAATACTCATTCTGATAAATAATAGACAATTATATTGCAAGTTAAAAATAAATAATAAAATAGTTGATAAATAGTATATATTAAAAGTGTTCGTATAGAAATGGTGTTATGCAGGTTGTTTGAATTCCTGTGAGGTTTTAGTCATGGTTGAGTGAGTAGAAGTGATGTATTTTTGCTTCTTGGTATCAGAGCTGTCAACTTATTACAAATGTCATTCGGTATTTTCCTGCATATAGAATTTGTATAGATACAATGTCTGGTTTATAGCAGTAATTAAGCGGTGTGATGTTAGAGATTGAATTGTGGGAAAATGCGGTATCAGAATTTCACGAATTTTATACAACATTTGTGTAAATGAATATAACAATCGCCTATACGGGGAACTCAAATGTAATCTTACGTCAGATATCAAACAAACTTACTTTTAACTGCCTTCATCCTCTTATTAACCCCGATGAACGGTTGTAAACGTTATATGATGATACCAATACATTACCAGTATCGATCCGGAGAGTAAAATATCAATGTCAGACAACAGAGAAAATCGCGATGACACACTTCCTGAAAACAATTTTGTCTTTCGTTCACGTTTTAAACGCGGAAAACGGAACTATTCCAGTTCGGCTCTTGTGTGCGTCGTCTTTATAAAAGAACGACTGTGCATACGGTTGTAAAACAATGAAAACGTGTCGTTCTACGTGTGGTATTGTCGAATTGTGAAATGCTAACTGCCACGTCTACGTTAGCGATATCGATAAACTGACGCTTCTGACTGTTCACCTGCTGTCTGTTCTATATCGACATGATACAAATGACAGGTGTCATTCGGTATTTGACATAATATATGTCATTATATAATTTAAAAAAAATTATTATTACCCTCTGACAGAGCAGCTTCTAAACAAGTAAAGACGGAAGTTTTACTGCAGCAACTTTGCATTCTGAGTGTAATTGGCATTCAAGGGACATCGAGACGCTGATAGCAATGATGTATTTATGAATAAGGTTTCTGACACGCACAACACGTACCCATATGTGTTTCTGTATTGGTTTTAATATTGGAATTGGAAAATAATTATTCGACAATAAACAAACAATTGCACTCAATGAAACACAAGGTTAACAATGATTAGTCTATGTAACAAGACATTCACTAATAAACTGAAGAAGGAAGTTCATGTTTACAGCAACATGGATGGAATTGTTGACGTTTAACATAAGACCGTAAATGCCGAGACACGAGGAACATTTCGACGGTGAATCGCGCTGTCCATCAAACCCTTCCCGCGATCGATCGACCGATGTTTCTTTTCACGCCTCAGAAAATTAAAATCGCATTTATCACGGCGCGAAACGGTTATGCCCACAATCGACCGGCATTCAATTCTAAATATCGGCTGCGAAATGAATGGAAAATCGTTCTTTTATATGGACTCGTCCTTCTCGACAAGTCAATGACATTTAGAGCGCGCGCGGCTGTTAGGAGGGTCTCTTTGACGGGAGACGACAAGCTGAGCGAGACGGCCCTTCTGCGCGCCGCGTCGACGTCGCTTATGGCGAGGGGGCGGGCTGTCGCTGACGTTGTAATTTATGTCTTCTGCGGGAGCATGGGCGTTAAACGAACCGTGTATGCTGCCTGCAGAGCTAATGTTACGGCGTCGCTTTGCGTAAAGGCGTTCTCCTTTCAACGGCCGCCGTATGCAGGTATATTGACGACGTCCTAGCTGGCGGCCTCCTGCGCGAACGTGCGTGTCGCCAGTTCAACCACAGTCATGGTAGTTGATGTAAACCACATGTCCTACACGCAGAACGTGTCGTACAAAGCCGTGCACTGTCTATGTCTACACCAGACGCACGCGTGTGTCTGGTTCACACTTCCAATAACAACGATGCGTTTATAAGTGTGAAAAATGCATCCGCCAACTCATATGGGAGTTTGACATT
>JAODUO010000402.1:425000-442500 GCA_025642075.2 Ridgeia piscesae | reverse complement strand
AACCTAATATTAAAATGTCACATTTAAACTTTATTCGCCTCAGCTGTTGAGCGCGCGGCTTTGGGGGCGCGTACTGGCGACGCGACGGACGCAGCGTCGTGCTGAGACGGCGTCGATAGATGTCTGTTTTAACTAATTGAAGTGTTCATTGAGTGTAACAAAACCCTTCTGTTGAAACTGACGCCAGATGTGTCGACATATTACCCGCTTGCTCGGTGGGGACGCGCAGAGGGCGTCCGATTGACGGCTTCACTGAACGCCGACGATTTGGAAAACGACGGTCCGCACAAAACGAGGATCGCAACTGCCATTGGATAAATAAGTTATCTGATTATGATGCTGATAACTATCCACGAACAGTCAACATGTACATCTGTATAGAGATATTTAAGTTAGCACTTAATAGTTAATTTATTTTCTAAAAATCTGCTCGTGTGTTGTTTATATGTGTACATATTCGATTTCAATATAGATCGGTTGTTTTGTCTCTCACTAAAATGGTAGTAAAAATTACTGAGGCTCCTTGTCAGAAAGTAGGCGTGAGTAGTGCGTCTACTTGTTCCATAGCAGGGCAACGTTTGATGATGTGTTTGTATTAGGTGTTGATGCTGCTGGTAAGTTTCGATGTTGGTTGTAGCCAAACGTTGCGTTTTTCCGTTGGTTTTTATTTCTATCACGATCGGAGCACCTAGGAAACATACCGAAAATAGTAGAATGGTTCGTGAAGAACATGAGTGCATGCGTACGTGGTTGCGTGAGTGCGTGAGTGCGTGAGTGCGTGAGTGCGTGAGTGCGTGAGTGCGTGAGTGCGTGAGTGCGTGAGTGCGTGAGTGCGTGAGTGCGCGGGTGAGTCTAAAGGCCACGATACACTATTAGGCAAAGAAGGCCGTACGGCAGTGAACTTTCGGGTGCGTTGCTATGGCAATATGCACCTTTTACGTCACCACCAGAGACTGCCTGATGTCTGACGATCCAATAAAAAGAGCGTATCGCATTGACACCCTCACCCCACCTCACCTCGGTGAAACAGTGAGAGTGACATTCACCCGCAGTCGCATTTCCGTCCGACACTGTCTGACGTGTATAAACATCAGACATGCTGCATTTCATACGGCGCTGCATGTATAGTATAGCAGGGCCTTCCTTACCAATTTGCTTTTCACGTAGATTAATACGTATTGTCAAAGGGATACTCCAGTCAGTGAGAGATCCATAGCATTTACTTACATCTGTATAATATATTGGTTGTGCATAGTAATTGTGCACAACGATCGTTAATAAACAATTAATTATAGTATAATTGTACCAGAAACACTCCATGTTGGATTCAGGGCGCTGCCATCCTGAGACTTTTGCGCCAGTGACGTAAATCGCTTACTTCACAGGCGCATGCACGCTCGAAGATTCTACATGTGTACAATAGTATTTGATGTATCCAGTACGTCGCGGATTGCTTACGTCACTATCACAATTATTAGCGAAGATTCCGCCAAACCTTGCCTTTTTCAACAATGCTCCAGTGACCCAAACCATTTGGCTTACGTCACTGGCGCAAAAGTCTCAAGATGGCAGCGCCCTGAAGCTAAGATAGCATGTTTTTGATACCATTAAACTATAAGTAATTGTTTATTAACGATCTTTGTGCACAATTACTAGGCACAACCAATATAGTCTAGTTATGTAAGTTAATACTGTGAACCTCTCACTGACTGGAGTATCCCTTTAAAGTGTACATGTAAAGAGAGAAGGGCGCACAAAATAACCTTTAGGCAACACCTATTAATCAAAGTTGTTTAAATGTCATGGAAAACCAACAAATGTCATCAAACATTTGCTAAAGCGGTAATTGATAACGGGATATTGATCTACAACGTCATCAAACAGATTAAATGAGTTACTAGACCACGACCTAAATCAATTAATTACAACTCCTTGCGTTTTGAAGAAACAAATTTCATAATTTGTAAGATTTATTTATGAATTCTGGTATAAACACAGTCACAATTTACGACGTCACTTCACGTGACAGCGCGTGCTTGCACGTGACTGCACACGTGAGTCGACGACAGCTTCGACACGACGTCATTTGTGTGGAGTGTCTCTACACCTCATTAATCCCGCCCAACATCCCGAGTTCACCTCCCCGCCATCCTCCGTTCCCACGACGTCGATTTACGGACAACGCTCGTGTAAACAAAATTTATGTCTGGCGTTTTTCCCCGTTTGTCGTCGGTGACAGATTTGAAAACATGATTTATTTTCCTTACTTTATGGCGCGCGCTAATTGTCGTATGACGTAATAATCGTGTTTCCATGACTACAAGAAACGTAAATGATTTTTCCACATTCGGGTCATATCCTTTGGGTAACAACGTTTCACACCTGACATATTTATTTGTCGAATTGTCCATCAATAATTCTGTGTTAAATTA
Organism: Ridgeia piscesae; assembly: GCA_025642075.2. Taxonomy (NCBI): domain Eukaryota; kingdom Metazoa; phylum Annelida; class Polychaeta; order Sabellida; family Siboglinidae; genus Ridgeia; species Ridgeia piscesae. The sequence goes on along the minus strand of JAODUO010000402.1, from coordinate 440,068 downwards.
ACGAAATTAAAATTGCCACGAACATGCGGTTTGTCGCTCAAAGGGAAATTGCCAGAATTCGCCGAGCAGTAATTTGTAATGGGTAGTGAGTGTGCTGTGCAGAACGTGGGAAAGTTAAACATCAAAGGGTTTTGCGGTTACCTCTGTTCGTCTCGGCATTAATTTCGTATGAAACTAGTTGTTTTGTTTACCAGTTGAAAGTGTTGCAAGCGAAATCTTTCAAATTGTGAACATTGTTCCGAGCTTAAGAAAGTAATTAAACACAAACTGGCAGACAGAAGACCTGCAACATGCATGTTGTGGTCATAAGAACGTAATGTTTACTAAAAATACATTGAAACCTACGAGCTGGCACCATCGATTTAAGGGGCTGTGACGTCACAGTCAGAACATCTCGCGAAATAACGGAACATGTCAGAACGTCGGTGTTCGATATCAGACGAAATAGCTTTCATCTGGCCTTCGCCACATCATATACCTATCCCTCCCTCAGATGAAAATTTGTAAACATTGATTTGACGCTCAATAGTATCGGTCCGAAGTGTAAAGTGTCGATATCCAACTCTCAGAAAATAAAATTACTTACTTACTTACTTACTTACTTACTTACTTACTTACATACTTACATACTTACATACACATACATACATACATACTTACTTACTTACTTACTTACTTACTTACTTACTTACTTACTTACTTACTTACTTACTTACTAGAAATTGCCTCTGACCTCACCCAAAAATACATATTTCGGCTGATCACGTTGTGAGATGGTCCCCGAGCATCCTCGTAATCATATGTCGCAGCGACTAGTTTTTCAGTTTGGAAACGTTAACAATATAATAAAAAATTGTATAAAATATCCTGTGTAATGACGCCAGTGATAAATAACAAAAGACAATTGTTGTTTATACCAAACGCACGTGAACTTTCTGCACTGGGGCAAATAAAAACCTGTCTACGGTTTATCTGAATTTCGTATTGAGTCAGTTAAAGCAACCGCAGAAGTAACAATTGTAAACATGGCGATCGCTTCAACTAAACCGGAAAGCGACAAAAAGTATGGGTACGTAAATACCTGCTGTCCTGTAGACACAAAATACGGGTACGTCATTACATGCTGTCATGTAGACACAAAGTATGGGTACGTCATTACATCATGTCATGTAGACACAAAATACCAGTACGTCATTACATGCTGTCATTTAGACACAAAGTATGGGTACGTCATTACCTGATGTCCTGTAGACACAAAGTATGGGAACGTCATTACATGATGTCCTTTAGACACAAAGTATAGGTACGTCATTACATGGTGTCATGTAGACACAAAGTATAGGTACGTCGTTACATGATGTCATGTAGACACAAAGTATGGGTACGTCGTTACACGATGTCCTGTAGACACAAAGTATAGGTACGTCATTACATGATGTCCTGTAGACACAAAGTATAGGTACGTCATTATATGATGTCCTGTAGACACAAAGTATGGGTACGTCATTACATGATGTCCTGTAGACACAAAGTATGGGTACGTCATTACATGATGTCCTGTAGACACAAAATATGGGTACGTCATTACATGATGTCCTGTAGACACAACATATGGGTACGTCGTTACATGATGTCCTGTAGACACAAAGTATGGGTACGTCATTACATGATGTCCTGTAGACACAAAGTATGGGTACGTCGTTACACGATGTCCTGTAGACACAAAGTATGGGTAGTCGTTACAGATGTCCTGTAGACACAAAGTATGGGTACGTCATTACAGATGCCCTGTAGACACAAATATGGGTACGTCTTACATGATGTCCTGTAGACAAAAAATATGGGTACGTCATTATGATGTCCTGTAGAAAAAAATATGGGTACGTTTACATGATGTCCTGTAGAACAAAGTATGGGTACGTCGTTACATGATGTCCTGAAAGCCCCAAATATGGGTACGTCTTACATGATGTCCTGTAGAACAAAGTATGGGTACGTCGTTACATGATGTCCTGTAGAACAAAGTATGGGTCCCTCATTACAGATGTCCTGTAGACACAAATATGGGTACGTCATTACACGATGTCCTGTAGACACAAATATGGTACGTCGTTACATGATGTCCTGTAGACACAAAGTATAAAAAAGTCTTACATGATGTCCTGTAGACACAAAGTATGGGTACGTCTTACAGATGTCCTGTAGAACAAAATGGGTACGTCATTACATGATGTCTGTAGACACAAAATATGGGTACGTCGTTACATGATGTCCTGTAGACACAAAGTATGGTACGTCATTACATGATGTCCTGTAGAACAAAGTATGGGTACGTCTTAAAAGATGTCTGTAGACACAAATAGGGTACGTCTTACAGTGTCTTGACAAAAGTATGGGTACGTCATTCACGATGTCCTGTAGACAAAAAATAGGGTACGTCTTACAGTGCCCTTTAGACCAAAGTAGGGTAAGTCATTACAGATTCCCTGTAGACAAAAAATAGGGAACGTCTTACATGTGTCTTTTAGACACAAATATGGGTACGTCTTACCTGATGTCTTGTAGACACAAAGTATGGGTACGTCGTTACTGATGTCCTGTAGAAAATATGGGTACGTCTTACAGATGTCCTGTAGACACAAAGTATGGGTACGTCATTACACGATGTCCTGTAACACAAAGTATGGGTACGTCTTCCCGATGTCCTGTAGACACAAAGTATGGGTACGTCATTACAGATGTCCTGTAGACAAAAATATGGGTACTCTTCGATGTCCTGTAGACACAAAGTATGGGTACGTCTTACAGATGTCCTGTACACAAAGTATGGGTACGTCTTACAGATGTCCTGTAGACACAAAAGTATGGGTACATCATTACAGATGTCCTGTAGACACAAATATGGGTACGTCATTAATATCCTTAACACAAATAGGGGTTTAGTAACAGATGTCCTGTAGACACAAAGTATGGGTACGTCATTACATGATGTCCTGTAGACACAAAGTATGGGTACGTCATTACACGATGTCCTGTAGACACAAAGTATGGGTACGTCATTACATGATGTCCTGTAGACACAAAGTATGGGTACGTCGTTACACGATGTCCTGTAGACACAAAGTATGGGTACGTCATTACATGATGTCCTGTAGACACAAAATATGGGTACGTCATTATACGATGTCCTGTAGACACAAAGTATGGGTACGTCATTACAGATGTCCTGTAGACACAAAGTATGGGTACGTCATTACATGATGTCCTGTAGACACAAAGTATGGGTACGTCATTACATGATGTCCTGTAGACACAAAGTATGGGTACGTCATTACATGATGTCCTGTAGACACAAAGTATGGGTACGTCATTACATGATGTCCTGTAGACACAAAATATGGGTACGTCATTACATGATGTCCTGTAGACACAACATATGGGTACGTCTTTACATGATGTCCTGTAGACACAAAGTATGGGTACGTCATACAATGATGTCCTGTAGACACAACAGTATGGGTACGTCATTACACGATGTCCTGTAGACACAAAGTATGGGTACGTCGTTACATGATGTCCTGTAGACACAAAGTATGGGTACGTCATTACATGATGTCCTGTAGACACAAAGTATGGGTACGTCATTACATGATGTCCTGTAGACACAAAGTATGGGTACGTCATTACATGATGTCCTGTAGACACAAATATGGGTACGTCGTTACATGATGTCCTGTAGACACAAAGTATGGGTACGTCATTACATGATGTCCTGTAGACACAAAGTATGGGTACGTCATTACATGATGTCCTGTAGACACAAAGTATGGGTACGTCATTACATGATGTCCTGTAGACACAAAATATGGGTACGTCATTACATGATGTCCTGTAGACACAAATATGGGTACGTCGTTACATGATGTCCTGTAGACACAAAGTATGGGTACGTCGTGCCTTAGACACAAAAGGTACGTCTTACTGATCTGCACAAAGGGTAGTCTTACATGATGTCCTTAGAACAAATAGGGTACGCTTACATGATGTCTGACAAAAATAGGGTACGTCTTACATTCAGAACAAAGTATGGGAGTCTTACGGTCCTAGAACAAATAGGAGTCATTACAGTGTCAGACAAATGGGACGTCTTAAATGTCTGTAGACACAAATGACGTCTTAAGATTTCCAGAGGGTACGTCTACTGATGTCCGTACAAAGTTGTAGTCTTACAGATGTCCGTAGAACAAAAGGGTACGTCACAGATCAGAGACAAAATATGGGTACAATGCCAAAAAATATGGTTCTTAAGATGTCCGACAGAGAATACCGGCCATAAGCGTAACAAAAAGTATGGGCACAAGCCGACAAATTGTATCCAGTAATGGTGTCTTACAGATGTCCGAACAAAGTAGGGTAGTCTACAATGTCCGAGACAAAATATGGGTAGTCTTACAGATTCTGTAGACACATATGGTATTAAGATGTCCGAGACAAAAGGGTACGTCTTACAGATCCAGACACAATATGGTACGTCATTACAGATGTCCTGTAGACACAAAGTATGGGTACGTCGTTACATGATGTCCTGTAGACACAAAATATGGGTACGTCATTACAGATGTCCTGTAGACACAAAGTATGGGTACGTCTTACACGGTCCTAGACAAAAGTAGGGTACGTCTACACGATGCCGTAGACACAAAGTATGGGTACGTCATTACATGATGTCGTAGACACAAAATGGGTACGTTACGATCCTGAGACACAAAGTAGGTACGTCATTACATGATGTCCCACAAAATATGGGACGTCTTACATGATGTCCTAGACACAAATATGGGTGTCATTACATGATGTCCTGTAGACACAAATATGGGTACGTCGTTACATATGTCCTGTAGACACAAATATGGGTACGTCTTACGATGTCCTGTAGACACAAATATGGGTACGTCGTTACAGATGTCCTGTAGACACAATATGGGTACGTCGTTACAGATGTCCTGTAGACACAAATGGGTACGTCATTAAATTCCGTAAAATATGGGTACGTCGTTACATGATGTCCTGTAGACACAAATATGGGTACGTCATTACGATGTCGGAAAAATATGGGTACGTCGTTACATGATGTCCTGTAGACACAAAATGGGACGTCACATGATGTCCTGTAGACACAAATATGGGTAGTCGTTACAGATGTCCTGTAGACAAAAAGGGTACGTGTTACATGATGTCCGTAGACACAAAGAGGGTATCGTTACAGATGTCCTGTAACACAAAGGGTGTTACACGATGTCCTGTAGACACAAAGTATGGGTACGTCGTTACATGATGTCCTGTAGACACAAATATGGGTACGTCGTTACATGATGTCCTGTAGACACAAATATGGGTACGTCGTTACATGATGTCCTGTAGACACAAAGTATGGGTACGTCATTACATGATGTCCTGTAACACAAATATGGGTACGTCGTACAGATGTCCTGTAGACACAAAGTATGGGTACGTCTTACAGATGTCCTGTAGACACAAATATGGGTACGTCGTTAACGTGATGTCCTGTAGACACAAATATGGGTACGTCGTTACAGATGTCCTGTAGACACAAATATGGGTACGTCTTACAGATGTCCTGTAGAACAAAGTATGGGAGTCTTACATGATGTCCTGTACAAAATATGGGTACGTCGTTACTGATGTCCTAGAACAAAGTATGGGTACGTCTTACAGATGTCCTGTAACAAAATATGGGTACGTCGTTACATGATGTCCTGTAGACACAAATATGGGTACGTCGTTACAGATGTCCTGTAGACACCAAATATGGGTACGTCATTACACGATGTCCTGTAACACAAATATGGGTATCTTACAGATGTCCTGTAGACACAAAGTATGGGTACGTCATTACAGATGTCCTGTAACACAAAATATGGGTACGTCTTACAGATTCTGTAGACACAAAGTATGGGTACGTCGTTACACGATGTCCTGTAGACACAAAGTATGGGTACGTCATTACACGATGTCCTGTAAACACAAAATATGGGTACGTCGTTACACGATGTCCTGTAGACACAAAGTATGGGTACGTCATTACACGATGTCCTGTAAACACAAAATATGGGTACGTCGTTACACGATGTCCTGTAGACACAAAGTATGGGTACGTCATTACACGATGTCCTGTAGACATAAAGTATGGGTAGTCATTACACGATGTCCTGTAGACACAAAATATGGGTACGTCTTACACGATGTCCTGTAGAACAAAGTATGGGTAGTCATTACACGATGTCCTGTAGACACAAAGTATGGGTACGTCTTACAGATGTCTGTAACAAAAATATGGGTACGTCTTACATGTCCTGTAGACACAGATGGGTACGTCGTTACAGATGTCCTGGACACAAATATGGGTACGTCTTACATGATGTCCTGTGCACAAAGTATGGTACGTCTTACATGATGTCCTGTAGACACAAAGTATGGGTACGTCTTACATGATGTCCTGTAGACACAAATATGGGTACGTCTTAATGATGTCCTGTAGACACAAATATGGGTACGTCTTACATGATGTCCTGTAGACACAACATATGGGTACGTCTTACATGATGTCCTGTAGAACAAAGTATGGGTACGTCATTACAGATGTCCTGTAGACACAAAGTATGGGTACGTCATTCCCATGGATGTCCTGTAGACACAAATATGGGTACGTCTTACTATGATGTCCTGTAGACCAAAGTTGGGTACGTTCATTACACGATGTCCTGTAGACACAAAATATGGGTACGTCATTACAGATGTCCTGTAGGGGATCACAAAGTATGGGTACGTCGTTACATGATGTCCTGTAGACACAAATATGGGTACGTCGTTACATGATGTCCTGTAGACACAAAGTATGGGTACGTCGTTACATGATGTCCTGTAGACACAACATATGGGTACGTCGTTACATGATGTCCTGTAGACACAAAGTATGGGTACGTCGTTACATGATGTCCTGTAGACACAACATATGGGTACGTCGTTACATGATGTCCGGGGTAGACACAAAGTATGGGTACGTCTTACATGATGTCCTAGAAAAGTAGGTACGTCTTACATGATGTCGTCCATATGGGTACCGTCGTTAAAAGATGTCCTGTAAGACACAAAAATAGGGTAGGGTCATTACATGATGTTCCTGTAGACACAAAGTATTGGGTACGTCGTTACATGATGTCCTGTAGACACAAAGTATGGGTACGTCGTTACATGATGTCCTATAGACACAAAGTATGGGTACGTCATTACACGATGTCCTGTAGACACAAAATATGGGTACGTCATTACATGATGTCCTGTAGACACAAAGTATGGGTACGTCGTTACATGATGTCCTGTAGACACAAAGTATGGGTACGTCGTTACATGATGTCCTGTAGACACAAAGTATGGGTACGTCGTTACATGATGTCCTGTAGACACAATGTATGGGTACGTCGTTACACGATGTCCTGTAGACACAAAGTATGGGTACGTCATTACATGATGTCCTGTAGACGTCGTGATGAGTCGCACACATCATGTTGGTATGTCATTACGTATCATCATAGAAAACAAAGTGTGCATGAGTACTTGTTGTATGTACATGTGGCCATACAACACAAATATGGGTAAGTCATTACATATCGTCGTTGAAACACAGGGTGTGCATAGGTACTTCATATATATATCGTCATACAACACAACGTATGGGTACATCATTACACATCGCTGTAAAACACAAAATATGGGTACGTCATTACATATCGCCGTAGAACCCAAAGTGTGGATATAGGTACTTCATATACATATCGTCAAACAATACGAAGTGTGTGTACGCCATTACATATCGCCGTAGAACACAACGTGTGCATAAGTACTTGATATACATATCGTCATACAATAGGAAGTATGGGTACGTCGTTACATATCGGCGTAGAACACAAATACGGAACACAAAGTTAGGTAAGATTATATTATATATTATATATATATATATATATATAGGTACTTATATATATATATATATATATATATATATATATATATATATATATATATATTATATATTTTTATATATAAAATATATATATATATATATTATCGCCCAAACATATAAGTCATTACATATCGTCGTTGAACACAGAATAATAGGGTACGCCATAAAATATTGAAACTAACGGTCCGATGACATCTAGTCCATCTATACAGAGAACTCCATCGGCTACCGACCGCACCATTGCTGGCGACTGTGTGGACGCTAAGAGATCGCCTCCGAAAGTGTGACGGACGTGACACGCGTGACGGGCGTGACGAGAGAGACCACCGCCTCTCGCGACACGTACAACAACGACATGCGTCGGGCACGGCCATAGACAGGCGGGACCACATGCGTCGATGGACCCCGAAAAAGCGGATCCGACGAGCGCGACATGACATCGACATCGATCAACGACGCGTTGTCGGCGCGGAGACAATGCCGCCCGGGATGAGGACAGGAGACGGACCGGCGGAGATGGCCGCCGAGATAGTCCGCCTGATCGATGACTTGTCGGCGGCATGAACGACGCCGTGGGGTGGCCGACACTCGTACAAGCGGACGCCCGCACGCGCGCCGTCGGGTGCACGCAGCGGTATTAGCACGCGCATTACACGGCGCCGATTTGACGTCGTGTGTGGGGTAAGCGTCACCTCCGTGTCCCTGGATGGGATCGCGTCTGAAGCGGCGGCGGAGTGCCTACTAGGCCACCCCGAGTCACGTTCGCAACTTCCGCTATTGGCTGTGGTGTCTCACTGGGGCAGCGGCGACAGCGACACTAATAGTCACCCTCCACGCTGTTATTCATTTATATACAGCAGGTGTGTTGGCTGGGCAGCTGTGGCATGTTAAAAAAACTTGTTAGTTAAACGTTGTCCGTGTTATCCGGTTTCTGTAACGTTTTCATCAGCTCATATAGAATAGAATAGAATAGAATAGAATAGAATAGAATAGAATAGAATAGAATAGAATAGAATAGAATAGAATAGAATAGAATAGAATAGAATAGAATAGAATAGACTAGACTAGACTAGAATAGACTAGAATAGACTAGAATAGACTAGAATAGAATAGAATAGACTAGACTAGACTAGACTAGACTAGACTAGACTAGACTAGACTAGACTAGACTAGACTAGACTAGACTAGACTAGACTAGACTAGAATAGAATAGAATAGAATAGAATAGAATAGAATAGAATAGAATACAGTGCAGTGCAGTGCAGTGCAGTGCAGTGCAGTGCAGTGCAGTGCAGTGCAGTGCAGTGCAGTGCAGTGCAGTGCAGTGCAGTGCAGTGCAGTGCAGTGCAGTGCAATGCAATGCAATGCAATGCAATGCAATGCAATGCAATGCAATGCAATGCAATACAATACAATACAATACAATACAATACAATACAATACAATACAATACAATACAATACAATACAACAACCTTTAATAGTCCCCCAAAGAAGAAATTCTTGTGGTAAATATTCACATAACACAACGACATTAGTAGTGACAATTAGAAGTGACAGTGCAAAGTTGTAGGAAAGTAGTGCGCCCCATTGTATCCCCCCATCCTCCCCGATCATTTCCCCTCCCCAATTTCGCGTTTAGTAGCCTAACAGAATTTGGAAGAAATGTGTTTCGATAACGGTTCGTGCGTGTTCTTTCGGAAATGTACCTACAACCAGATTGTGCAACATAGTAGAATTCGTGCAATGGGTGAGAAGTGTCCTCTAAGATGTCCCTTGTTTTTTCATCATATATGTTTCGTAGAGTTCATCTACTGTAGGGAGTGTCGAACCAATGGTTTTGCTGGCTGACCGTACTACACGATCTAGCAGCACTCTATTCTGTAAGCTCAGTTTCGCGCTTTTTGCTTCCACGAAACAGATCAGTTCGTTTTGTAATGAATGTAAACAGCGTTTGCAATATGTTCCCTTTTATTAATGAAGACATTAAGACTACCTTTAATTAATATCCAACACAAGCAGTCGGCAACACTTAACGTGATTACAGTTCCACCGTCAATTTCATTTTTGCTCCCCGTATTTTAAGACTAATAACGCGAACGGTGGAAATTGTTTATAGCATTCGCTACGAAACGAAAGCTCTTTTGTGAAATCTTTGTATGTTGTATCTATGAAATTTTCAGACAACCTAAATTTGACTTACAAAACTATCCGTTCGAAATTGGTAAAGAAAATCGAAAACAGCGTGGTAGTCTAGAATGAAGCGAAAACAGCTGATAACGACTGCATCCGAAGAATTCGAAAATAAGAAATATTAAAACAACAATCTAACCGAAATGAGTGGAACAGCTACCTCATAGGTACGATGAGGTCACACAGCGTCACGGATATTGACGAAGTCGGTGTGCAACTCTAACAGAAGATTTTAACAGTTAGAAATACTGTTTAGACATGAAATATTATATCTAACTAGTTTTGTTTAAATAACTGACAAATTGCTATTGTTCACATCATGCCCTACCAATTATAGCAATTAGGAAAAGTACAGATAACACCATAAACGTATACACGCAACAGAAATGTAGTTTCCGAGAAGAATGTTTATTTGGTGTACCGTGAACAGAATAAAGAAAGCTATTCCAGACCTTGATGTTGCTTTATTCAAACATACACATACGCGCACGCGCACGCGCACGCGCACGCGCACGCGCACGCGCACGCGCACGCGCACGCGCACGCGCACGCACACGCAGCACGCACACGCACACGCACACGCACACGCACACGCACACGCACACGCACACGCACACGCACACGCACACGCACACGCACACGCACACGCACACGCACACGCACACGCACACGCACACGCCCACGCACACGCACACGCACACGCACACGCACACGCACACGCACACGCACACGCACACGCACACGCACACGCACACGCCCCGACGCACACGCACACGCACACGCACACGCACACGCACACGCACACGCACACGCACACGCACACGCACACGCACACGCACACGCACACGCACACGCACACGCACACGCACACGCACACGCACACGCACACGCACACGCACACGCACACGCACACGCACACGCACACGCACACGCACACGCACACGCACACGCACACGCACACGCAGTTTCTCTCTGACAGGCAAAACAAAGATGGTTGATAAGTGGTAGATGGAACGAATTTTCGTAATTTCAACCGATATCAATAGGTTATTAATCAGTCACGTTTAATTTACCAATGTAAGAGTGGAACATAAACTAGCGCCTCAGCTAAACGCTCTGGATATGGTAAAGATATAATCTTACGCATTGTGGAACGCAACATTATTTAGCTTGAACATCGGAATCACAGTCGTGAGAACTTGATATTGTTTCGAATCTTGAGGAAGTTTAGTCACTCTTCGCTGCTACAGGTTTCTCAGCTAATGAACGCGTACATGCAAGGCACTGGATTGACAGTGGTGGACTTTTGTATACGAATGATATTCGCGTATTAATTGCAGCGTGGCTGAATGCATCCCAGAGAAGTCGAGATGGTTTTATATTGAATAATAATAATAATACAATTTTTATATAGCGCTAATTCCCGCAAGGCGGATCGATGCGCTGTGCAAGAAATATACTAAATGTATATTAATAAATATAAATGTAAATTATATAAATTAATATAAATCAAATAAAATTTTGGTTTTAAGATGTACTAATAAACGTTTGTATGTAAATTGTATAAATTAATTTAAAAGATATTAAACACTGCTTTTCAGATGTGTATTACTAAAACTTGGTATGTAAATTATATAAATCAATATAAAATTAAAACCTTTGATAAAACTGTGTACGTAAATTATCTATAAATTAATCTAAGACATAAACACGGATTAAAACGTGTATGACACTAATTTTTTTTTAACAATTTGAATTAATTGAACTGTCTAATAAAAGATGTGTCTTTGAAAGGTTTGCCTGAGAGTAAACTGTAAAGTACTTCGATGAGTTACGAGAAATGACAGTGTGCTGTACAAGACCGTAGCCGCGCGTTAACTATTATGTCTCTTACTTGTGCACCGCCATAATCATCACACGATTGAGTGGCTACACGACACGAGGACTGACGTCAACAGAGTCAGGCGGGTAGTCATGGGAAGACGTTACCTGTCTCCTCGCAAGGTCCTTGACAGGCTGTTCTTGCATAAATCAAATCGAATATGTCACACGTAACGCGGAAAGGTGTGAGAACTGTTGAATACACATCAATGTAGCGTCGGGTTTATAGCGACTGCGAAATACTTGTTTCCGCCCGATTTGTGATGACACGTCCTTCACTTTGTTCGGCCGTCACTCTGTGTCGGTGTAGCGCTTACATTTTTCCGGTCGTTAAAAACGTTCGGGTTGACGTTTCTGCGCATGCGCAATAAATGTAAAATCATCAAGGTCAAGCGAAACAACAAAGCATTTTCGGTATAAATGCCACGAGCTGTTCGTTAACTTTCCTATGATGATTACTGTGAAGAGTTTCTTAAAATGTTGTTCAATGCAATACAATGTAACGTGTTTTTTTTTTTAAATCACTGTCACGGATTATGGCGCACTAGAGTCACGTTATTTACGCTTGCTAACAAAATATGCCTCAAAACTTGTTTGCCTCGTGTTAATTTGCGACAAATAACTGCTGACAGGTTATATACATCCTAATGAACAGCCTGTAGTATTTATACCATAAATGCTTTGTCTTTTCGCTGCACATTGATGATTTTACATATATCGCGCATGCGCAGAAACGTCAACCGGAACTTTTATAACGCCGGAAAATATAAGCGCTACATCGGTGTGACGCGATGTCCCATCAGGTCGTGCGACTTCGTGAAATACCCCCTATCTCTCCGTTCTCCGCTCTTTGCTCTTGCTCCACCCTCCCTTCCTCCTCTCTGTCTCCCTCCCTCATTCCCTCGCTGCCTCGCTCCCTCCCTCGCTCCCTCGCTCCCTCGCTCCCTGCTTCCCTCTCTTGCTCTCTCCCTCGCTCCCTCGCCCCTCGCTCCCTCGCTCCATCGCCTCGCCCTCGCTCCCTCGCTCCCTCGCTCCCTCGCTCCCTCGCTCCCTCGCTCCCTCGCTCCCTCGCTCCCTCGTTCCCTCCTCTCTACCTCTCTACCTCTCTACATCTCTACCCTCTCGCTCTCGCTCTCGCTCTCGCTCTCGCTCTCGCTCTCGCTCTCTCGCTCTCTCTCTCTCTCTAGCTCTCGCTCTCGCTCTCGCTCTCGCTCTCGCTCTCGCTCTCGCTCGCTCTCTTCTCTCTCTCTCTCTCTCTCTCTCTCTTCTCTCTCTCTCTCTCTCGCTCTCTCTCTCTCTCTCTCTCTCTCTCTCTCTCTCTCTGCTCTCTCTCTCTCTCTCTCTCTCTCTCTCTCTCTCTCTCTCTCTCTCTCTCTCTCTCTCTCTCTCTCTCTCTCTCTCTCTCTCTCTCTCTCTCTCTCTCTCTCTCTCTCTCTCTCTCTCTCTCTCTCTCTCTCTCTCTCTCTCTCTCTCTCTCTCTCTCTCTCTCTCTCTCTCTCCCTCCTCTCCCTCCTCCCTCCTCCCTCCCTCTCTCTCTCTCTCTCTCTCTCGTTGCCAGTGGCAAGTATAGTATGAATATTATACATCGTCATTGGTGTTTTCTGGTTTGATTTCATCCACTCATCCGTTACCGAGATTAGTTTTTGCAATTGAATGCAAATGGTCGAAAATGCTGTGCCATAGTGGCGTACTAAAATATACAGTACAGGTATTCCAAGTTTCTATATAAATGTGTGTGACTGGTGGCACTTTCGCAACGTAGCTAAATAATTTGTATGTATAAAAATTCATTTTCGACAATAGTTCGTCAATGTAACCATGTGAATTTTTCGTTTTTGTACAATCTGTTTACGCCCACAAATTACTCTCGAAGGCGTCTCTATTTGAATGTAATATCTTCGCAAAACCTTGCTGTAACAACTTATCCCAACTTTCAACTTGCCCCGCCCTCCCCTACATTTATATGGGAGACCGGGGCTAGTTGTATCAAAAACAACACACATCAAGATTGCGGATGGGTTTCTTAACCGATCGAAACTTATTTCATGTCAAAGGATCCCCACACATCTTCCACCGAAAATTAGGTCATAATTAATTGTCCGGCCTATTACACATTTATGATATAATGAGTTATATGAGGTGTCCTAAAATGTTACAATTTACCCAAATACGGCCATACGGGGCAAGTTTTACCCGTTTAGGGGATCATTTGTAACATACATGTTTTAGCACTGGTGCAAATTGTAATAATGTCGAAAACTACACAATTGGTGCAATTTATATATATTTATAATTTAGACTATACAAGTAGCTTGTTATTTGACAATGACGATATAAACCATGACGTACTAGCATATAATTGAGTAGATTTTGTATAGAAATTCACCTTTTAAATACCTCATTTATTTTACAAAACCGTTTTAATTACCAAACCATGCAATAACATAACCTTTTCAATTACAATGACCTGTAAATTATAACATATAACTGCTCAAGCAAACATTCGTATATGTAATTTTTTTTATCTGATTGAACAGTTAAAGGTAAAATATGTAGACGGTCTAGGTCCGTTAACGCTACTTCCCGTTATAGCTACAGTTTTTCCCCTATATAGCTACTTGTTAAACTAGTCCCGTTATAGCTACTTATTTAATTACACAATTCAGGAGGGGACAGCAAGAGGGAGCATTAACTATTTCAGATTACTGTTAGATTCCTACATGAAATGTATTATTGAAGAATACATTTTAAAAAGTTATAAGAATTATGTAAAAACGTAACTGTCAATTATTTGAAATGGAAAATATACCATAAAACACTAGTGCAAAATATTTTTTCAAAAGACAACTACGTTAATTGTACTGAGTGCAGAATTGTATTTATCAAAAAATAATGTTTCCTCACCACTTTCGCAAGCTTGGAATTCCATCCCTCAACTTGGTTATTTGTTCATT
>JAODUO010000402.1:417500-420000 GCA_025642075.2 Ridgeia piscesae | reverse complement strand
CCTGTGCCTTTATTTCCTGTGACTTCATTTCCTGTGACTTTATTTCCTTTGCCTTTATTTCCTGTGACTTCATTTCCTGTGACTTTATTTCTTGAGACTTTATTCCCTGTGACTTTATTTCCTGTGACTTTATTTCCTGTGACTTTATTTCTTGTGACTTTATATCCTACACTCTCCGGGGCTGTGCGTGCATGGACTGACCACCAGGATGTAATAAGTATGTGCATGAACCGAACATAGTGTCAAGCGGCAGCTCCTCCCAATTGTGTGTACATAATTATCTTGCTTTTCACGGTCCTTCACTGCGTCCAGGTCTCTTTCAGCGTGACGTCACTCTGCCAGTTCTATTGTTGTCACTATATCAAAAACCAAACACAATTAAATTATAATTGTTGAGTACCGCGTTACCACTTCCAACATTTGCTTGGGCGTGGTCAGATAAACCCCACCAGAACGTCTTTTGTCTATACATTACGCGGGACATATAGGGACGTGCTGTATAAGACGGCCACGTTGCTGATTTGAAAACTACTGTCTCGTAGATATACACCGTATGTGACACAGTTAACAATATGACCTCATACATCTTTCTGTCGCGTTCATGTTTAATTGTAAAAGCAAGCCAAGTAACCCCCCCCCTATGTAAAATACTTTTGCGTTCACTTTAAATCCGTAAAGAAAATGTTTTATTACACTAACATCATATTTGTCATATTTGAGCAGCTTTAATAATATCACAGTACACTATTAAATCAACAAGATTTCGCAACACAACTGTCTCAATCGGCATACATCTAATTATAAATCCACGATAAAATTCAACGATATCCGTGATAGAAACACCGGAATTTGATTATTGTTTATAAACATGTCGTGTTCAGGACATTGATGAAACAGGTATACACCCCACTTTAGAAGTAATCCTTTCACAAGGACTGACGTAAACACGGCTGATAACAGTCGGCTGCTCTGTGCGTGGCTTGCGGCGTGTTCCGTTGAATGCACTCGCGTTTACATTTTATTCGGCGACGTTTACCGACGCACTGCAGCCGGGTGCCTCGATCACTGTAATTAGACATACTAAACGACACAGCTCGCGGTGGTGGCTGTAAATCTGGTGTGACTGACTCTGGTAAACGTGTTTGTCACGCCGTTTGATGTCCCCCACCCGGCCTTGAAGACACGCCGCTACAGCGAACACACGTCCATCCGAGCGGGCAGATCTTCGGCCTTGGGCGGCGTATTTCGCTGGTCACTTTGCATATCATCACGAAGATAAGACACGGGTCGGATTTTCGGCGCACATGGTCGTTGCCCGCCAGTTCCGTCGCTCCATAAACACCGGTTACTGTCCGGCTCGGGGCTGTAGGAACGCATCAATTACAAACGACTTGGTCGCAAGCACAGGCTGGCTCTAATTAAGTTGTTCGGACGGCTTTAATCGTTGATTGAAGTCTCATTCCACATACAGCGAAGATCAACCCAGATCGCCAACGTTTGTAAGATACCTTGTAATCGCTATTTTTATGCTAATTGCGCCGCTCTCGATTTGCGAATTAAAGATACTTTAAACGTGGCGAGTAGCACTTTATCGGCTCCGCTGTCGTTTATGTGTTTGGTGTGGTGTCTTTCTTTCAATTTATTCCCGGCTACCATAACATTATGCTATCTTAAACGGCATCGGTACGCCGAATTGCCACTAGTTCCTCCTGGCCCTTTCAGCGCAAATGAATACGGAAGTGGGCGCACCGCAGCGGACCTACTGTAGTCAATGTCACGAAACATCGGAGAGTCATGTCCCACATTTAAAACTCCAGCAT
This sequence comes from Ridgeia piscesae, assembly GCA_025642075.2. NCBI lineage: Eukaryota > Metazoa > Annelida > Polychaeta > Sabellida > Siboglinidae > Ridgeia > Ridgeia piscesae. The sequence continues at coordinate 418,180 of JAODUO010000402.1, read as the reverse complement.
CGCTGGAATTGTTGATGCTATTATCAGGAAATATGTTAAACAATTTTCTAAATTATTTAGTACAACTTGTACACCCGAGAAAGTGAATATACCAATGTTGTTTCTTTTCACACACAGTGATGGGTTTTGTCAAAGATATATGTTCTGACTAGATATTATCAAATTATGGTGGACCCAAATTATGACAGACGTATATTAGGGCGCTCTGTTATGAAATTGTATACAATTATAAGAAATTATTAATATGTTTCAGTCGTGATAATCGTTCTCACTTTGCTTTCAAAATATGGCAGCTAAATAATGCAATTATGTTTGTGATAACCGGCGCTACGCAACGCGGGTGAACCTCGGGAACCCACTCCCCAAAGCGTACCGAATACTTATTTTACTTTGTTCTGTTTACTGGGAATTACCTTCTCTGAAATTTCTGATAATACTCCGAACACAGAACCTGTAAGCTCTGTATCACGTTCCCTCGGAACACAAACGCCATGATAGATCAATATCATGAAACAATTATCTGCGTCGTTTAATATTGACACATCATTTTCGGGAAGACATTTTATTTGACATTTTATTATGATAATTTGTCTACACGATATTTATTGCACACATCTTAACCTCAGCAGCCGAAGGCCCCTTCACTATCAAGTCGAGTTAGTTTAATGGAACGACAAGTC
>JAODUO010000402.1:410000-412500 GCA_025642075.2 Ridgeia piscesae | reverse complement strand
CATTAATAACAATGATAACAGGCATAACAACACAATAATAACAATCACGTTATTTATACATTACAATCCAAATCAAACTCTGTTCAGTAGTGTTGAAAATAATTGTTAGAATTTATAAGAAATATATTTTCTATTAATACAAGAAATAGAGAATATTAAATACATAGGTGTCGCTTTAAACCCCGACATAGCCGCACCTATTCACGAATGTGTCGTGTAGCAACTTTTGTAGGTGTTCCAGTTTGTTATTGCGTACATTTGCAAAACTGTTTGCCGGTACCGCTGATCGAAACGACTGCGGTTGACATAGACTAGATGAAAGAACGCCGTGTCACAGCTCGTCTCCGACACAAAGGAAAGGACAAGAGATTATTGATGGTCTCGGCTGTGTTCCTGAAGGGGTACAAGAGCGAAAGAAAAATAGCCCAATTTAAACCATTTCACCACTTGAGGAGATCACACCACACTGTAGCAGTAATAGATGCGGGCTAAAAAATTGAAAGCTGAGTCAAGAGAGTTGGACAGTGGAGAGATGGCTGACGAATATAGATTCATTCCCACGGACACGTTCGCCATAAGACATGTCTGAGACGGTTGAGGAGGTGTGTGGAGCTGCACGCTTGAGTGAAAGTAGAACGCGTCGTTTCATACACAATTATGTCTGCTACCAAGTGAGTGCCCACGCCGACGTCTGACGCGACCCGACCCGACCCGACCCGACCCGACCCGACCCGACCCGACCCGACCCGACCCGACCTCGCGAGAATGAGTTATGTATTTATACGATATATATATATATATGTATATATATATATATATATATATATATATATATATATATATATATATATATATAGTATATGTATACATAAAATTTTATGTATATAAATATATATATATATATATATATATATATATATATATATATATTATATATATTTTATATAACTATTATGTATATATAAATTATAATAATATACTATATATATATATATATATATATATATATATACATATATATATAATATAGTGTTATATATATATATAATATATATGTATTTGTGTATATATTATAATAATATGTATTCGCTGTATCATATTATAATTTAAATAATTATATATATATATTATATATTAAATATATTTATAATAAAATATATATATATAAAAATATATATATACATACACACATATAAATTATAGACACGTTCTGGTGAAAAGACGCCTACACCACGTCTTTTTAAACGCCACCAACCGTCCTCGGTCCTACATGGAAATAAATTACACGTGTAATTAGCAGGTAGGAGCGACAGAAGCTCGCGGGCAGTGTGTTAGATTTGTTCCACAACGTTAGCCTTCTCACGCCGCGCTGACTCGCTCCCTCGCCGCCGACTCCCCGCTGTCGCTCGGGGTTCGCTCTTTTAATGTGTTCCCCGGTTTGGGGAAGCGGCGACAAATTTATGTGAAATCGTCTTGAGTGGAAAATGGGATTCGAGCATGCGCCTTTGTCGCGCTGACGGGGCGATACATCTCGGTGAAGTATGGCCACATTTGATGTTCGCTCGTTTATGAATGACGCGACAGGCCAAGCGACAATTTGTCTTGCGCGTCGTCTTCAATCGCGACGCGGTCGGCACCAGGCGGCCGTGAGACAGGTGTGTTGCTGACAGACACGGCACGGCGCGAGGGGCTTCAGCGGTTGCCATCCGACGACATGTTCCGAATATGTACAACGCCATCGACCAGGTGGCTGTTGTTTGGGTGGCTGTTGTTTGAAGTGTATTCTATGTATTGCATACCCGTAATCGGTGAGGTGTTGTTGTTTGTGTGTTGTGTTTGACGCGCCTTGATACGTTGTGTAAAAGAAGAACACGACACATAGCATTGATTGTTATATTTAAAAGCGATTTACGATAAAGAAATGTAATTTTGAAATGAATGTTTGTGTGTTGAACATGGTGAAGTGATCGTTATGGTTACATATTACCATTTGTGCGTCCACTGGTCTTACAATTGTGCAAAAAAACCCAGCAAACATACACAAACAAAAACATACATAAATTATCAAAACAAATAGTGAGAGTAAATTAGAAACAAAAGGACGACGTTGCGTCGAGCCGTACAGGCAACCTAACCGCGACGTTATAAAATTACAGACTCGAGCGAAGTCACCGACGAGTGTCAAGGGTGAACTATTACCCGGCGTCTGCCCGGGGTTAATAATTTCGCCACGCTGTATACGACACGCTGAAGACGACGGCGGTGTTGTTAATTCTGCTCGTGTTTCGTTGTTCGACGCAGGTTTGTGCGCGACCTGTGGCGGTGATAAATCGCGCGCACAAACGATGCACAAAAGAGCAATTTCGTCGGAGTCGGTCTTCGAAGGAGGCGACAGTGTGACTGTCACTCGCATGCCGGGGACGTGAGGCCCTGTAGCCTGGTGCGGGCAGGGCTTGGGCAGCGACGGTGTCGGGTCCCTCCCAGTAAATAATAACAATAA
>JAODUO010000402.1:377500-405000 GCA_025642075.2 Ridgeia piscesae | reverse complement strand
GTCGGCTTCCGCCCCTGTCGCCGCGCCGCCGATCAATCACCGATTTATCAACGCCCGTTCCCGTTCAGGTTCACCGGCCCAGCCCTCTTGGTCGTCACACTGTCCCGCCGTCCCTGGCCTCTTGGTCGTCACACTGTCCCGCCGTCCCTGTCCTCTTGGTCGTCCCACTGTCCCAGCATCCCTGACCTTTTGGTCGTCACACTGTCCCACCATCCCTGTCCTCTTGGTCGTCACACTGTCCCGCCGTCCCTGTTCTCTTGGTCGTCACACTGTCCCACCATCCCTGTCCTCTTGGTCGTCACACTGTCCCACCATCCCTGTCCTCTTGGTCGTCACACTGTCCCACCATCCCTGTCCTCTTGGTCGTCACACTGTCCCACCATCCCTGTCCTCTTGGTCGTCACACTGTCCCACCATCCCTGTCCTCTTGGTCGTCACACTGTCCCACCATCCCTGTCCTCTTGGTCGTCACACTGTCCCACCATCACTGTCCTCTTGGTCGTCTCACTGTCCCGCCGTCCCTGTCCTCTTGGTCGTCCCACTGTCCCACCATCCCTGTCCTCTTGGTCGTCACACTGTCCCACCGTCCCTGTCCTCTTGGTCGTCACACTGTCCCCTCCCTTCCTCTTGGTCGTCACACTGTCCCCCGCCCTGTCCTCTTGGTCGTCACACTGTCCCCCTCCCTGTCCTCTTGGTCGTCACACTGTCCCCCTCCCTGTCCTCTTGGTCGTCACATTGTCCGCCGTCCCTGTCCTCTTGGTCGTCACACTGTCCCCCTCCCTGTCCTCTTGGTCGTCACACTGTCCCGCCGTCCCTGTCCTCTTGGTCGTCACACTGTCCCGCCGTCCCTGTCCTCTTGGTCGTCACACTGTCCCGCCGTCCCTGTCCTCTTGGTCGTCACATTGTCCCGCGGTCCCTGTCCTCTTGGTCGTCACACTGTCCCGCCGTCCCTGTTCTCTTGGTCGCACATTGTTCCGCGGTCCCTGTCCTCTTGGTCGTCACACTGTCCCGCCGTCCCTGTCCTCTTGGTCGTCACACTGTCCCGCCGTCCCTGTCCTCTTGGTCGTCACACTGTCCCGCCGTCCCTGTCCTCTTGGTCGTCACACTGTCCCGCCGTCCCTGTCCTCTTGGTCGTCACACTGTCCCGCCGTCCCTGTCCTCTTGGTCGTCACACTGTCCCGCCGTCCCTGTCCTCTTGGTCGTCACACTGTCCCGCCGTCCCTGTCCTCTTGGTCGTCACACTGTCCCGCCGTCCCTGTCCTCTTGGTCGTCACACTGTCCCGCCGTCCCTGTCCTCTTGGTCGTCACACTGTCCCGCCGACACTCTCCTCCTCAACGTCCATATCCTCTTGGTCGTCACAATGTCCCGCCGTCCCTGTCCTCTTGGTCGTCACACTGTCCCGCCGACACTCTCCTCCTCAACGTCCATATCTTCTTGGTCGTCACAATGTCCCACCGTCCCTGTACTTTTGATCGTCACAATGTCCCGCTTTGATGACGTATGCCTCTTTCTTCTGAAGTAACAGTTCACGTGATACTGTGATAAAGGGTCATGGTTTATGTGACATTATTATCAGATTTACGTGACATTGTGATCAGATTCATGTGACATTATGATACAGTGTACACATGAACGCACACAGGCAGTGTAAACGTGCATGCACGCATATATAAACCTTTGTCATGGGTTGAACGATGTGTGGTATTTATTCTTCTCATCGCGGTGTCCGCTCCATCTTTCATTACCTCCCTCAGATGGACGAGGCCCACAGTAGGTTCCAGCCCACAGTAATCCATACATCGCCGATTTCTTCTTAAAACTTTCTTCTACCTCACATCTCGTCCAGTCTCCTCTTGTCGAATATTTACATTCTCCACAGTACTTGCAATACTCTATCCTCACACGTCATTTTATTTCTTTGTAATCAAGATCATAATTATTGGTACGTATTTTTCTCTTCATCAGATTACGAGATAGATCACAATTTAAACCATTTTCCGTGGGTTTATCCCTGCAATCGTTTTGTTGTAAATTAGTAGTTTCTCATTACTGAAGAAGCTGAAACGAAATATAGGTAATGTTAGGATGCGATAAGTACGGAAACGGCATGTTACTAGAGAGCCCAGAAGTAGCTCCGTGTAGCAAGTCAAATCGCATCCGCAGAGGAAATAAAATGGTATTTCTGGAAGTGACGTACCTCCCATTTTGCATGAAAATTCCGAACGTTCTACTGTTGAAACTAAATAGCTGTGATTTTCGTTGTATATTTTGTTGAAATTCTGGTTTCAGAAGATTACCGTTTTGGTAAAGACATAGGGAAATTTGTTAAAATGTGAAATGTGTGTTATGCAGCAAGGTTTTCTATAAGAGATGTTATGTCGCAGGAGTAATGTAATTCACATTTTTAACCTTATCTCTTTTAAGATTTTGTTTGCAAAACACAAAGCGTTTCATAGTGATTCTGACGTAGGCACATTCAATATTATTTAATATTAGTAGGCCTACCACATCGTACGTTTTATAAACAAGGTACAATTTTATTTATAGATATATATATATATATATATATATATATATATATATATATATATATATATATATATATATATATTATATATATATATATATATATATATATATATATAATATATATATATATATATATATATATATATATATATATATATATATATATATATATATAAGCCAATACTGCTTTTTGAATTATCCAGGGCCCCGAATTATATTCATCGGTGAAATCGAGACACAGTGGCGCCATGGGGCGGATACTTAAAAATTCAAAATGACTCAAACCGTGAAATGTTGTCTGACTACGCGCTTTAGAACAAACTGGTGAAAGACGAGAAACGATAACAATCTATTCACACAAGAACTATGAATCAATCTCCCGCACGTCCAGACGTTAGGGGTTCGGGGAGCCCTTTCATAAGAACATCTGTATTTGGGATCGCTACCCCTAATGATTTGGATGAGCATTTTAGGGTAGACTAATGTTAGTTCTGTCTCCTTAAACTGAGTACGTAAACCAATTTCCAGATGTAGTAAAGCCATACATACCGATATCACGCAATTTGCAATCAGGCCAAGTGTCGCCATCTATCAGATCATAGATATTCAATATCATTGCATTGGTCAACAACGACTGCATCAACAAAACCGGCCGCGAGTTCCTCGAAAATTGTATAATCAAAAGTATTTGCGCTTTGGGACCATCCAGATAAAAGACAGCGTTATACCTTGATGAAACTTGGACCTGTACGAGCAGCATTCGGAAAGATTTTTCGTTTACATCGACGTGTCTTCAAAATAAAACAGTTTCGTTGATTCGTTGGTTATTCAAACGCAATGTTGTGAAAACATTTGCAAATGCACATTTCAGGAACGCATCCAGTGTTCTCATTCATATAAGCACGCTGATTAATGCCAACTGTCAATTGTTAAATCCTTATCAATGTGACAAGTATTTATTAATATGCAAGGCGTAACAAATCACAATCTGATATGACATTGTCAACAACGTAACGCATATTATAAGTCGTTTTTACAACCATTGATGATGTTTGACACTTATATGTATAAGCGGTATATTTTAATTCGAATGTCATGTCTACTCAATCTCTTGTTGTCTACGTTTTATGCTGGGAAAGTTAAGTCCATATCAACAGATCACAGTCAACTGTTGTTGTTGTAAATGTTGGTTAACAGTATTGTGTGGTGGTGGTCAAGATGTTGGCAAAGGCCTATAATAGCAACAACAATTAGACAAACTTCACAATCTATGTATTTTATATACATTTTATAGAATGGTTATTCTACAGAAATCGACGGAGACTAGTAAACAATGAAACCTACGGAATGTTGTGGAATTCTAAACGAGTATTTAAAATTCTATAATATAGGCCTAATAGTATTCTATAAAACACGTAAATCCTATTGCATAATCAATCGATATACACTACAGAAAACCACGGATTACTATAGCTTCTCTAGAATAAATATATTGTATAGAAACCCATCCGCACAATCCTACACTATTTTCTTTGGAATGTATTGCTAATAATTTAATCAGTCTGGAAACACAACATTTGCGTAAACTATACGAGACGCAATAATCAGTTCTGTAGCGATTACTTTTCATGGAAGAAGCAACATTCACGCGATAAGTCCCGTCACAGGCGAAGCTCAAACTAATTATTTGCGACTCGATAAACAAATAAGGGTGGCTTTCAACGTAAGTGGCGAGAACACGTTGTCTCCACGGTCATCTCTCTCTTTGGAGACGATCCCTAATTTGTTTGCGTTCATTAGCCACTTGGAGAGATCAGAGAGAGGGTAACGTCGTATCAGAGTAATTATTAAACCGGTCACCGGGGATGGTACCCGCGGGGCAATTTGTTTATTTGCCCCTCACCAAGTGCGCCGGTAATTAAACGCCGACTCTCAGTACATACAGCAGGTTATAGCGGCCTTTCAAGCCACCTGTCAGAAGGGGCACTCGGCGCAATGTGGCGTGTGTCGATTTAGCTACAAGTGTTTTTCCTGTTCGACTCTTGACTGAAAGTTGCAGCGTGATTAATTTGTTTCGAGTACGAATACGTTTATTTTAGGTAAAATACAAAACACTTACATATAGATAAATAGCTATTAAGAAGAAAATAAGTTTAAAATATGAAAGATAAAATAAGGTAATAAGATGGATTAATAAATAGTTTTAAAATATTTATATTGAATAAATATGTAAAATTATATATAACAAATTTCCGGTTTATATACACACCAAATAAATGTCACCAATACATATTTAATTATTTGATCATACGTGTTACCTAGTTTGTCAGGTTGGCATTAGAGTTGATCGATAAGTTATGACTGTTTTGGCAAAATGATGATAGCCACGTGGGCCAGTAAGATAATTCTGTCACACAACAATACGTTTACATAGGAAGCCATTGTAACCATCCTTGTGGTAGGTGAATTGTTTCTTTTCACAGATATTCTCCTAATTCCCACGAAACACGAACACACATCGAGTGTGAAAACGGTGCAGATGCTTTAGCGACTTGTGTACAAGCCTCTCTATTGCTACACAGAGAAAGATAAGTATAATGCATTAGTAAATTCAATATTCACACTACTAACCTGGCTACGTAAAATGTTCGAGACTGTATACTTATCAAACTAAAACACTATTTTCAATGAGCATGTAATATACACTATAAATGTGACGAATGCAAGACATATCCCCATTGGGAAAAACACCTGGACATAACCCAACTGGAAAAAATCTACTCGGACATAAGCTGTGTAATTTAGATTTTTCGTTTGCACAATCTTGTTCAATCTTGTTAAAATAAAAGTCAATGGTGCAAAGGAGTTAGCTTCCCATCGGCATTCTGTGATATACCCGCTATGGCATTATTATTTTTACACAATACAAATATGAAATGGGTCGTTATATTTATTTCCACGCTGGCATTATGTTTTATGTGATATGTAGAAGGTGGTTTTGTCCACTTAGGTTACTTCCCACTTCCGGTCATACGCCTGATGAGCGTCAGGTAGGCCGATATAATTTGTCCGGCCAATTGATCATAAATGTTCATATTACATGAAAGAAATATTTTAGACGTGTTGGTTATTTTTAAAAATTTGCATCTAAGAGATGAACAACCCGACTTTAACACGGTTATGCATTGAACGATATGTCGGTTTAACATTCAGCTTAACAATATTCAAAAATAAAATGGAGATGTAATTAATTGAAGTTTTATGTAACCGGAGTCACATTTAAACATCCGATAACAGCAAAATAGTACGGAGAAATTGTCTTGCACGCTTTGTTGTGTATATGACGAGGTTAAATCGTAGAACACAAAACACATTGATAGATTCTGTAGGATTGCACAATTACAGCAAATTGGTACTGCTTGTGGACTTTATGTCCAGTGTTCAAAGAAATAAACTGTACTGGGATATTGTTCAATTTGTCTCTTTCAATGAAGCTATAGTAGAAGAAATACAACTGGGCAGGGCCTTCCTTATCCAACGGTTACTTCTTTTAATTATCATAAGTGCCATGTCTATCACAGGCGATCATGTCCACATGCAACTCTAAATTGACATCCTCTGTTTTGTCTTTTCAACAATATAATATTTTATATAATATAATTATATATATATATATATATATATATATTTTTAATATATATATATATATATATTTATATAATATATATATAAGTCATATATATATATATATATATATATATATATATATATATATATATATATATACGCTTTTTTGCTATTTTAAGTGCGTCAGATGTTGTTGTGACGTGTTTTCCTCATGCTCTCCCGAAATATTTACACCTGACGCGACGCTGTTAGTGTCGTCGTGAAATCGTGACATTCTCATTGACACAGCCATCATTCCCGCGCCGATGACCCCATCGCAACGGCGCTGGCGGAGTTTCCCCAGCGTCTCGCTCCTCCGGGCCTTCCCACCGGCGCCCACATCAAAGCCCAGCCCTGGGAAGCTCGGGGGCAGCGGGAGACGATGTCAACCCGTGTCAAATGCCGTGAAATCGGGTCGATAACGCTTCAAGAGCCGGACCAGAGCCGATGTTTAGTCCCGAGAGACGGCGGTCTGTGGCGGCTCCTCGCCGTCGGCCAATCGACGTTGGGTGAGTAGGCATCACTCGTTCCCTCGCCTCGGTTCAACGTTTCTCGTCCGTGAGGGGAAATAAATCACAGGAAAAAGTCACAAAGAGAAAAAAGACAACACATTAAAACTAAACCAACATAACAATTAATGCTAATCACTACAGCTTAATATATATATTCGAAAGACATAAATTGATATAAAAATGGCAATGTAACATGACTGTTCTGTAAGTAGTTTCTACAATTCCTGCTGCCTTGCCAGCTTTGTGGACAGAAATACACATAGCGTAAACAAGTGTTTCATTTCCTTGTTGAACAGGGAGTTTCTTTTTAAATATAACAGTAGAAATAATTAATTGTATTCGCTTACCGGTGAAAATATGAAAGATTGGCGGCGATTCTACAGACAGCTTGGATACGATTATGCTGTGATGTTATTTCCTGTGACTTTGTTTCCGTAACTTTTAATACCTGTTACTTTTTTCCTAAGCAAAACTGTGACTTTTTACGTGTAACTTTATTATCATCCACCGGTGAATGTTGACATCCAATTCCACAAAAGTTACAATTTGTGTACTTAAAAACGATGGTTGTGCGTAAGGTAAACAAACAGCTTATTACATGGCGTTGGACGATCAACTTTCACTTTTCCTTTGAAGAAACTACGCTTTCTCCGGCAGATTTTGTTTTATACTTTTTTTGTTATCACCTATTTATCGATAACTATACTCTGGGCAGTTTTCTTGGAAAATACTTTGTTAAAATTGTCTTTCTTAAATGTCTGCCTTGGTCAAGGCTGATATTGAAATCTCTTATCAAGGGTAGGCGTATGTGACCTCCGGCTGCACACTCCTACCCACATATAAGGGTAACCACCCCTGGAGTAATCCGCAATGTCCATCCATTGGTAACTATTTACTCCAGACTTCTCCAGGTCACGTTCCATACTGCCATTCAATCTAGGCTTCGGATTCATCTTCGTCATTTACAAAGAGCAGTATTAATATCAACACACAAAACAGCTGTCGGTGCGAACTGATCGTGTGAACTCTCGGGCGCGTCTTTGTTATCTGAGAATTGCTTAAAGGTTGCCGCAAGAACCACATTAGCAAAAGGACAATCAAAATTCACTTGACATATTTTGCGTGGCCTGATAACTACAAACAAAAAACGTTACAGTTATAATATTCACTTTAAATTACATAATAAAATGTAAAAACAACATGCAAGTCAGCGTCGAAAACACTGCTAGTGTTCATGAGCCCGACATAGCTCTTGTAGACCGTATTGTTCGTGTTCAAATGATACCGTTGTCGGTCAGACATGGCGCCGAAAAGGCGGGCGCTAGTGTAAGTAGACGCCGATTTTCGTTTGCACGATCACGTTTTGTCAAGTCCGTGTGTCACCTGCGCTTCCAACTTCGTGCTGTTGCTAACCGCACGAAAGTCATTCATCTTTCTCATAGGTATTGTTTTAGTTTTGACAGTTTCCTGCTTGTTAACGTGAAACAATACTACTGACTTCCTTTATCTGTTTTAGCCGTATTCACCTGGATTTAAACATACATGAACAGTTAAAATGTTGACAAGTTATAAGTCTATAATTTATTCATTTACTAGGTAAATAATTGTATTGTCGTTGGTAACATAATAGTTTTTTTCTTAATTTACGGTTAATGTTAAACATTAATATTAGTTTTGTTGTACAAAAAACCTTTGGTTTTCTTAGGAATCTCCTTAGTTGCGCTATCCAACACTGTGCATAATTATTATGTATCTTGTATCTTTTGAACATAAATAAACTTAGTAATATAATCAGTATTATCGTTATTATTATTATTATTATTATTATTATTATTATTATTATTATTATTATTATTATTATTATTATTATTATTATTATTATTATTATTATTATTATTATTATTATTATTATTATTATTATTATTATAAGTGGATGGATGGATTTCCGTCACGATATAAAGTTATCGCCGAACAAACCAGCACTGATAGGCCGGGAGCCAGGTCCAGCTCTCACGGTAGGTTCTGCTGACCTGTTCATTAGCATTTCCTGATAACTGATACATTGGGCCATCGCAAGATGGTAATGACCACTCCCAGCTCGGGGGCGTTCGGCCTCAGAGGACCGGAAACTCCCTTTTCGGGTCTGAAATGAAGTAAACTCAAATATTGTGTCATTCTGGGGCCAACCATAGCTGTAGAGATATCATGGTTGGCAGAAAGCGTCCTGAGACATTGGAGAAGGCGGTTGTATATGATTTATGGGATTGCCAAAATCCATTTTCGTAATGTGGGCCATTGAGTCCCAAAAACAATGAAAAATTCGTCCTTCGCCTGACAATTAACGTCGTAAATGAATATTTACAAGTCTCTTTGTGTAATAAAATGGCCCCTTTTCCACATAGATAATTCCCAAGGCGATATATGCTTCGACTTGCTGCTAAGGTGAGTTCTCTATCTCGAAAATTATACCCGCTGTGTTAATGTCTTCTAATGCGCTATCTTGATTGTATTGACAATAATCATAATCTAGATGTTGATTTAATCTTTTTTCAATGTTGTTCAGTTTGATTGTGCATATTGAAGGTAAAGGTCACTGATATAAATTAAGGTCAATGCGTTTGACACCCGCGCATTGACTGCTCGGGTTCGAAAATCAAACTATGCTTGACCACGTGGCATGTAACACCTCATGTTGAAGCTCGGCATCTCTAGGTTTCGCCAAACACTAGGAGTTCAGAGAAGCAGTGAGGGAAATAGGACGCTTCTGGATCAAATGCTCGGATTGCATCTGGATCTTTTTGTCATTGAACAACACAATCAAAACATCGAAACCCACCCATACAAATCTGTCCTAAGCGGAATGCCAAACCTGTTTTCCCGTGTAGATCAGCAGAATCACGGTCGATTTCTCACATACTGCAGACAGTTGGCGAGACACAAACAAGACGAGCCCTGGTTCAGAGAAACTATTGAGTGCTAGAGTTATCTGTGTTCCCGTATAGCGGACCCCATTCAAACAACGGAACACTGAATTAAAACAATAGAAGATATACCCATGAACTGTGAAGTGGCTAAAGACGAAATCAGGTTCTGGGACATATTCTGTTGGAATCGGCGGTATGACCATTACTTAAGGAGTGAGCCAACTTAACATCTTTACGCCAAGGGAGAGTTTATAGAGGCTATAAACATATTATGTGGAACATGGTTGATGCAGCAATGCAGAAAGGCAACAAATAGACACAAGACGCGAATTTAATTATATTAACTACGTGATTATGTAGTCGCATGAACACACGGCTGAGTACAAAATAAAGCGAACTAAGTTAATATCACTGTTACATGCCAACTTTAAATTGGTTTTATTTTAAAATAGGGCATATAGTGCGTATATCCGTTTCGACCTAACGCACACAGCGAACGCGGGTTTCGTTGTGTGGTTGAGAAAAGCCAGTAAGAAACATTTTGAATGTTCCTAAAAAAATTTAAAAAAAATATTGTATACGAGTAACTTGGACCAGATTAAAAAGGGCATCCTTTAAAACATTCAAAAACTACAGCGTAATTAAAACGTACAATAAATAAAACACATAAATACGTTTTATAATTATTAACACACAAGAAACGTATACTAGATAATTTGGTGTTCTATACAACTAATCTTGGTCTTCTCTCCAACGACTGTCACTCGGGTGACGTCTTATCGACGCTGTCTTTTGAAGTCACGTGTTTGTTTACTCTACGGGGCAGTGACCGAGTGGACAGTCATGATGACAGTTGCTGGTCCAGCGTGTCGGATTGTCCAGGCCGCTGGTGCTGGACAATGTCGCTAATTCGTTTCCCAGACGAAACTTGACACGTTCACGAGGTGGCAGCGTATGTGTGACGTGACCAGCAAGTTAACATTCACCTCGAAGTGAACACTACACGACTGAACACTACACGACTGAACACTACAAGACTGAACACTACAAGACTGAACACTACAAGACTGAACACTACAAGACTGAACACTACAAGACTGAACACTACAAGACTGAACACAACAAGACTGAACACTACAAGGCTGAACACTACAAGACTGAACACTACAATACTGAACACTACAAGACTGAACACTACAAGACTGAACACTACAAGATTGAACACTACAAGACTGAACACTACAAGACTGAACACTACAAGACTGAACACTACAAGACTGAACACTACAAGACTGAACACTACAAGACTGAACACTACAAGACTGAACACTACAAGACTGAACACTACAAGACTGAACACTACAAGACTGAACACTACAAGACTGAACACTACAAGACTGAACACTACAAGACTGAACACAACAAGACTGAACACTACAAGGCTGAACACAACAAGACTGAACACTACAAGGCTGAACACTACAAGACTGCACACTACAAGACTGAACACTACAAGACTGAACACTACAAGACTGAACACTACAAGACTGAACACTACAAGACTGAACACTACAAGACTGAACACTACAAGACTGAACACTACAAGACTGAACACTACAAGACTGAACACTACAAGACTGAACACTACAAGACTGAACACTACAAGACTGAACACTACAAGACTGAACACTACAAGACTGAACACTACAAGACTGAACACTACAAGACTGGACACTACAAGACTGGACACTACAAGACTGGACACTACAAGACTGGACACTACAAGACTGGACACTACAAGACTGGACACTACAAGACCGGACACTACAAGACTGGACACTACAAGACTGGACACTACAAGACTGGACACTACAAGACTGGACACTACAAGACTGGACACTACAAGACTGGACACTACAAGACTGGACACTACAAGACCGGACACTACAAGACTGGACACTACAAGACTGGACACTACAAGACTGGACACTACAAGACTGGACACTACAAGACTGGACACTACAAGACTGGACACTACAAGACTGGACACTACAAGACGGACACTACAAGACTGGACACTACAAGACCGGACACTACAAGACTGGACACTACAAGACTGGACACTACAAGACCGGACACTACAAGACCGGACACTACAAGACTGGACACTACAAGACTGGACACTACAAGACTGGGCACTACAAGACTGGACACTACAAGACTAAACCCTACAATACTGAACACTACAAGACTGGACACTACAAGACAGGACACTACAAGACTGAACACTACAAGACTGAACACTACAAGACTGAACACTACAAGACTGAACACTACAAGGCTGAACACTACAAGACTGAACACTACAAGACTGGACACTTCAAGACGGGATACTACAAGACTGGACACTACAAGACTGGACACTACAAGACGTGAACAATATAAGACAGCGGGGACTTGACGACACCCAAAACTACTCCAGCGGTTTATCCCTGTTACTCTTTTCGATTTCCACAAATATGTGGAAAAGTACACTAATCAAATATATACATATAATATACGGTATCCAGACATTTCGGTAAAGGACACTTTGGTAATGGACGTTTTGGTAACTGACATTTCGGTAACAGGACATTTCGGTCACAGGACATTTCGGTAACAGGACATTTCGGTAACAGGACATTTCGGTAACTGGACATTTCGGTAATAGGACATTTTGGTAACAGACATTTTGGTAATAGGACATCTTGGTAACCTACATTTTGGTAGCATGGCATTTTGGTAAAACCAATTTCTTTTTAAGAAATTACCTCTAGCTTCATTGGTTCAGGACAGTGGTTGTGGTCAATTTTTAACACTGGATATGCTGGTAGCAAGTCTGTGTATGCACTAGCAGGGCAGAGCTTGCTTGCACGACATGTACAATGCCACCTTATCATGTCATTTTTCTCTGTATGCTTGGTATAGCCATTCCACAATAGCTTTGCTTTTCCCCTGGTTATTGTTGATAGCTCCATGTTCACATGTATAGCTTCACCTTATGTGTGTCTGGATTTAAATGTGTCCTGCTAGCCAGTGATTTGCTGTAGTGGTTGAACACTTTAGCCACCACCACTGCTATTTGGAAGCCATGTTCCCTTCAGAGGCAAGCACTATACTTTACACCTTGCCTGACTACTGGTAGAAAGCTACTAAGTTCCATGTCTGGACCATCCTAATTTACAAATGGTTTAACTGACTGACATCTCAAATCTCAACAGGTTACCTCCTAATATGGCAGACTGGACTTTGATTATTTTCAGTAGTTTTACCGAAATGTCTTAATTGTTACCGAAATGTCTAGTTACCGAAATGTCTAGTTACCGAATTGTCTAGTTACCGAAATGTCTAGTTACCGAAATGTCCTGTTACCGAAATGTCTATTTTCCGAAATGTCCATTACCAAAGTGTCCTTTACCAAAATGTCATGGATCCATAATATACATGTGTAGAATTGTGCGTGCGTTCGTTCGTTCGTTCGTTCGTTCGTTCGTTCGTTCGTTCGTTCGTTCGTTCGTTCGTTCGTTCGTTCGTTCGTTCGTCCGTTCGTTCGTCGTCCGTCGTCTCGTCGTCCGTCCGTCCGTCCGTCCGTCCGTCCGTCCGTCCGTCCGTCCGTCCGTCCGTCCGTCCGTCCGTCCGTCCGTCCGTCCGTCCGTCCGTCCGTCCGTCCGTCCGTCCGTCCGTCCGTCCGTCCGTCCGTCCGTCCGTCCGTCCGTCCGTCCGTCCGTCCGTCCGTCCGTCCGTCCGTCCGTCCGTCCGTCCGTCCGTCCGTCCGTCCGTCCGTCCGTCCGTCCGTCCGTCCGTCCGTCCGTCCGTCCGTCCGTCCGTCCGTCCGTCCGTCCGTCCGTCCGTCCGTCCGTCCGTCCGTCCGTCCGTCCGTCCGTCCGTCCGTCCGTCCGTCCGTCCGTCCGTCCGTCCGTCCGTCCGTCCGTCCGTCCGTCCGTCCGTCCGTCCGTCCGTCCGTCCGTCCGTCCGTCCGTCCGTCCGTCCGTCCGTCCGTCCGTCCGTCCGTCCGTCCGTCCGTCCGTCCGTCCGTCCGTCCGTCCGTCGTCCGTCCGTCCGTCCGTCCCGCCGCCCGCCCGCCCGCCGCCCGCCGCCCGCCGCCCGCCCGCCCGCCCGCCGCCCCGCCGCCCGCCCGCCCGCCCCCGCCCGCCCGCCCGCCCCGCCCGCCCGCCCGCCCGCCCGCCGCCCCCGCCCGCCCGCCCGCCCGCCCGCCCGCCCGCCCGCCCGCCCGCCCGCCCGCCCGCTCCGCGCGTCGCGCGTCCGTTCGTGCGTTTCCGAAGTAAGGCTTGCGGACATTCACATGTGTATGATTTATGTTTTTATTACCCGAAAGGCAAAACAACTGCATGCTTTCAAACCGGAAATTTCAAGAGGAAAGTTTTTGTAATTATGACATGAAGCAGTCAAATGATTAAGAAGATGTAAGTTAATATTTACAAAAATGTATTAATAAAATTGACAGGGCCGATGTTTCTCTGTTTGAGGAATAAATACGATTACTTTCGTCTTTAAACGGACGTGGCTGTGTTCTCAGAACGTTATCTTCACCAGGACAATACAGACTGTGGGCGGAATCTCAGCATTGATCAGGGATCTGAGGAGGCGTTTCGTCGTCTCATTGAGAGATTTTCCACAAATGAGACGGATTACAAGCTTCAATTAAACGCGCGCCCTCGCCGCCGTCTTTTAATGACGCGTTTTACGATTCACCCACTCCCAGTTATCACCCGTTCGAAAGTTGATGGTCCATCTGCAACCCGAAGCCTGAGAGTGGGTGGCCGGAGACGGATGGGGGTGCAGGGCATATAATCGCGCTTTGAAACCGTTCTAATTGCCTTGATCGGCGCTCCGCTGAGGGGGTAATCGGCGATAAGATCGGGTGGGGGTAATTGGCGTAGGAGACTCGTGCGGCTTATCCGCTCCGTTGTTTCAATCATTATGCGCGGACATGCCCCCTGCCTCCCTCCCCCCTAGCCACCCCGCCAGGGTCCTCCGCTTCGCCGGCCAAACAACCGACCACGTCTGCCGGGGCTCGTATTTCAGCGTGCATTCCGTGACCTGTTGCTCATTTCACTTGTCGATTTCAAGCGGTTCGCAACGTCGCCGCCACCGAGTTTGACCCGCGCGCCTACAAAATACCCGTGTCATGGAGTTCTCGAGAATCGAGCAAGAAGCGCTTCTGAAAGGTAGGTTTTTTAGTCAGCATGCCGCCGCCGCCACCGAAATCGCATTCATGTGTGGTCCTGAGATCCGTCGATTCAGTGAATGTGGGTTTTAATTCATCGCACGCGCGCCTCTAATGAAGGCGGCCGCGCAGCCCAGCGGGGCGGTGTTCCGCTCTGACTAACGTCTTCACAGTCCGGGCGCTTTTTGTCGCCGATGACGTAGATTAAGAATCATTGTCATCCGCCGTTATTAATCGGCAAAGGAGCGAGCGATCTTAGACGCAAGAGCGTTTAATCAAACTCTCAGCGACGACAGGACGAAAGGGCGACAAGTGTCGGCGAAATGGCGACGTGTTTCCGGCGACAGCGTGGGTAGTGATGGCTTTTGTTAACGTGTGCTGCGCTGCAATGGAAGGTTAGATGTTTTGTAAATGTGATAATGACAAAGCAGTTAGAAAATTCCGTTATAATAATATTGCGTTTAACACATTCCACCCGATTGTGCCATAAGGTGTCGCCGTGTAGTGGCTGTTTATGTCAACTTTTTTCTGGATGTACTCAGTTCACCCTCTTTGACAGAATAGGTCTTACACCATCGGTATTCGGAGACACCGCGGGACCAATGGATGCGTCTATGTCATGTCGCCGGCTATTGTATTTCATCATGTTATGTTGATAAATGCGTAAACAGGGTTGAGTACATAACATATACCTCGGGTAAATAGGTCTACATTCGACCGTTTGTGTATTTGTCGATGTTTGAATGAATCAGTTTCACTAAACAAAGTAGCCAGACTAAAGTAGCATAACGTAACATGTGTAAGTCTTCTAGAAATGTAACATACATATAGTAGTATTACATTTTCTGAAATGTTACAAAATACCATTCTTTTCCGAAATTCGTCAGGGTTCACTCCACAAGAGCATTTAAATGTAATTATTATGTCATTCTTTCTCAGAACTTCAATGTGTTCTGCTTTTCATCAGGTATATATATATATATATATATATATGTATATGTATATGTATATGTATATATATATGTATATGTATATGTATATGTATATGTATATGTATATGTATATGTATATGTATATGTATATGATATATGTGTATGTATATATGTGTATGTATATATGTGTGTATGTATATATATATATATATAAAATATATATATATATATAATATATATATATATATATATATATATATATATATATGTATATGTATATGTATATGTATATGTATATGTATATGTATGTGTATGTGTATGTGTATGTGTATGTATATGTGTATGTATATGTATATGTATATGTATTGTATGTATATGTATATGTATATATACTACATATATATATATATATATATATACATACATACATATATACATACATACATACATACATACATACATACATACATACATACATACATACATACATACATACATACATACATACATACATACATACATACATACATACATACATACATACATACATACATACATACATACATACATACATACATACATACATACATACATACATACATACATACATACATACATACATACATATTATAGTTAATTAAAAGGAATGTCATCATTAAGATTAATTGTGTTGATTTATCTTCACACCCGCACAGTAACATATATCGTATGCAGTTCGTTGTGTCGAAAATAATAATTATACTGCAGGTAACGTTGTCTAATGTTACAACAGATAAACTGATTATTGAACTAGGTGTATTGGAGGTGTACCAATACATAGGTGTACGGCAGTACCAGTAGAGAGTACCACCGCGTTGCACTGGCAGTAAGGAGCCATTAGCTGAAGCTGTACTTTGACGACGCCAAATTAATAGTGTAGCCATGAGCCTTTCCCAAAATAACTTTATATTTTTTCTAAGTCATTTCAAGTTATTTGCACGATGCGGTCTTGGACAATTGGGCGAAAGGACGGGAGGGGCAGTTAAAGAATATCGCTGATGTGCACAGGGAGGAAAGGGGAAGGATACAGGAGGGATGAGGAATGATCACGCACTGCAGGGAGGGAAATCACGCGGGATTGGGAGCAATAAGAGGGAGGGACAGAGGAGTAGGGAGGACAGTTTTCTAAGATATGTTGTATGAGAAATGCCTATTTAAATAGAATTTACGAGAAATTGTAGGAGTATTTTCCGGATGCGTTTCGCTAATGTCATAAAAACCAATTTACAGCGATGTCAGTTTCGTCCAATCTGAGACAAACCGCAAAGGTTTAGACACGTACGAATAAGGAAACATTTGTGTTTTCTTTCCCTGCGGAATGCTTATACTTATCTGGATACCAATGAACATGCCCCGATAGACACCTACAGCTTAGCTTAGATACTACAGCTGAACACTTTATGATCATCTTGACAATTATGTTCCGCTTTGATCTGGGGTCATTGCATGCGACTTTCCGTAAGTTCACTTGGGTGCGACTTGAAGTGAGGGACGGTTTGTTTGATCCGACAAGTTTTAGCACCGGTGCACTCAGAAGAGACGGGAACGAGGCCGAAATGTTGAAGCTCTGTAAAATGCTACATTATACCGTATTATAAATATTGTTATAATTATTAATATAGATCTATTCGGGAGTGGTGAAGGGCAGGTTACTTTGGGCTGCTCAGACAAAACGGTGTTCCGATTACCCGGAGAGTAACCGTTGACAAACAAACAAGTCGGTCCCAAGAAACACTGACCTCACACGGACGCCACTGTTCTCGGCCATTGTCCGGTTACATGCGTCAGATTGCGTCGTGGTTTGAACGTTGACCAAAAACACGACCGTTGTCCTAATTTCACCTAATTGTATACATTCGTTCTACATGGTTGTACGAGCGACACTTGACACTGTCTGTCATCCATCCATCCATCCATCCATCCATCCATCCATCCATCCATCCATCCATCCATCCATCCATCCATCCATCCATCCATCCATCCATCCATCCATCCATCCATCCATCCATCCATCCATCCATCCATCCATCCATCCATCCATCCATCCATCCATCCATCCATCCATCCATCCATCCATCCATCCATCCATCCATCCATCCACCATCCATCCATCCATCCATCCACCCATCCATCCATCCATCCATCCACCCATCAACAATGTATGACCCTTTGTGGACGTCAGGGTAAATAACTGGAACAATATGTTACCATGATCTAAATTGAGCTAAACGAGTTCATTGATTGTGTAGACACGTTGAAAACTGTGGTCCTTACGAAATGCTTCCTAGACAAATCGACATGGCGTCGATTGAAGAAATCTGCCATAAGGAGCAGTCATGCGGAACGGATACTGCGCAATATGATAATTTACCTTTTTACACCAAACTACTAATTTCACTGCTATTTAAATAACAAAGTGACAGCTATCCATACTTTTATTTGATATATTCTACGTTATTTGTCTTACGTTGCGTGTGTTCAATACTGTATTATCTGCACGACGATGTTGTGCCATGTACAGGTGTATATTAACCAAGACACGTGTCAACCTACAGGTCAGGGTCGGGTGAACCAGCTAGGAGGGGTGTTCATCAACGGCCGACCTCTGCCGAGTCACATCCGTCTCCGCATCATTGAGCTGGCCGCTCAGGGCGTACGACCGTGCGTCATCAGTCGCACGCTCAGGGTGTCGCACGGCTGTGTCAGCAAGATCCTACAGGTGCGCCACCTCACGGTCACTCCTTGCATCAATATCTCGTTGCCGCGCTTTCTACTATTACAGGGTTACATTAAAACTACATAATCACATAATTGGAAATTGGGGTTTATCTGGGGTGCGGTGAGGAAGCCACTCACGGTCACTGGGATGTTAAGACGTAATTTCCATCTTAGAATTATACCATACCTCAATAGAAATAAGTTCGCCGAATAAGGCGCCCTTCGCCCCCTCCCCCTCCGTGCTGTCGTCAATACTACAGAAAGAAAACTATAGTGTTGTGGCAATTCAATCATGTTGAAATTGGCGTCTTGTTCCCCCACCAGTGTGTTTGTAAATGTTATATCTTATGCACGTTTTGTGGCCGAAACGTCCTAATTCTAAACCCAGTTTCTAGTCAGGCAAAATATGTGATTATTATCATTTTTACAAGTAATATAAACTGTGTTCAGATAAATTAACAGACTGTCGAATCGACCCTAATTTCTTATTTTGTGTTTTCGTCTTTCTTTTAAAGGTGACATGGACATAAATGTTCTGAAATAAAAATAATATAAACATATATTATCATTAATTAACACGGCGACAACTATAATTAACATTAACATGTGTCTCCAGCACCAGCCATGACACAATGCTATACCACTTGTTTTTAATGTCTTCTCGAAAACCAGATATTTTAATGTTTTCGGTTCTTTGACGCCTTTTCTATGTATGTTTGGAACAAATATATATTTCCTGGTTCTTTTCGTAAATGTCGATTAAAAATAATATGTTTAACAGTTATTTTAACACCGAACGATCTTAATTAGTTATTCATACATAATGTTTTATTATACTTAATTTTACATATTTAAAATATTAATACTAAATATTAATGCATTAAATTTTTTGTTTTAGGTTTTTATATAAGTTTTACAGTATTATTATTTAATCGGTTGCATGTATTTATCTATTTACCTATCCATTTAATTTATAAAGAAATATAGTTGATTTTATTTAGTAGTAATGATTGCATGTTGTAGCATTATAATTGTTATCAGTTTATGTGTGATATTGATAATGTTTCCATTCTAACACGCCCCACCCAATACAATTATTTGGATGGCGCTATATAATCAATAATAAGAATTGTTATTATCACCGCCCATTTAGTAGTAATGACTGCATGCTTCAGCATTATCGTTTTTATGCTTTTATGTGTTGATAATGAAAATAAAATCCATTGTATAGCGTCCCAGAAATAAATAATACTAATTATTACCGCCCATCGCTGACCCGCGTCACCTTTGTCCACCAGCGCTACCAGGAGACAGGCAGCATTCGGCCGGGCGCCATCGGAGGCAGCAAGCCCCGCGTAGCCACGCCGGAGGTAGAGACACGCATCGAGACGTACAAGCGAGACAACCCGAACATCTTCAGTTGGGAGATTCGAGACCGACTGCTGAAGGAGGGCGTGTGTGACCGCACGACCGTGCCGAGTGTCAGCTCCATCAGCCGCGTGCTACGGGCGCGGCTGTCGGCCGCGGGCACCGACGGCGGCGACACGGCCGTGGAGGAGGAGGAGGCTGGTCAGAGCGGGGAGGACCGGACCTCGGACCACAGCGACGACAGAGGTAATCATAATGATTTATAAATAACAATACTATTAATACTATTGATACTATTGAAACTATTGAACTATTGATACTATTGATACTATTAATACTATTAATACTATTAATAATATTAATAATATTAATAATATTAATAATATTAATAATATTAATATATAATAATACATATTAATAATATCAATAATATTAATAATATTAATACTATTAATACTATTAATAATTGTATTATAAAGCACAATATACAATATGCTCAAAGCTTTTTGCAAAAATACAATCAATCTACTCAGTGTGTATAGCTGTAAAACGATAACGTTCAGAAAAAATGGAGGACACGTTAAATGGTAGTCATTATTAAAACTGTTAACTAAATAATACTCCATTTATCGCGTACCACAGACTGCACGCAGCATATATATATATATATATATATATATATATATATATATATATATATATATATATATATATATATATATATTATATATATGCCGTTATTAATAGTAACATTTTAACAGCTCTATATCCTTAAAAATTCAAGTTCAGAGGCGCTAGAAAGAAAATCATTAGGTTCAATCATAAGTGGGGACAGGTAGGAGTTGACGTTGGGTGTGGCACTGTCACACAGTTGGGATGGAAATGTAGTTTCAAACTGATGATTTAATGGTCTCGGAGTTGATTCAAGGCTTTGTCTGGAAACGGATGATCCAGGCGGTATCAGAGAAATGTAACAGATTAACTAAATAATTTCGTATTTGGGTAGAAAGATGTCGCCACGTGTCAGAGCTTTAATATTGCCAATATTAGTGTTGTCATTGCGTGAGCGCAGTGGCGCAGTGGGTAGAGTATAGGAATCTCACGAGATAACCCGGGATCAGACCGCCCAACCCCCACATTTACGGAGACGGTATGGTAGAGTAATGCAACGACCCCTGTGTTGCGAGGACGTGTTAAATGGTCAGCCGGCAGTCAGTGTGGTCAACACCGGGGACTCTTCGTCTGGATACACCATGGCCCGGTAATCTCTTTCCGGTGTGACAGATTAACCGCCATAGACCACAGGCCAGCCGTAAAATGCAAATTATATGGTCAACGTCCGTTTCAACAGTCGGCATTAAGCGACGCCGTGAGTGTAGAGACTGGTTCTTGGCACGCGTCGCTGCAGGGTGCAAACGAATAGCTAAGATCATACTCAGGCAGACATACGAATAGCTAAGATCATACTCAGGCAGACATACGAATAGCTATATTCATACTGAAACAGACATACGAATAGCTAATATCATAATCAAACAGACATACGAATAGCTAATATCATAATCAAACAGACATACGAATAGCTATGTTCATACTGAAACAGACATACGAATAGCTAATATCATAATCAAACAGACATACGAATAGCTAAGATCATACTCAAACAGGCATACGAATAGCTAAGATCATACCCAAACATACGTACGAATAGAAAATATCACACTCAAACAGACATACGAATAGCTAAGATCATACTCAAACAGACATACGAATAGCTAAGATCATACTCAAGCAGACATACGAATAGCTAAGATCATACTCAAACAGACATATGAATAGCTAAGATCATACTCAAACAGACATACGAATAGCTAAGATCATACTCAAGCAGACATACGAATAGCTAAGATCATACTCAACAGACATACGAATAGCTAAGATCATACTCAAACAGACATATGAATAGCTAAGATCATACTCAAACAGACATACGAATAGCTAAGATCATACTCAAGCAGACATACGAATAGCTAAGATCATACTCAAACAGACATACGAATAGCTAAGATCATACTCAAACAGACATACAAAATAGAAACATTACTGAGTTCTTACAGTTACGAGTATAGCAGAACCAATGTTTAAAGATCGTTTAATGTTAACATGTCACGAAGTTTATTCGACTAATCGATCTACTTATAGATACGGTAACTTTGGTTTAGTGTGATAGCATATCCTGCTTAGTGCCGAGTTTCGCTCATTAGGCGAATGGCTCGATCTTGTGAAAATTCAAAGACGACGGTATTTATTTACGTGTATGAGATATGCTGTACTTTTCTAGACGTTTCTAGGCTTTTCTGTTACACGGCTTAAAAGTTAAATGATCAGATGCCCCACTGCCCAGATGGCTAATCTGTGAATGAGTTTAAGATTAAGTATAATAGTTGTGATACCACTTGATGATCCACAAATGAGTTTAAATTTGTTAACACCAAAACATAATCTTTACTTCAAACTAGTGACGTTTTTATGAGTTCATTGAGTTGGTTGCCTGTTGACTCCACCCTAATCTTTAAAATGTTCCAGCGGGATCGTTGGCGTAGCTAAAAATAACAATTGTAAATAACTGCGAAGTACACCCCTCAGTTGTGACACTGTAGTACACATTTAGTATAATTACATAACTGTTGCCAATAAATCATTAGCGTTGACGTCTGAAATAAGTCGATATTCTGTGAAAGAAATCGGTTATGCACAACCCATTTTACGGAGCCGCAGCTGCGCGCCATGACGTGGTGAACTCAGGCATAAACGGTTAAGTATTACGAACGAATCAGATAAATCAGACCAGTGCTGACAGCGTCAGTATATCACGGAGTGACGTGACGGCCACATCTAAAGATGGCGGCGTTTTCAAAGCGTTCCCGACGCCCGAAATCCGTGTGCAGTGACAAGGAAATTATCGTGAAAAGTGGATGTGAAATGACATCGTTTACACTAAACAGCGACGCGTTTATATTGCCTCTAATTTAGATAATATCTTCCGTGTTCATCGGGCGGTGCTTGTGTGAAAGACATCCAGTGGTGGTAACACGTTGTCTACAGATGTGGTTTGTAATGGAGTAACTAGAGACGAGTGATTTAGATGCTCGTGACCAAGTCACACGCGTAATTAAAATCAGTTTATTGGCGACTTTGCAGGTGGATTATACACGCATTCCACGTTTTAACGGTTATTGAATATAAAGTAACGAGAAACGGAACAAACAAAGTGTAACATATTTTCAGGGATACAATAAAAGGATAAAAACCTACGCTAAGAAAGTGACACATTTTGTATCAAGAAATAAATGCACATAAATAAAATAATATATGATAAATTTTTAACTAAAGATATAACTTCTTAATTTTACAGCATAGCTTATTTTTCTATGCCAGCAATGTTTTGCTGCTTTTCACTGCGTTTTCTATATTTGTCGGTATTATTTCATATTGAAAAAATTCTCGGAAATTTTCAATAGGTTTCACTAATAATAATAATAATAGTTTTATTGTTACAGAATGTCATGTACATATAATAATCAGCAATAGTAAAGTAATAATTACATGTCTAAGTACATTATACAATGTAACAATTGGAATTAAGCAACAGTGCTTATTTTCCTTATTCATGTATTTTTACAATATCGAAACAAATTATAATTCGTGAACACCTATACAGCAACATCATAATAGTGCAACTAGTTAATTAAAATAGTGAAATATTCACAAATAACTATATATAATAATATATTACACTACTAAACTAAACACTAATATTGTTCGAACTACATAACATTTTGACAAACTATATTATTTCCCACTGTGATTACTTAGTGCAAAGTAAAACCATTCATCGATAGTGGGTCACGATCAGTTTTACCATTTATAGATAGAGCCTTCTCATGGCTCAACCCTTGTTCCTAATCTTAGAAAACGATACATTGCTATATCGATAATCTCGCTTTACAACTTGTAGCATCTTTGCTACGTTTACATGGCCGACGTTTTGTCACCGCCTTCGGCATCAAAGAGTTAACATTCATTTCACTTTGCGCTCGAGTGCCCGGTCGATTCAACTATTCAACTCGATAGCGGGCGGCTGACGCGGCCGTTCCGCTAGGCGAGAGCCAATTTACCGGGGTCGGGTCACATTTCAAAGCGGCCCGTGACGATAGTCTGCCTCGCAAGCTCTGGTCTTTGTTTCAGATACGTTCGCAATTACCGCTCACGAAACGCGATGCATAAAATTACCGCTAACGATACACGATTCGGTCAACAGGCGTGTGACTGTCGCTTAGCGGCGAGTAAGATTGAGTCGTTTCGCTGTCCGCGCATAACATCGCCCCCGATTATGTGGTATCGTCCCCGTCAGATCAGTGGGTCGGTGTCGTCTACCGTTGTAGACTGCGGGCTCTACTGTTTACAGAGACTTATTAATTACGAAATTACTTTTACAGGCAGACCAATTGTATGCGCGTTTAAAGGAACTTATTAATTACAAAATAAAAATTACCGGCACATAAGTTTTATATACAGTTTAAGGCAACTTATTAATTACAAAAATATATATACAGGCCGATAAGTTATAATATAACTTATCGGCCTGTATATATTTTTTATGTGCATATAACTTATATGCACATGGTTTGGCTTACAATCCAACGTCTCAACTCAAACAATATGTGCAGGTGTGTTATAATGAATTATAATATGTTACGTTCTGTACGTTCTAATGAGAAGTATCTTTACTTTAAAAACAGTTACGTATGACCATGCTATGAATAAAAAGAATGATAACATAATAATAATAATAATAATAATAATAATAATAATAATAATAATAATAATAATAATAATAATAACAACAACAATAGTTGCATTTCTCTCTTGGCAATCATAGATCTTAAACCGGGTACATAAAACATGGCAAAGTATACATTTATTAAAACTACAGTGGAATAATACGTAAAGAAATAATAATTATACATTGAATGGTGTTACCAGATCAAACTTTAAAACATGTTCAGCAAATGAAATGCTGTAATTACGCAGTTCGTTTACAAAAAAAGATTGTATGGTAAATAAAGTTTCTTCAGAATATTAATTCTTAATAATCGTCAAACGTTATTGTCTTCAATTGACAGTGAAAATACACAACACGACATTGTTGTGACTTTTTTTATTAAGTTTCATATTTTCTCTATGTTTGAAATTCCATATCGAATAACTAGCCGGTCCCCGTTGTAGACCTGTCTGACACCGAGTCTGAGCCCGGACTGACGCTGAGTCGAAAACAGCGTCGTAACCGGACTACTTTCTCAGCGGACCAACTCGACATGTTGGAGAAAGCATTCGAACGTACGCACTACCCGGACGTATATACGCGCGAGGAGCTAGCACAGAGGACGACGCTCACCGAGGCTAGAGTGCAGGTGAATGCTTATTTCTACAGTGGGTGTGTTGTAGCTAAGTGACCCACCGTAGGCTAACGTATCAGCAGCAGCAGCAGCAGCAGCAGCAGCAGCAGCAGCAGCAGCAGCAGAGCAAAGCAGCAGCAGCAACACAAGCAAAGCAGCAGCATATCGCTGAGTTTACAGCCTATAGCAGCAGCAAGGTTAGCAGCAGCAGCAGCAGCAGCAGCAGCAGCAGCAGCAGCAGTAGCAGCAGCAGCAGCAGCAGCAGCAGCAGTAGAGGCAGCAATTAAAAAAAGTCACTAATAATAATTTAAGCCTCTTCTAATTCCCACTGTTGCACTCATATCATGTTATTATTTAATTTAAACTTCCTCATCAAACCATAAAATAAAGATACCAATATAATAAATAATTCATAGAGATACTAATGACATATCCTGACGCCAGTTCCATGAAGTGGCTACGAACGTTTTTAATGCTAAGTAAGTGACACGTTTGATTTAATCAGTGAACATTGGAGTTTACGGAAAGAGCTGGCGCTACATATGTGCATAAACTCGTGTATTCTATGCAAACGCTCTTCCGGTTGCCCTCTCGTATAAAATCAATGTATCTCACATTACCCCGCTACGTCACATGCGGACAATTGAACTGGTTAGGATCCACACACTTAAAGCGACATGATCATTTCGTGGCTTGTTATTGTTATTGCAAAATCGTGTTATACGGCATAAATTATACCTATTATAGCATATTTTGACTGTCTTTACGCTATAATAGGTACAATTTATACCGTATAACATGATATTGCAATAAAAATAAAAAGCCACGACCGGACCATGTCGCTTTAAGTTAAACCTACATAATAAAAGTACTCATTGAAAAACTCGCAAAACTCGTGCCATTTTAAAACTCTTAACCGGACATTGTCTTTCTGCAGGTGTGGTTCAGCAATCGGCGCGCTCGGTGGCGCAAGCAGCTGGGCAGTGGTCAGTTGATGAGCTACAACGGTCTCCTGCCCCCTCCGTCCAGCGTACACAGCTCGAGTCCACCCACCTACTCCCTCCACATACAGGCGCAAGGTGAGTGGACTGGTCAGTCGCGTGTTCTGTCCGCGTGTTCGCGGTACGCGCGTGTTAACACTGCAGACAACGCCCGTGTTTACACCGCATCCGGGATCACACCGCAGTGTGTTCATGTGGTCATGTCGCGTCTGAGTTCACACCTAGTTCGTATTCACACTTGGGAGGATTTTACTAACGTTGTTAAGAGCTCTTAAACCTGATTTTGCTCCTTAAAATCAATTTTGATCGATAACAGTTATCTTGAATACATGAAAACTGTCAACACCACGACGCGCCAGCAGGACATTGTCACTGGTGTGTCGTGGAAATAGTGTCCTCAGTAATACGGCAATGCATATTTGCGTTTTGAAAAAAACAATTAAGGATTAATTTCCCTTAAGAACTCTGTCTTAGTAAAACGGTTCCCTGGTGATCGCAACACTGCGAGTTCACAATGCGTATGTGTTCACTCCATGCTGGTGTTCACGTCTCGTCTGTGTGTTCACTCAGAGCCTGCATGTGTTCACGCTATGTCTGTGTTCACCGTATACAACTCTGTTCACTCTGTCTACCTAACGGTTACGTTCGCAAATGTTTAACCAGCAATATTGTGCACCAAACTAACTATAATTATTATTGTGCAGGGCGCACTGTTAATGAACAAGGACATATTCACGAAGAATGCACGAGTTTATGCACATATTTAGCGCCACCTGTTTCCGTAAACTCCAATGTTCACTGATTAATTAAAACGTGTCACTTACTTAGCATTGAGAACGTTCAGTAGCCACTTCATGGAACTGACGTCAGGATGTGTCATTAGGATCTCAGTGAATTATTTTTGCTATCTTTATTTTATGGTTTTGTTCAGAGTCTATTATGGTTCACATGCTTATAACGACACCCAAATTAGAATTTCCATGGCCATTTCCGTCCACGTAGGCTTACTATGTGAATAGTTACTTTATTAAACCGTGCCATATGCCTTGAGGTTGTGTAACTATCTCAAGGGCAAAAAATAATCGCTACAAAAATTCCTTAATTCCGTGGTGTTTAGAGCATTT
>JAODUO010000402.1:362500-372500 GCA_025642075.2 Ridgeia piscesae | reverse complement strand
AAAATAAGGATTTTTTTAAAAGATAATACCATACTATTAAAAGTATTCAACATTAAACTTATACTAACACAAACCTAAACAAAAATACAAATTTGCAGTTGTTTATGGTGCGGAAATTATGGCAGGATTAGCCTCGATTACCCAGGCTGCATGAGTTGGCTCCACGTTTTAGCCTCTCATACGAGTAACATTTAAAAGGCCGTCCTAGGCACCAGACTATCTTCTTGGGTGAGTCACGCTGCCGAGTGAGAGATTACCCACAATGATGTGCAATCCGCTGAGAAAAAGTGGTATATCGCAACAATCACTTCTCCTAGCTGGATACAAAATAGGTGTTGGTGACGGTGGATCGTGGTGACATGTGGGTGACATGTTCGTGTTGACATGTGGGTGACGTGTTCGTGTTGACATGTGGGTGACGTGTTCGTGGTGACATGTTGGCTATGTGTTTGTGGTGACATGTGGGTGTCGGGTTCGTGGTGACATATGGGTGACATGTTCGTGGTGACATGAGGGTGACGTGTTCGTGTTGACATGTGGGCGACGTGTTCGTGGTGACATGTGGGTGATGTGTTTGTGGTGACATGTGGGTGACGTGTTCGTGGTGACATGTGGGTGACGTGTTCGTGGTGACATGTGGACGACGTGTTCGTGGTGACATGTGGGTGATGTGTTTGTGGTGACATGTGGGTGTCGGGTTCGTGGTGACATGTGGGTGACGTATGTGTGGTGACATGTGGGTAACGTATTCATGGTGACATGTCGGTGACGTGTTCGCGGTGACATGTGGGTGACGTGTTCGTGGTGATATGTGGTTGACGTCTTCGTGGTGACATATGGGTGACGTGTTCATGGTGACATGTGGGTGACGTTTTCGTGGTGATATGTGGGTGACGTGTTCGGGGTGACACGTGAATGACGTGTTCGTGGTGACATGTGGGTGACGTGTTCGCTGTGACATGTGGGTGACGTGTTCGCTGTGACATGTGGGTGACGTGTTCGTGGTGGTATGTGGGTGACATGTTCGTGGTGACATGTGGGTGACGTGTTCGTGGTGGTATGTGGGTGACGTGTTCGTGGTGATATGTGGGTGACGTGTTCGTGGTGACACGTGGGTGAGGTGTTCGTGGTGACATGTGGGTGACGTGTTCGTGGTGACACGTGGGTAACGTGTTCGTGGTGATATATGGGTGACGTGTTCGTGGTGACATGTTGGTGACGTGTTCGTGATGATATGTGGGTAGCGTTTTCGCGGGTGACGAATTCGCTGGCGGTGGGTTGGCTCCTTACGCGAGGCTAAATCAGAGACACAATGAGGTACCACAATAACTAATCCGATAGAGGGCGCCCTGACGCAACTAGGGTCTGTGTCGTTTTTTGCGTCTTCTTGACGTGTGTAAAATGTGGCACCGTTTTGCGGAACATTTTGCGGAAAGCTTGTTTAAATCATCCTACAATCAGCTGTGAACTCGCATGACTCCGAAGCCTCACACATAGCTAAATATGGATATAGTCTGACATGTCCGTCAATGTGAAGGTACACACACTATGAACATTAATGTACATTTACAGCCGATGGAACGTCGACTGGTGGCCCGACGACAGGTGTACTGGCTCGATGCCGGAAAGGATGTTTAACATCATCTACAGCTCGCCATACGAGACTGCTACGTCTTCATACATAGGTATCTATTGATAACGTATAACATGTCTGTCAATATGAAAGCATAATGTCTACATTAATGTACATTTACAGTCGATGAAACGTTCGGTTGAATTCAGTGCCAAGAAGATGGCGTTATTTTGGCTGTTCTGTCTATTGACCACACATACGGCATGCTGTTCTGTCTATTGACCACACATACGACATGCCCAGTTGCCCACATACAAGCTATCGCTGGCTACGCGCCTGCAGGGCCAATGGCTAATTGAGGATGATTTAAACAAGCGTTCAGCAAACCATATAAACAAATCCACGTAGTCGCTAGAGGCGCTGATGCGCAACTAGGGTGTAATTGCGTATTGGCGCCTCTAGCGACTAACGTGGATTTGTGGAACCCCATTGGCCAAATGAACTAATAATGAACCCGGACAAACGTTCCAGCAACTGGAAAAATTGAATTTAATTTTACTTCATATAAACAGTGTGTGCAGTGTGTGTGTGTGTGTGTGTGTGTGTGTGTGTGTGTGTGTGTGTGTGTGTGTGTGTGTGTGCTGTGTGTGTGTGTGTGTGTGTGTGTGTGTGTGTGTGTGTGTGTGTGTGTGTGTGTATGTTACGCGTGTTTGTGTATGCGAGCACGTGCTTGTGTGATTCGTTTGTGGAATAAATCCCATATAAAACATTATTTCAGTATAACGTTTATTCACATCGTTCAACTATTTTCCATGAAAGTAGATGATATGCAGGGATCTGAGTTACTTGAAAGTGTGCGTGCGTCAGAGGAATTCGTAATATGATTTCTTAATATGATTTCTCTCTACAGCGTTGCAATTATGTTATCAAACTACAAAGTCATAATATACACTCTACTATCGACAACGTATGTATTTTCTAGTGAAAAGACTTAAACAACTCAATATAATTTATTAATTGTTATGTTATTACGAACGCTGTATAATAGATATACAATGAATTCATACATGAGGGGACACAGAGCAGAATGCAGAATCAAAGATTATGAATGAATTGGCACTTCATGAAGATCTTTCGGCGGAAACATTCAACTTTGACATACATGTTAGTAATCAAATACACGAGCGAAAGACAGTAAAGATGACCATAATGAAGGACGAGGCGCCATACTCAAAATAATACATCGTATACCATTCGCCAGGTGGCGCCACCATTCGGCTGCGTTAACCACGCATGAGTAGATGCTACTAGCTGATGCAAATGATATTTTCAGGACACGCTAAATCGAACATAATTATTTATATATAAATATGTATGTGTGTGTGTGTGTGTGTGTGTGTGTGTGTGGTGCGTGCGTGCGTGCGCGCGCGCGTGCGTGCGTGCGTGCGTGCGTGCGTGCGTTACCTAATTACATTACCTAACAGACAACATCACCATCAAACAAAGACAAACAGTAGTCGTCTGGAAGGCAAGGCGGCGTTGGGTCGCCTTAAAGTTGCATTCTAAGTTAAAACATTTTCACTGTTTAAAACAGACCTGGTGTGCAACGCGAAACGTATATTTATACACTGCTGTTTAACGCCCTGTATAATGTCCCACTTGCTTTGAATGTGTCATTCGACAACTAACGGACGGAATATTAAACCAGTCGCGTGTCTAGGATGTCGGAAGACGAACTGTTCGAGCATGTCAAAGCGTGATTAATTAGCCATATAATAACGCAATAAGCTATTAAAATATATTTCCAAAGGGGCCATGGCCCAAGCCCCACTATATGTATATAAGTGTGGCACCCGGATATAATGTTTCATCTTTTGCACAGTTTTCCTCTTTCATAAAATTGCATATAAAGTGAACAAAATGAGTTGGTGGAGTGATAAATAACCAGTGACATGACTAATTTGTTCACGGAACAATTAAAAGATAGACGGTCTCATATTGCAACTGTAGATAGACATAGACTCTACATATGACAAAACATGACGTTAAGCAATAGTAATTACTGTTACCATTGTTCGGTTTTGGTCAAATAGATAATTGTTGTTACGTTGATGTTAATCAATGTTGTTCACATTAACGGAACGTTGTGATTGTGTAATGTTACCAATCGACGTCAACAGTTGGACATGGGCAGGTTTAAACAGCGAAATCACATATGCTTAAGTTATATAAGTGTGAAATACTGCATAATTAACGAATTAATAATACCAACATTTATGTATGCAGAATAAGGCAATCCATGCTACATAACACATACATTTATACTGATGTTTATGTGTATTGAATAAATGTATACATATATTTAGAAATATATACGATAACTTGTATCGTTCGGCTGATATAGTAATAACAATATAATATATTAAAATGTCTAACTAATAATACTGCTAAACATCAGAAACACGAATCCAACAGTAACCCAGAGTAGAACGGTTTCAACATCCGGGCATTCGTTGTCAAACCGTCGTTACATGTGTTCATTTCCGGTTATAAACTATCAGACAATCGCACTCGCATTTAAACACCAACACACAAGGCAGTAGTCCCGGGGTTTCTTGTTCTTACATTATTCATCCAACTAAATTAAGCTATCGACCCAGGCATACTAAATTTGTAATTTGCTTTAGATAAGAGTCCCGTAATTCGAACTATATTAATATGAAATAAAAATTAAACAGACCCAACGGGTAATCATTTCTACTGTCATTCTGGCAAGTGAATTAGGTTTAGAATATATATATATATATATATATATATATATATATATATATATATATATATATATATATATATATATATATGTGTATTAAATTAATCTGTTTCATTTCACAGCAACAGTGTGATTTACCTTATCACATCCCAGTGGGGATAATCAATTTACATCAAACAAATATGCCATTTCATACATAAACAACGAATGTCCAACATGACAGTGCTAATAACACAATACAAACTCAACTTTGGACGGATACAAGTCAACGAGGCTGTAACAACACTTTCACTTTCACTAAGTAAGAACACGTATTTTGGTAGTTGCATTAATTAAAGAAAACTTACCAAAGCGTTTTATTGGTTGACTCAGATATACGGAAAGCCAGTTCGGAGTTTGACATATGTGAAATTCCAAGGTGTTATTATTTTATAATCTCAAATCACCTCTAACGAACAATTTCATAACTCAAGTTTTAATGTTTTCGCTGTAGCACAGTTACCGCCGCAGAGTGACATATGTGCGTTTCTCCATTCTAGGTTGTGTATTCTTTGTCTGCCAGCAACTCCATCAAAGTTATCTACGCGTGGCTTGAAACTGCCGTGTATTTGTTTGTGCTAAATCGTGTATTTCTCAAAATATAAAGCGTTTAACGATTAGGGTGGTAACACTCTCAGTAAGAATACATAACTCCATTGCCCATAAAACAATCCTCCAGTAAACCAAATAACGCTGTTGCATGTACTCTCTAAGCAATCACTGTATTAGCTGGACACTGACACATCAAACGTCTGACCACATTTGGCGGCGTCGCCATACACGCAGCTTCGTTTCTCGTCCAAGTCGTCCTGTTGCGCGCCACCTGGCGGATACAACGTGAGTATTTCGGCACGTCCGGGTAGGCACGCGACTGCGCAGTCGCCGTCTGCGCTGATCTCGCAACACGTGACCCCGTCGTCGAAGCTGAAGCAGCCAACTGGTTGACCTGAAAGAAGACGAGACCAACTGGTTGACCTGAAAGAAGACGAGACCAACTGGTTGACCTGAAAGAAGACGAGACCGTTCACACTTCGACGGTTGACTGTCTGTAATCGTACAGGAAAGAGGCGTCGTAGCAGGAATGACGGGCCGAGTTGCATCCCTTCCGCTACAAGGCCACCGCCGAGTAGTTGTTATTTGAAATATGTTTCATAGTCGAAGTAGTTTAACAAATTCGATGTAGTGGCCTGTATTCTCTATCGGTCTTTGTTATCATAGTGTTATCATACTATTGTTATCATACTATTGTTAGCATACTATTGTTATCATACTATTGTTATCCTGATATTGTTATCATACTATTGTTGTCATACTACTGTTATCATAGTATTGTTATCATAGTATTGTTATCATACTATTGTTATCATACTATTGTTATCATGCTATTGTTAACATAATATTGTTAACATAATATTGTTAACATAATATTGTTAACATAATATTGTTATCATATTTTATCATATTGTTGTCATATTGTATACCAGATGATCGCACCAAGACATAAGGAAATCGTACGGCCATGGACAGATCACATTATGTTATACATAGGCGGTCATTATATACACACATTGCACAGGATCATTTCACTACATGTTTACTATAAACGATTTACGAAGCATTACTTGGGTTTGGAAAATTCATGAAAACGGTATATACATCGTTTTTCATTAAATGTCCACCCCAATCTTTGCAATTTTCTCATGCAAAATTGATCGGGAAAATTCACGTATATATTCACACCGAATTATCATGTATTTTCTGAGGGTTTCACCCATTCATCGATATCCTTCAAGGCGGATCTGATTGTGGTGTGGGGCCAATTTGACGCGTGTGGTTGTGAAAACTGAACTACACGGTTATGTTGCACGGTGCTAGTTCGCCGTCCTATAAGGCGATCATTCGCCGCCGCTCACCGGAGCCGACGTCCCACAGCCAGAGCAACGTGTCCCTGCCCGTGCTGTCGTAGGTGACACATCGACGTCCGTCCTCGTTCAAACGGATCTTGTCTGGGCCGCGGCTGTGACCTTGCAATGAGTGGCTGGGGGCAAAGTGGCACACGCGGTTAAGGTAACAGTTCTCTAGATGCAAACACATCATACGGCCATGTTACGGGTTCCGTTCCTCCTCAAATCGATTTCTGCCCTGCGAACTAATTTCGTACTATATGGTGTAGTGATATGATATAGGTTTGACATGACATGCTAGTTTAGTTCGTGTTTTTATTTTGTTCTGGTGAAAGTAGCAGTGTGACTTCGCGAAATATTCAGTTTCTATGCTATGGCATAAGGATATTCATATAAAATACGGAGGGAGACTATTTTGTTAAGCTAAGGAGATGCGAAAACGCATAGGTACGCACGAATGCACGTGTGAGCGCCGGTGACAAACATACACAGCGCGTATACACACCCACGCACACACGGACACACGCACATACACAACATACACACAACACACATATACACACAGATACACACGCACGCATGCACACACGCATGCACGCACGCAGGCACACACATGCACACACACACATTCATACAAAATGCGGAGGGGGTCTATTGTATGGAAGAAACGAAAACGCATAGGCACGCACGAATGCATGTGCGAGCGCAGTTGCTCATATGTACATAGTATGTACACACACGCACACGCACACGCACACGCACACGCACACGCCCCACACGCACACCACACGCACACACACACGCACACAGCACACGCACACCACACACACACACACACACGCCACGCTGTTCAAAGGAGTTCCTATATTTACAACAGAAATCTGTTTTTCGAAATTGAAATGTATCTCAGGTACATACATCACAGAGTAGAGCAGAACATGAGTCACAGGTTGCTCACACGCCACGCCACGCCACGCCACGCCACGCCACGCCACGCCACGCCACGCCACGCCACGCCACGCCACGCCACGCCACGCCACGCCACGCCACGCCACGCCACGCCACGCCACGCCACGCCACGCCACGCCACGCCACGCCACGCCACGCCACGCCACGCCACGCCACGCCACGCCACGCCACGCCACGCCACGCCACGCCACGCCACGCCACGCCACGCGCACGCACGCACGCACGCCGCACGCGCACGCGCACGCGCACGCGCACGCACCACACACCACACACACATACATGCGATACACACCGTGTTTATACCAAATCATTTAAACAATAATTATCAAAGACATATACAGTAATGTTTCGGTAACTGGTCCCATTTAAGCAACAAAAGCGCGATATTTACATAAGATGGCCGCCGACCAAATCCCAGACGAGAATGCTACCGTCCTCGTGACCGGAAATGACGACACTGGCGAGAGAAGAGATGGCGACGGCGGTGGCGCTGTAGTCGGCCTTCCACTTCTTGAACAAGTAGCCGCTCTTGAGGTCGTAGATGACCAGAAAGTTTGGATCCGGCTCATCGAGTTCCTGGAAAATGACAACCTTACAATCACCGACTTTCAATACCATTAGACCAACATATATTAATTCAACTGTCCATCGTGTGACCTGGTTGCCAAGCAACCGCCGCAAACGATCAAAGAACGGCTGCACGAATGCGTGCTTTACTCAGTATATTTGGCTTAAATTCTTGTTTCAGAAGGTTACCATTATGATCAAAACACAAGAGAAAATTGTTTTAAAGTGTCAAATGTATGCCGTAATGTTTGCGCAATTAGATGACATGTAATAATAATAATAATAATAATAATAATAATAATAATAATAATAATAATAATAATAATAATAATAATAATAATAATAATAATAATAATAATAATAATTTTGTTTGTTTGTAAAGCGCCGTATATCCAGAATATTCTTCCGCTCAGAGGTGCATATAATACAATATTTGTAAGACATAAATATCTAAAATATACGTAATCAATCAAACTTACACGTAAATATGAAATACTAAAACATATAATGAAATAAAACTTCTAAAATCCTAGCGCATAAGCTAAGCATGTCAGCAATAAAATAGATAAAACAAAATAATAAATAAATAAATAATAAAAACATAGTAATAAGTTACTAGTAAAGTAAGATACTAAAATAATTTGAGAAACTATAATAAATAAATTCATTATTGAGCACACTACAAGTAGTTTACAAATGCGGCCTTAAAATAATGTTTTTTTAATTAGACTTAAAATTTCAAGTGAGTGCATTAGACACACACTCTCCGGCAGATCGTTCCACAGGCTTGGCGACGTCAGTAAAAAGCCACGCCGACCATAACGTTCTAAATTGTGGCGTGGTACACTCAGGAGGTGGCTTCAGGCGGGGCGAAGCTGGATTTGGACAACTAACCGTCATCAACATTTCTGGCAAAGGCACCGCGTGCAAGAAGCCTCCGCATAGTTTGAACGTGACGTAATCAAACCGCGACATAATGGTGTAATGGAATAACATTAGAGGGGTCAAAGACACTCTAAGCTAACAGTATTGCATTGAGGCTCGCTTAAGAAATGGATATGGGAGCGTTTGACCTTCATAGGTCATTGACTGAACGCATCGATGACAACATGAACATCATGACTATATTTACATTATTTAAATAGAACATCGACACGCGTGACGATATGTAAACGACAAGTCATATCACATTATTTTCACTATGCCATATTTAAAAGGGAGACTCTGCTTCATTGAGATAATGGTTAGCAAAACTAACATACAGAAAGACTATGATTGTATTGTCTACATCTGACGTTGCTGATATCGATTGCCTGTGTCCTTTCATGCGTGCTCACAAGACGTTTTATTGTTTATTTATTTCCACATTTTCTACACAATACTCTAAATAAATACATTCACAAAGGCACTAACATAGTAAAAAGTAAAAGTAACGGTAAGTTTTTATATAGCGCGGTATCCAGTCCGTAGGACTGCTCAAAGCACTTTTACACTTTATTTCCCCGGCAGACCTGTTCAATCAAATACCATCTCAACTTCTCTGGGAGCATCCAGGCACATGCTACAATTAATGTGCGAAAGGCTGCTCGTTCACATAGTCACCATTGTCTATAGCATGGTACTCATTTATACAGCTGAGTGAACTGGAGCAATGTAGAGTGAAAAAAACTTGCCCAAGGTTTTAACACCGCAGCACAGGATTCGAACCCGGGTTCTCGTAGTCGAGAGTCCGAAGCTCTACCCATGGGCCATTGCGCTCTAGTGCCGGCGAGGGACGAAGGATTACAACGACTGTGCCGTTATACAAGGTAATAAATCTCCCAAAGCATGCACTTTTGTTTTGGACCCTCTTCGCAATTCAGGGTTAGGGTAAGGCGCCGGAGGTTGTTTTAGACTACACAGTCAAACCTCGCATTACGGTCACCTCGGCAATAGAGCCACCAGACGATTAAAGCCAGTGAATTAAGTTCCGTCCTAAATTATTTCCACAACATCAAAACATAGGACAGTGGTCCTGTTAATAAGGTCACCTCGCTATTCGGGTCACTTTCGTTTAGACGCGAGTTTGACCCTAGTAGCGAGGTCCCCTATGTGCAGAAACCATCGCCACTTTATCGACGACAACGTGAAACGAA
Source organism: Ridgeia piscesae (assembly GCA_025642075.2). Lineage (NCBI taxonomy): Eukaryota > Metazoa > Annelida > Polychaeta > Sabellida > Siboglinidae > Ridgeia > Ridgeia piscesae. The sequence continues at coordinate 362,543 of JAODUO010000402.1, read as the reverse complement.
AACGAGACGCGGGAACTATCGTACCTTGCACGCGCAGACGACG
>JAODUO010000402.1:335000-357500 GCA_025642075.2 Ridgeia piscesae | reverse complement strand
GTTTAAGAGCTCTTAATAACGTCAGTGAAATGGTCCCCTGGACCCGAGAAAAGCACTAAGGCACGTTCTGGATTAATTAGACTTAGAGTGAATCGCGGATGAAAAGATCAGGAGGAAACATGAGATGGGAAAAAAGACAAACAAATGGGGTGAAGAAGAGGAAGGGATGCAGCCGGCGGGAAAGGGTTGTTCCCGGGCAACGACAAGAGGGTATCAGAAGGGGGAACTGGACATAGGACTGGAGGAGAAGAACATGACACAACGAGGACCAGTTTATACACCAGCCTTGCCCTTGAGTGACCTTGACGACAGAGGACAGCAAGAAGTGTAACGACAGCGCTTACAGTGTCGGTTAGTCGGTATGTGTGTGTACAGAAATAACCGTCCTAATTTACCTGTGCCATTTGAGCACTTTTGCCGCTGCCCGGTTGACCATGCAGCACCAGGGGGCGCACCATACATCCGCTGGCGTCGCACGTCAGGTCGTTCTGCATGACGCAACCTTCGACTACGTAGTTCTCCAGCTCGAGGAAAGTGTCTCTTACGCCGTAGAAATGTTGACACAGTTGTTGACAACATATCGACTGTGACGTCAGCTCACTGTACAGTAGACGCGTGAAACCTGCAATCCGACATTTCATGATACCCCTAGTTCCAATCACCGACGTTCGACTTGGTACGCTCAAAGTCGGTTACCGGAAGACCTGCTACTTCCGGCGACGTATGCTAGTAGTGCAAGATTATTATTTGGTATATCAATGGATGTAAGCATAGTTAGCTGATGTCTATGATCTGCCATATTTCATATAACGTAATAAATTGCTTACTTGCAGAGCACGGGTGTATTTTGACGCTAAGGTTTTTATAATATCTTAACGTTTATAAATTTCCACTTTTCTTAAGACTTGTTAAAATCTATATGAAAAACGTTCGTTCGTTCGTTCGTTCGTTCGTTCGTTCGTTCGTTCGTTCGTTCGTTCGTCCGTCCGTCCGTCCGTCCGTCGGTCCGTCGGTCGGTCGGTCGGTCGGTCGGTCGGTCGGTCGGTCGGTCGGTCGGTCGGTCGGTCGGTCGGTCGGTCGGTCGGTCGGTCGGTCGGTCGCTCGGTCGGTCGGTCGGTCGGTCGGTCGGTCGGTCGGTCGGTCGGTCGCTCGGTCGCTCGGTCGCTCGGTCGGTCGGTCGCTCGGTCGCTGACCGTTGTGAATGAGCTTGATCCTGACGACGTCCTGGTGTCTTTTCTCTTCCAACACTCGGTCAACGAGAGTCGTCAGCACCCGGAGGTAGTCGTCACAAACGGCCGTGCAGTAGGCCGCCTGGTCCTCCTCACTCCCGGCCGACTCACCGCCCGTCCCTGCCACCTACGCACGCACACGCCGATTACCAACACACGCCGACTTCCGCTGTTAAAGGCAATCATTTTATAATGTTCTTGCCGCACCAACGGTGTGGAATTCGCTTCATACCAGTGTTAACTCAGAAAGTAATATAGTTTCATTCCGCCGACGTCTAAAAACCTATCTCTTTAATGCTGCCTATACTCCATAGCTTCCTAGCATCTTCATCCATCCATTTACGACTTACGCATTGTTTTCGATTACGAGTTTTCTTAACCCCTTGTTTTTTTTCTCGCCACTAACTTGATCTTCGAGGATATTGGCGCAAAAGAAGTCATTACTATTACTAATATTATTAGCCCTTTAACGCAACAGACACCATCCGTTGAACGCAACAGACACCATCCTTTTAACACTACGGACACCGTCCCTTTAACTCAACAGACACTAACCCTTTAACGCAACGGAAACCACCCCTTTAATGCAACGGACACGATCCCTTTAAAGCAACGGACATCACCCCTTTAATGCAACGGACATCATCCCTTTAAAGCAACGGACATCACCCCTTTAATGCAACGGACACCACCCCTTTAACGCAACAGACACTATCCCTTTAAAGCAACGGACATCACCCCTTTAATGCAACGGACACCACCCCTTTAACGCAACAGACACCATCCCTTTAATGCAACGGACACCACCCCTTTAACACAACGGACACCATCCCTTTAACGCAACGGACACCATCAATTTAACGCAATGGACATCATCCCTTTAACGCAACAGACACAATCCCTTTAAAGCAACGGACATCACCCCTTTAATGCAACGGACATCATCCCTTTAACGCAACGGACAGCATCCCTTTAACGCAACGGACACCATCCATTTAACACAACGGGCATCACCCCTGTAACATAACGGACACCATCCGTTTAACGTAACGGACACCACCCCTTTAATATAACGGACACCACCCTTTTAACGCAACGGACACCACCCCTTTAACGAAAAGGACACCATCCCTGTAACGCAACGGACACCACCCCTGTAACGCAACGGACACCACCACTTTAACGCAAAAGACGCCACCCCTTTAACGCAACATACACGATCCCTTTAAAGCAACAGACACCATCTCTTTAACGCAAAATACACCACCCCTTTAACGCAACAGACACCAACTCTTTAACCCAACAGACACCATCCCTTTAACGCAACAGACACCATCCGTTTAACACAACAAACACCAACCTTTAACCCAACATACACTATCCCTTTAACCCAACAGACACCACCCCTTTAACGCAACTGACACCATCCCTTTAATACAAGGGACACCACCCCTTTAACGCAACATACACCATCCCTTTAAAGCAACGGACATCACCCCTTCAATTCAACGGACACCATCCCTTTAACACAACGGACACCATCCATTTAACGCAACGGACACCATCCATTTAACGCAACGGACATCACCCCTTTAACACAACGGACACCATCCCTTTAAAGCAACGGACATCACCCCTTTAATGCAACGGACACCATCCCTTTAACGCAACGGACATCATCCCTTTAACGCAACGGACACCATCCATTTAACACAACGGATATCACCCCTGTAACGTAACGGACACCATCCCTTTAACGCAACGGACACCACCCCTTTAACGAAAAGGACACCATCCCTGTAACGCAACGGACACCACCCATTTAACGCAACAGACGCCATCCCTTTAACGCAACATACACGATCCCTTTAAAGCAACAGACACCATCCCTTTAACGCAACAGACACCACCCCTTTAATATAACGGACACCACCCTTTTAACGCAACGGACACCACCCCTTTAACGAAAAGGACACCATCCCTGTAACGCAACGGACACCACCCATTTAACGCAACAGACGCCATCCCTTTAACGCAACATACACGATCCCTTTAAAGCAACATACACCATCCCTTTAACGCAACAGACACCATCTCTTTAACCCAACAGACACCATCCTTTTAACGCAACAGACGCTATCCCTTTAACCCAACAGACACCATCCCTTTAACGCAACAGACATCATCTCTTTAACGCAACAGACGCTATCCCTTTAACGCAACAGACACCATCCCTTTAACCCAACAGACACTATCCCTTTAACTCAACAGACACCATGCCTTTAACCCAACAGACACTATCCCTTTAACTCAACAAACACCATCCCTTTAACTCAACAGACACCATCCCTTTAACTCAACAGACACCACCCTTTTTAACCCGCAACATACACCATCCCTTTAACTCAACAGACACCATCCCTTTAAACCCGCAACAGACACCATCCCTTTAACGCAACATTGTGTCCGACCTGCTGTTCGATGCGGTTTCTCGGGTCGAGTCTCTCCACCAGGTTGTCACACAGCGAAGCCAAGCGGCCTTTGGCGTAGTCGTCCGAGGGCGGTGTCGACGTGTCATCCCTGGTGGCGTCTGCTTCACGGGCCGGGCGGGCTGCGCCTAGACGGCGGATCCACACGGTGTTGGCGGCGTTCTGCTTGTTAGCGAAGACGAACTCCTCGATCTCTCGCTCCACATCTGTAGACACAGTTTGACCTGTTTCATAGAAGACGCTAAGCAGTCTGGCCGCGCGCTGTACTGTGGGACTGCTGAATCGTGACATTGGAAATTGATAAAATGTACCTGCCATGAGCATGAAGTTGAGATGAAACAGGAATGATGACCGAGATTGATTGGTCGAGTATTCCTACTAGCCCCGTACATGACAAGAGGTGATTCACGAGGGCGATATTACCGTGATCTGCATTACACACAATATATTAACACGACTTGCCTGATACGAGATACTTAGCATGAAGAATAGTACAGTAACTTAGCTACCACGAAATAAGTTATGTGGGCGATGTTAAAATCACCCAGCTGGCATGAAGTGGCTGGCGTGGAGGATATTACTGTAACCTATCCACCATGATATAATTTGTGTGGGCAATATTATAATCCTCCGTCTGACACGAGGTAGCTGGTGTAGTGGGCGATATTACAATCACAAACCTGATGTTGGCATGGGCGATATTACGGTGACTTAACAACCACGACATAACATGTGTGGGCGATAATACAAGCATCCACCTGACACGAGGTAGTTGGCGTGCAGATCCACTTTGTCGGGCCGACACAGCAGGTTCCTGACGCGCGTCATCTGCGCCTCCCACTGCCGACGGCTCTCCGCGTAGAGGTCGCGGTCGCGCGAGGCGAACCCGGATATGACGTCACGCACGGGCCGCAGCACGAAGCACGGCAGCTCGATGTCGTCCTTCGAGGCGATACCACTCGAGCAGGAAGGCTCGGTCGTCGTCGGGGAGTGTGGCCGCCACCTCGTCGAAGATGTCCATCTCGATCTGGTTCGGACACCAGTAGGTGCCGTATGTGTCGCTCAGGAACACCTGGGCACGTGACAGACGGCGTGACTGGCTGATACCAGGGGAGCATTTGATCAATTTCCATCCTTACCAGTGATCTTTAATACCTGGAAATGTGTAGCCGATGACGCGCCAGCGGGATATTGTTACTGGTGTTTCATGGAAATAGTGTCCACGGTGATATGACCACGGATATTTGCGTATAAAAAATAAACTAATAACATTTAACACCGGATTTTGATTAAGGATGATTTTTCTAAAGAGCTCTTTATCTTCGTGAAATGGTCCCCAGGGGCGTGCATATGGCCCACGAAGGCCAGGGCCCCGCGAAAAGACCGATCAAACGTCTTATAGATAAGATAAGATAAAATAGATAAAGTTATTATGTGGCAACTTTACAGTTGGATTGTACATGTACATTTATACTAAAATCAGTAATTCCATACAATATCATACTAATGTACAATGTTAGCATATCTTGTTAAAAATTAAAATCATCATTGGAAACCTACAGAATAAATTTAAAACATATACATTAAAATATACTTTACACAAACATGGTTATAAAATAAAAATAAATAAAAAGTTAAATCAAATTAAATTGTCTGTTAAAATACATGTACATTACTAGCCGATCTGAAAATGCTCTAAACACCACGGAATTAAGGAATTGTTGTAGCGATTAGTTTTTGCCCTTGGGATAGGTAATTTGTTATATAACCTCAAGGCATATGGCACACTTCGACCATTTGGTACTAACGCATTCAGTTTGTGATCCCTACTTTTCATGTTATCGAAATACGCTCTACACAATTCATCGCGTCTGCGGTGCAACGTCGGCAGGTTTACCAACTGCAGGATATTTCCGTACTGATAACCTGGAAATATAGTTTTGAGACACCTTTTTGGAATTATTTCTATGTTGGCCGATAAATATTTAGGTAAGTTCGTATGCCATACAGGGCACGCATATTCGACTACAGGTCTAATTACAGATACATAAATCTAATCAAATCGTTTTGATTGATAAATCATGTACACTCGCTTTCTTGCCTTTGAAATTATTTCATCTACATGTGCATTCCAACTTAAGTCAGATGATATAGTTACACCGAGAACGCTTGAGACACTCTTTCAATAAAATTTCCATTCATATAAATATATGGCAGAGAATCTACAAATGTTCTGTCTCTTCTGAAACATATAACCATTTCTTTGGTCTTAGTCGTATTGATACGCATGTCATTATTACAAGACCATTGCTCAACAACGTCAGCAGAATCCTGGATAACAGATAGCATGTCTTGGTTGCATATTTCAAATATAGTGCTGTAGTCAACATATTTATAAATAGGACAAAGGCGGTTTGCAAATCATTGATATGGACTAAGAAAAGTGTTTTGCCCTGATAAAGTCCCCTGGGGAACGCCCCTTGGGGACCCTTTCCATCGAACGATTTATTTTTTGGCAGGAACTCTCCATCCATCAACCATTTTTTTTAACAGTATATCGTGGTTAATCAGATCAAATGCTTTGCTATAATCAAGAAAAAGCACTTTTACAAAATGTCCCGTTACATTGGTGCTTTCATACCATTTGTGGAGCATTTCAACAAGAGCATCCGTGGTACAAGTCCCTGCCATTCCTCCATACTGCTTGTCATTAATTTGTGGTATAACATAGACATCGACCCATTTTAGCACTAGTGAATTCAAACACCTTAGCTATAATTGGTGTAAGTGATATCGGTCTTATGTCATTATCAATAGTAACTGGAGGATGCTTCTTTGACAAAGGAATAACAGTTGCCGTCTTCCATAGTTTTGGCAGTACACCTTCCCTAAGAGAACTATTAAATATAGCAGTTGCCGGTGCCGCATGAAGATGTGAACACTCTTTCAACGCCCATGGGGGTATTCTGTCCGGACCCGTAGCTTTGTTCACTTTGATGTTATCAAGTGCCACTCACGTTAATGGTGAATTTAGCTGGCAGTTGTTCTTTAATGTCAAAGATGGGATGTGTAGCTCGTAGTCTTGGCAAGTCTTCACTGATCGACATGAAGCATTCATTCATACGGTTAACTAGAGTGTCCATATCTCCACCAGTAAATGCATTTGCCAAATCTAGCATCTCATTTTGACCGCCAGGTGAGTTACCCAAGAGTGTCTTCATATGTTTCCACCAATCCCGTGATGATGTTGCTTCTATTGATGCAATTTTGGATTGATAGAATTGGCGTCGTAATTTCGGTGCTGCGCGATTCAGTTGATTGCGGAGTCTTTTTGCTCGTTCCACGTCACCCACCATGCGTGCACGTTGCCTCTGCCTAATCAGGTGGCGAAAACCATCGGTGACCCATGGTTTATCTGTGCTGTGACGTGTTACAGTCTTGAACGGACAACATATATCCAATAAATGGTCCACAGTATCTTGGAAAAACGTAAACTGTTCCTCGCACGTAGGCAGTGTGTACAAATACTCCCATCTGATCTGTGCCAGGGTCGAAATCAACACTGCTCGTTCAGTTTTACCCATGCGCCTAGTAACAATGTTCTGGACCATTCCGGTATCGAGTGTTGGATACCATGCTGGGACAAGTAATACCATCTTGTGGTCTGATGTTCCTAGTTCATCAATCACTGACGGTAAGCCGTACACAGGTGACATGTTAGACCACATTTTGTCCAATATTGCAAAATTACGTGTGGCAATCTTAACAAGCTGCTCGTAACCATAATGTGTACGTATAAATGTGTCCTTGAATTGATTAAAATCGCCACTTAATACAACACCACAGTCTGGGCTACCACGCAAAATTGTGTCCAGACTGTTTGTCATGTATTCTCGCATGGACCAATTGTCAGCACCGGGTGGGTGGTATATACATGCTAAAATAATGCACGAGTACCTTCTTGGTATTTATATTTTTTATTTAATATTTAGCCATTTGACTTCGCGTCCATCTTCTTCAAGATCGTGCAAACGTTCATACGGAATAGTCTCGGCCACATAACATGCCACTCCCCTGCCTCCTTTTTCAAGGCTGTCTTTTCTCTCACAACAGAACCCTGCCAAACCGACAGATTCCGTCGACATGTACGGTTTAAACCAGGTCTCTGTGACACACGCAACCAACGTCGTTCGTGCGTACCACAGCAAGTATCTCATCAGATTTCTCAATACAGAGTGACCGAGCGTTGAGACACGTAATCACTAGTAAGCTCCATCTTGGCTTGTTCGTAAGCATAATTAAATTGTCTGCATTTGCACCACTTGCTCTATGCTATGCTATTGCTCGGCACCTGTGATTATTGGCCGTATGCCAAGGTCTTCGTATTCTGTACATGGCATGGCCGTGTCATTCCGGCCTGTTTCCTAATCCATGTTTACATGATGTTTACTCTTGTGTCCCTTTTGCCCACCCACAAAACACGAAACTGCATTTACATGTCGGCAAATCTGGGTGACGTGATTCGTCTCACCACACTTGTTACACTGGCCTGCAATACGCACGTGTCCAGCGGCGGCACGGTGACCAGCACCGGGTGGGCGAGTATCTGGCGAATTGCGTGTTGTGTTTCGGTGGTCGCTTCCCAGTTGCATTCGGCGTATTGCGGCCCCCTTGAGACAAGAGATGACCAGACGACATCCTCCGTCGTTGTTTCGAAGACCTGTTGCCAGTCGGCCTCGACGTGTTGCATCCCGTTCCGACGTCACGATGGCTAAGGTGCCTAAGTGACAGGTTGCTCGTCAACTTGTTCACACCGGAATCACAAAGACAAATGCCATCATTCTTGAAGGCTGACATGTCGCAAGATCCATCGCGGAACAATGTTGTTATACACAGAATGTTCCGAAAAACCAGGTGCAAGGCGTGGTTTGGCACTTATATCGATTCCGGACCCACTCGATTTCGCAATTTCTTTAATAGCACCCTCTCTCCCCGTTTTCCATCACATGTGACAGTCATCAGTGGAACCGAGACGAGTTGTGGGAGAATATGAATTAATGCTTCCGCGGCGTCGGACATTTCTCAACAGCCCCACCCCGTCTCCTTGATGTTTACCCGCCCAATGTAGTCATGCGGGGTGAGCCGGTGAAAGTGCCTGGTAAGGCCTGTGGATATCTGAATCTGGCTTATGCCAACCCTGCTACGGGAGGTAACTGGTGGGTGGAATAGGGCATGCAGCAACCCAATCACAAGTTGCACCATCTCCTGCCTCCCTCAGGACATGTAATTACGCAATCCGTAACGCTCGCACTTACGGTGTTCCTCGCTGTAGGTCCAATCGATTCAAGAACTCTTTTGTGCCGTACGGATTTTACAACTGGCAGTAACCGGACTTTTCTAATCATTATAAACGAGTATTACTTGCCATGGACTGTGAATCTTTTTAGCTATTTATTCAGTTGATCTATTTTAGTTGTAATTTTACTTACTCAGGTTATATATTCCACTTAAATTTTAATAATGTATGTGACTAAATGTGTAAGAATTTGTTTCTTCCGACACTTTAATTTCTTAATATGTATTTATTCATATTATAGGCCATTTACAGTTTTATTATCACATTTTGATCGTTTATAATTTACCAGATATTCTAATTAGTAACAATTTCAAATATAATTATGCTTTCATATATGGTTTTACTAATATACATTAATGGATTGTTTTATCTGTCATAATGTTTTATTGTACTTTTCAGCCGCTATGGCTGCTAGAGAATAAACTTTAGTATTATTATTATGCGCGGGTCCAGGGGGCAGGGTGACCACTTGTAATACGTCGGGTGAATCTCTTGTAACAGAGGTACAGTTGCAGTTGAAAGATTTGACGTCAGCGGTTAATAGCGTGACTCGACCCAGTAGCGGCTATTTAATGCCCAGGAAAATGTAATCGCTACAGCGTGCTCACCGTGAAAATACACGGCGTGCGTTGGTTGCGGAAGTTAGCCTGGAGGCGCTGTCTGAGGCGGACCAGCTCCTGTCGACACGCGAACTCGTCCCTCAGTCCGCGACTGAGGTCGAGTACTCGCAGTTGGCAGCCGTGGGCGGCGCAGTGGGTCCGCAACACAGGGTACACCCGCTCCTCAAACAGCCGTCTCTCCATCAGGGAATCTGTCAGTGAAAAACGCAAACGTAAGCTTTTGTATAACGAACTTTCGAACTACTAAAATCGCGTTGCAATTCGCGTCTGACAAGCTCTTCGTTTGAGCGCAAGCATTATGTTTTCGGCAAGCATTCAGCCGCACTACAGTTACTGCTCCAAAACGTTCCGTTCACATGCATTGACCATTGCATAATATATAGTAACTTATGTATACGACGATGGGTAAATTGGGGTAACGTGGAGTGTGCGAAATTGCACATGCTTCGACACAGCGCCACTGTTTGGACTTGGATTCGCTCTCGATTGGAAATCTTAACATTACATTACGACGCGTCACAGTCAGAGAGAATAATTTCTCCGTGAACACAATACATTATGCAGCGTTCTTTCGTTTTACTAAACAACTCATAAAAGTGACAAAGAGTCTAATACGGCGAGCCAGAATGCGATTTGTATCAATCAGTGGCAACGCTAGATTCGTGACAGATAATTGCAACAAAAAAACAATTATAATCTTGATACGATAGCCTCAGTGGAACTATGTGCTAATCGTGACGAGCGAAGCGTTTGAACTAGTAAATGTTTTCCAAGAAATGACAAACACCCTGACGCTACTTACCCGTAAAGGGGGCAATGTGGTATACGTAGACGACTTTGTCTTCCGCAAGTAGCGGCAAATCGGCTATCCTCCCTGTTAACGTTTGCCTGCAACACGTACGAGGTCCTACGATAAGTGATGTTTACGTGTTGGTGTGAGCCGTGTCTCCTGCAGGGGTCAGACCACAGTCAGACTTCCTGGTCTAACACATACGAATGCAGTACCTTAATAGTTGTGTCATTTGAGATTTTGACAAATTCTTTTTTATGTGAAATGAGTACAGTAGGACAGGCATACTAGTAGGTTCAGTGCTATGGTGCATCTGCAGTGCAATGACGCATGTTAGGCAGAGTGTAGTTGGCGTAGTGATTTTAGCCATTTTTTCTTACATGACCCTGCGAATGCAGAAAAGCGTGCTCAGTTTGGTAAATATTGAGGGTCAGTACACATGCATGCATTTTAAGAGAGCCTGAGATATGCTTTTTTGACGAAATGTTATCAACATATCAGTGACATGACTGCAGTGATTGTGTTAACATTTTATTTTTAACACAAGTTTTCAGTTTCCTTATAATCTGACGTTAACATGGCCGCCAATGGGAAAATCAACAGTGCTCTGTGCCCTGCAGCCATTGATGATCACACCCCTACAAACCCTTCAGTTGCGTTTCGCTTTTGTAACACTCTCCGCAAGCCACTATCTAGTATTTGTATTTGCTGACGTCCACTATATGCCATTTTAAGGAACATATTTGTACAACAATAACACTATTTACTGATTGGTTATTCTTGCTACCATACCATACGTCATTTGATAATATAGTATCCGAGATATTACGCATTTGCAAACAAACCGGTCGCCTCGACCACCCTCAACATAGCAATTGTAAGACACGCGCTCACAGTGGTTCGTCCTCAGCATCGTTTTATATTAAAATTCCAAATTATGTCACGAAATATATATGGCGTTGAAGAAAGTGACATGAGGTATGTTGATTTACCATAAACTTATATTACCAGATGGATGACACGACACATAATGCAACTTTAAAGGGAGGGAGCCAGTTCCCCGGCCCAGAATTGACAGAGCAAGAATTCGAAACGGGAAATCCGCTGTCTAAAACGTGGGAAAGTTAAACAGCAAAGGGTAGTACGGTTACATCTGTTCGCCTCGGCATTTTTGCCAAGCTATTTTGTTTTGAAACCGTACGTTTTGTTTACCATTTGAACGTGTTGCAGGCGGAATCTTTCAAATTGCGAACACCGTTCCGAGCTTAAAGTAGCCAAATACAAATTGGCATGCACTAAACCGTCACCATGTTGTAGTCTTAAGAACGTAATAGTACACGGAAAACTATAAAAACCTAGAAGCTGACACACTCGCTTTAACATGGCGTCGTTTCTGTTGAGACCGCGCATGAACACACCTGTAGTCGAGCGGAAACTCCTGCATCGTCGCCATCAGTGGCTGCGCGACTGCGGACCTGCTCCCGGATCCTGCGGTAGAGTCGCCTGCGGACCTGCCGGTCGACGACGCATCCGTCACTGAACCGCCGGGGGCGTTCTGCTGAAGTTCAATTGGGCGATCGGAGATAAATGATGACGGAATGACGGGAATTGATAATTGATTGATGATTTAATTTTCACTCTGTGACATAGTTAGTTTTTACTATTTTTGGTGGCCGAACCTTTCAGATATCATTTACAACAATCATACAATATGTGATGATACGTTTACAAAATATAGCTTTAAAAGGATGAAAATAAATAAATGAATAAATATACAAATACACACATATATAAAATAAAAAGAAGTAAATTAATTATGTAAATAAAAATTATATAATTATAACATGAAACTGTAATTGTAAGACACATATGCAGGAGTTGTCGTGTCTGTACTCACATTTGGGGTAAGTGATCAACTGTTTTGCAAACGCTATATGACAAATTAATATATCCTTCCTTCTCGAGGCCATTCGACCATTCTCATGACCGGCTGAGAAACCTACGTGAAGAGTAGTCTCGCTTAACCGACTGTCGGTCGGCTGCGGAACTACGCCGAGAAGACAGTCTGGTTACTTAGTCAGCTTTCGTTTGTTTATCCGCGTGATCTATACAATGCTGCCACCTCACGGACATTGGTTAACCCTGCCGTAATTTCTATTTTATAAACAACGGCAAATTTTTATTTCTATTTATTTTGTGTTAATATAAGTTTACTTTTGAATAGTTTTTACAATAGAGCATTATTTGATTTAAAAAAGTATCCTTATTTAATTTGTTTGTTATTCATGTGGGCTAAACAATGCTGCCACCTCACAGATACTGGTTAATCCTGCCGTAATTCTTATTTTATAAACAACTGTAAAATTGAATGTTTACTTATTTTTGTGTTAATATAAGTTCAATGTTGAATACTTTTCATAGGATATCATTATCTTGTAAAAAGTATATAGTTATTTTAATTTATATTTCGTAGTTGGCCTGAGAGCCAATCAGCGTCTCTACCCTAATCTGGGGTAAGCCTAACAAATGCAGAGCCTTTCTTTCCCCAGGCAGAGTTGAGGGGCTTAAAAGTGCTGCCACCTCACGGAGCCTGGGTAACCGAGGCTACGTGAAGAGAGACTTAGAAAGAGCATGATGGGATAGGCGAATGGAGAAACGGAGAGTGTTGATAGAATAAATAGATAAAGAAAAGTGAGATAAACAAAAGGAACAACATAAGACCGAAATTGACGAACGAATTCAAGACCAGCCTCGACACTGACGACAGAGACCCAGGAGAAGAACAACATATTATCGCCCAGAGCGGGGCCGCCGAACCCACCAGTTGCTGCGGTATCAACTGGGTCTCTGGCTGCGCGCTGGCCGGAGACTCGGAGTCGTCGCTTACTGGCTTCACAGGCGTCGCCGGCGTCGCTATTCTCCCCACAACAACTTCAGTGTCCGACGGGGGAGGTTTGGTGTTGATTGAATGTGGAGAGAGCTTGTGTGAACTCTGGGGCCGAGATGACGCTTCCGAATGCACCTGTCGGCTGGACGTCTTTGACGTCTCGGCCGAGACGTGAGGACTACGGGAAAGACAACAACTGTTTATACAGCAGTGTTCATAATAACAGTGATTAGTCTTTATAGTCGGGGCGCATGGGGGGCGAAGTGGACATCTCGTGCTATTTTTGGTTGCCCTGTTGTTTTCTAAATGTCAAACCTTCCTTAATAATAATCCAGAGGGCAACCCTCTCATATCTTTACATTCAGGCCTATGTGGTCTCTTAATGTGGTCTCTTAATGGCCGCGTTGCATTTATTTATCTTTCCACATTTTCGCAGTAACTGTATAGCAACAAACTTTAAGCATAGTAACAAAGAATCCGGAATGACGAGGACTAATATTTGTGGCGATGTCGTATTGATATCCCTGATATTCTGGTACTATATTTAAGTTTGTTGCTGTATAGTTACTGTGAAAATATGGAAAGAGAAAAAAAGACAACGCTGCTATTACGAGACCACATAGGCCTGAATATAAATGCAATTTTCGGAGTGAGGTACACAGATTTGAGAGGGCTGCCCTCTGGAATTTTATCCTGGAGGGTTTGAAGTTTAAAACAATACAGAACAAAAAAATAGCAAGAGGTGTCCACTACCTCCAAGATGTGGACCTGTGCGCCCCGACTATTGTATTACTTATATCATATAAAGTATAGGGTAACGTATTAACATGTATCCAAAATACATAGCAAAGTGTGTGTAATATTCTAGTCAATATTGTGTGTATGTAATATAAGAAATTAATTTAGGAATCTATTAGGGAATGCAAATAATAACTTCTTGCGTTTCCTTTCAACATACCTAGAGATTGTTTTCATTATGGAATAAGTGTTTATGTATGTACACCAACTGCATGCTGTGTCCATATTCATATCTTATATCTACTTACGAATTCATCTTGTATATAATATTATATGTTTCTTTTTTGTTGAATAAATTCAATTCAATTAATTTCAGTTCAACTCAATGGCTGTCATGACGTTGTAAATTATGGGTTCATTTTCCACGGTATGGAATGTGGATCTCCGGGTGAAATTTTATGATATTTACGTGTAGTGATTCAATAATTATAGATGTGATTCGTGTGTAGAATGGCAAACATTTTACACCAACAAATTAGTTAAACAATGTTAAAAATCGTAAAATATACTGAAATGTCCATTGTTGATTTATAAGTATTAATAAGATTTTGATAAATTTATGCACAGTTGGTTTGCTATAATACATATACATCAATATAGTTCTAACTCACCCAGACCCGACCCAGTACTTTAAAGCACATTCGCCATGGGGGAGGAAGGCATTTATCACGGCATATAATTAGAATATCACATCGGTCCGGTTGAACGAAGGATTTGTTCGTGTATGTGCGTGCGTGAGAGTGTTTGTGTGCGTGCGTGCGTATTTTTGTGTGCGTGCATGCGTGTCGTTTGCATGCGGATCTGTTTGTCTGTCTGTCTGTCTGTCTGTCTGTCTGCCTGCTGCCTGCCTGCCTGCCTGCCTGCCTGCCTGCCTGCCTGCCTGCCTGCCTGCCTGCCTGCCTGCCTGCCTGCCTGCCTGCCTGCCTGCCTGCCTGCCTGCCTGCCTGCCTGCCTGCCTGCCTGCCTGCCTGCCTGCCTGCCTGCCTGCCAGCCAGCCAGCCAGCCAGCCAGCCAGCCCGCCCGCCCGTCTTTCTTTATCTGTATGCCCGCCCGCATGCTCGCATGCACGCTCGAACGCCCACCCATTACTAAAAGGGAACACATTATATAATCCAATTGTTATTGTGAAAAGCAATACTTCTTGAGAAAGTCAGTTCATATAAAATATTAATGTTTCATGTGCCGAGAAAATTTCAAGAAAATCTATAGATAAATTATCCATACAACACCTGACGACGGGCCGTAATCACCGCTTACGTGTAATCTGTAGCTGTCCGTTCTGTGCAATCCACAGCAGTTATAGGAAAAGTGGTTTCGACGGGAATCAATAATCGGACTGACGACGCCAGACCGTGGCCTATGCCTGTCAAGGGGTCACGGCCCGGAGTCTATAATCTCAGATTTGGACACAGCTTCTTCGGAAGCGGCGCCAGGACACGCGCAGGTAAACAAATACACCTGGATCCCTAAGTGCAAAGCACATTAGCGAAGCACTTACGTGTCTACCGGTGAATATACGCGACAGGCAGAAGGATAAAGATCCAGCCAATCAGTAGGAATACTACACATGTATTCTCCGACGTCTAATAAGTTTTATTGGGCATGGATTGGTGCAAATGATGATATCTGATGATAATAACGAGTCACACACAGGCAGAGAGCAGCGAAATTGAATAAATGAAGGTGAGCGCATTCAGTTACTATGTTCTAGCAACTACAAGAAGCATCGTTACGAAATAGAAAAGACGCTGGATAAAACATCGATGGATGAATAACTCCATCTTGCAACTGTTGAGGACAAGATATTTGCCAAAACACTGCCATATATAAATACTGAGACATTCACGCAGACGTGCGATAAAGGAATGGTTAGAAACAATGACTAAATAGGATATTATATTGTCCTTTCCAAAGAAATGTTACTATATGGAATGTATACTCTCTAACCAAACACAACAGAGAGAGAGAGAGAGAGAGAGGGGGGAGAGAGAGAGGGAGGGAGGGAGGCAGGGAGGGCGGGAGGGAGGGAGGGAGGGAGGGAGACAGAGACAGAGACAGAGACAGAGACAGAGACAGAGACAGAGACAGAGACAGAGACAGAGACAGAGACAGAGACAGAGACAGAGACAGAGACAGAGACAGAGACAGAGACAGAGACAGAGACAGAGACGAGAAGACAGAGACAGAGAAAGAGAGAGAGAGAGAGAGCCCATACCCAGACACACATACACACACACATACATACATACACACACACGTACATACACACACACACACACACACACACACACACACACACACACACACACACACACACACACACACAACACACACACACATACATACACACACAACACACACACACACACACACACACACACACACACACACACACACACACACACACACACACACACAAACAACAAACAAACACACACACACACACACACACACACACACACACACACACACACACACACACACGATGCTAGAAGGGCCACCAATACTCAATTGCATTTTGACGCCATGTGGCAAAAATATTCCTATTACAATATGCTGGATAATACTCATCCCCAAAATCGTCATTAAAAATGTCAATCCAACAAGGATTAAAGATTAAAGTAACACACGCGTCAAGGAGATATTCTCACTCCATCTTATTATAATTGGTTATTAACAGCTAAAAGTAAAAAAGTAAAGGCAAATTCTTATACAACGCAGTATCCGGTCCTCAGGATTGCTCAAACCGTTTTACACTTTACTTCCCTGGCAGACCTGCTCAATCAGACACCATCTCTACTTATCTGGGAAGCATATTGTATGTTCCTGTTTTTTCGTTTGTTATTAATAACCACAGTAACCAATAAACGTAATCCTCACCTTGGACTTCTGATGACCACACATGGATGTCCGACATTCTTTACTGGTGAAGTACATCCTGCTCCCATTCTGGTGTATAGGCGAGGTATATACGCGCAACGAATCTCTGTTTCTGTTGTGTCGATGTGCGCACGATAATTTCCTGAATGCAGAAATAATGGTGTTCATATGCACTGTTTGGCCTGAGAGCAAGCGCATGCAAAAACGCCATGGGAACACCTAACCCTTAGGCTCGCTACGTCAAAAGATGATATCTGATGCATAATCGTGAAAGACCCTTTTATAATCTGTACGTATTACGTGTCCTGCGTCGGTTCTGTTAACACCGGTGTCACAGTTGGTGTTATAATTGGTTAGCGTCATTTCTGGGAACTGTTTACCGCGAAATATCCCTGCAGGCGTTACTGCCATACAATGCGAGAAACTGCTTAGGGTGGTCGAAGTAGAAATAGTCATGTTACACGATATAAGGCGTTATGGTGGGGAAAAAGCACTTGTGGCAGCGTGGCACAAGTGTCTTCTGAACTGGTGTTTTTACGTATGTAGCAACATAGACAGAGCTAACACACATGATGTGCGGAGACGAATAAGGAAAGACGAAGAAGAAGAAGAAGAAAATAATATGAAGAGGAAGAAGAAGAAGAAGAAGAAGAAGAAGAAGAAGAAGAAGAAGAAGAAGAAGAAGAAGAAGAAGAAGAAGAAGAAGAAGAAGAAGAAGAAGAAGAAGAAGAAGAAGAAGAAGAAGAAGAAGAAGAAGAAGAAGAAGAAGAAGAAGAAGAAGAAGAAGAAGAAGAAGAAGAAGAAGAAGAAGAAGAAGAAGAAGAAGAAGAAGAAGAAGAAGAAGAAGAAGAAGAAGAAGAAGAAGAAGAAGAAGAAGAAGAAGAAGAAGAAGAAGAAGAAGAAGAAGAAGAAGAAGAAGAAGAAGAAGAAGAAGAAGAAGAAGAAGAAGAAGAAGAAGAAGAAGAAGAAGAAGAAGAAGAAGAAGAAGAAGAAGAAGAAGAAGAAGAAGAAGAAGAAGAAGAAGAAGAAGAAGAAGAAGAAGAAGAAGAAGAAGAAGAAGAAGAAGAAGAAGAAGAAGAAGAAGAAGAAGAAGAAGAAGAAGAAGAAGAAGAAGAAGAAGAAGAAGAAGAAGAAGAAGAAGAAGAAGAAGAAGAAGAAGAAGAAGAAGAAGAAGAAGAAGAAGAAGAAGAAGAAGAAGAAGAAGAAGAAGAAGAAGAAGAAGAAGAAGAAGAAGAAGAAGAAGAAGAAGAAGAAGAAGAAGAAGAAGAAGAAGAAGAAGAAGAAGAAGAAGAAGAAGAAGAAGAAGAAGAAGAAGAAGAAGAAGAAGAAGAAGAAGAAGAAGAAATAACATGAAGAGGAAGAAGAAAAAGAAGAAAAATAATATGAAGAGAAAGAAGAAGACGATGAAAAATAATTGAAGAGGAAGAAGAAAAAGAAAATAATATGAAGAGGAAGAAGAAGAAGAAAATAATATAAAGAGAACAAGAAGATGAAGAATATGAAGAGGAAGAAGAAGAATACGAAGAGGAAGAAGAAGAAGAAGACTATGAAGAGGAAGAAGAAGAATACGAAGAGGAAGAAGAAGATGAAGACTATGAAGAGGAAGAAGAAGATGAAGAATATGAAGAGGAAGAAGAAGAATACGAAGAGGAAGAAGAAGAAGAAGACTATGAAGAAGAAGAAGAAGATGAAGAATATGAAGAAGAAGAAGAACGAGTTACGATTGGCGGGATGATTTGCTTACACATTAAAGGGGTGTAATGCATTTAGGTACCCCAATTGTTGTCGTTGGATTGTTAGGTCATGTGCTCGTCATAAGAACAGTTGACATTTGCTAAGGTAGTGCTAAAGCTACATGTAGTAGTGTACACACCACAGGTGGCAGGTTCTACAAATTACAGTGACCTTTTTGTAGCTACGTCGAGCACGATGTCGATGAATGCTGTGTTTTCTCGTAGCCTGGAGTTTCTGGTATCCTGATAAACCCTCAAAAAGACTTAAATGAAATATAAACACTTGTTGCTTGAATCCGTATCATATTGCATCATGCCATATAATGTCATGTCCACCATAGCCCAAATATCAATGAATTCAAAAATTAACATTTTATACTATACCACTGAACATTTTCGAATATTTATGATTTCGGCACGCTTTCTGGATGGTAAGTGTGACGTCAAAGACCTCACACACTCGCACCAAGCCGACCATTTCTGTGCATTCAGAGCATGTTTACAAGGATATATTTTGGATCGAAACGAGCGTCTGGATGAGTTATTGTGTGATATTGCGAAGTAATACAAACACGAGTTATCATATGGAACATACGTTTAATGTATAGTTCAACATGAATAACATTTTGACAAATTAGGCGCAACCTGACCCTGAGCTTCGACGATGCCATTGCCTTCCGCTCGTTGTCAGACTAATTGCGTCAAATCCAGCCCATAATAATCAACAACAGATATGTTTAAAATCAGAAACAAACATTGTATAATCCCGTAATATCGCTAGAATGTATGATGCAGAAGTTGTTTAAGTTAACAACAATTTCAATAATATTCCTGATACAATTTTATGCAACATATCATACCTACGTTCGTAGAAGGAACGGGCCACAGTTCAACATCCTGGTGTGTTAGCGAAAGGCCTATCTAGAAAGTGGTGTTATTTCAAATGTGAAGAAACAAGTTACGTGTAATAGACAAACAAACAGCGTGTAATAGACAAACAAACAGCGTGTAATAGACAAACAAACAGCGTGTAATAGACAAAACAAACAACGTGTAATAGACAAACAAACAGCGTGTAATAGACAAACAAACAGCGTGTAATAGACAAAGAACATTTTCGAATATTTATGATTTCGGCACGCTTTCTGGATGGTAAGTGTGACGTCAAAGACCTCACACACTCGCACCAAGCCGACCATTTCTGTGCATTCAGAGCATGTTTACAAGGATACATTTTGAATCGAAACGAGCGTCTGGATGAGTTATTGTGTGATATTGCGAAGTAATACAAACACGAGTTATCATATGGAACATACGTTTAATGTATGGTTCAACATGAATAACATTTTGACAAATTAGGCGCAACCTGACCCTGAGCTTCGACGATGCCATTGCCTTCCGCTCGTTGTCAGACTAATTGCGTCAAATCCAGCCCATAATAATCAACAACAGATATGTTTAAAATCAGAAACAAACATTGTATAATCCCGTAATATCGCTAGAATGTATGATGCAGAAGTTGTTTAAGTTAACAACAATTTCAATAATATTCCTGATACAATTTTATGCAACATATCATACCCACGTTCGTAGAAGGAACGGGCCACAGTTCAACATCCTGGTGTGTTAGCGAAAGGCCTATCTAGAAAGTGGTGTTATTTCAAATGTGAAGAAACAAGCGTGTAATAGACAAACAAACAGCGTGTAATAGACAAACAAACAGCGTGTAATAGACAAACAAACAGCGTGTAATAGACAAACAAACAGCGTGTAATAGACAAACAAACAGCGTGTAATAGACAAACAAACAGCGTGTAATAGACATACCGCCTGAATAGATTCAATTGTTGAATGTATTTCAGTGAAATGATCAGTGTTTGGTAGAGTTTATTTAGCAGAGTGATTGCCATTTCGTTATCACATAGCGTAAGTGCGTGCCAAAACGTGACTATTTTTTATTATGTAAACGCATTGTGCGTGGATGCGTTATCAAAGGGATGATGTTTTGTAATTTTAACAAGATTCGATCTACATATCGATGATATGATGACTGGTTGTGAGTGAGATTTTTCCTTGCTACAATTTACTTATATTCTGGCAAAATGTTTGTATGTAAAACCGGACAGTTGTCTTAGTTTTTAGAGGTGTTGGTAAAATTGAACGTTTAATACGTGTGACAGCTCAAGCGAAAATTGCTTTGATTATGTGTGACACCTGTTTACCGGTGTCCACACGAGGGTCAACACGAACTAAATTGCAATAGTATGCATGATGCTGTTTTCAGTTTGTTCTATAAATCTACATTCTCAGAAAAAGTCCACTGAATTCCTCGAAGTGGAAAATTCCACTTTTGACAGTAGCAATAAGTGGTCAATGGGCGCTGGGGCCTCGTTTTTGTAGGGGTACGCATTATCTAAGCTGTATAAAACACCAGGGTAGCTGGTTGCTCTTTTCATTGAGATATCATAAGTATCAAGTCAGTGAATATTTTGGTCAGACTATTTGCAAACAATCGCTGTCGTTCTTTATCTTTTCAATCTCAAAGATATTATAATTGTAATTATGGTGATGTTTTTGATTTGTGCTATGTGTTTACATTACTAGACCAAATATCTACACAAGTCCGTATAGTTAAATAGATATTATGTAGGGAAAACATTATGGTTTAACCACGGAATCATTTTCCTAGCTTGGTTCACACAAATAACGCAAATCGCCGGCAAGGTAATGTGCTACTATATTAAACACGCCGTAATAAAATATACTGAAATAGCTAACATGATCCGAAGGATCTTTTATACAATTTGTAAATAATCACAAATTATTGCTCGAGCCATATTTGTTTGAAAATATACATATCAAATGTATCTGGAATCAATATAAGCTAAATTATATGTATAATTATTATTCTTATATAGTTTTAGTTTTATGTCTTCATCTCCAATGCAAAGGTTTTCCCAAATCCATGAGGCAGACATTCTTCTTATGCTAATACCAGAAAGTGGCGAAATCTTGCTGCGAACCATATTTTATACTGAAATGTACGCAAGCGAATTAATTAAGCTATGTAACTTATTGTCTTTGCTCATCTCATAAAAAATGCATGTGTTGCAATATTAGTGCTACTTGTGGTCAACTATCTGTAGTAAACATAATTGTACTGAACGACATTGCCACAATCGTTTATAGAAGTATACATTTTAGCAAACAGACGTATTCGACGTGTGTGGTCGTTTTCGTTTCCAATGGAAACTTGTTAAATTACTTTTGTCCAAATCGACAAATCGAAGTTGTAATTAAGACGATTTAAACATGC
The DNA here is from genome assembly GCA_025642075.2 of Ridgeia piscesae. NCBI lineage: Eukaryota > Metazoa > Annelida > Polychaeta > Sabellida > Siboglinidae > Ridgeia > Ridgeia piscesae. The sequence goes on along the minus strand of JAODUO010000402.1, from coordinate 335,402 downwards.
TTAGCAATTTCTCAAGCGGCGGTTCCGTCTGATGTCGCCAATTTATCGCGCGCCACAATTATAAATCTAATTGTAACTGGTCTATGCAATTAGCGCACATTGCATCTGACACGATATATTGACTAGGCGTTGAAAACAAATCATATTACTCACTAAATCTACCCTTATGCTAATATTGCATATTGCATCGATTGCGAACGAGGATGTAATGAACGCCACCAACGATGACATGTTAGAGGTTAGCCACCAAGACATCATACCGGTGGCCGAGGCTGTTGATATTTGACGCCATAACCCTGCACTCCGTCAATGACAGTGGTACCTATAAAACTGCCTACCTTTCGTCTCAAGTCAAGAGCGTGATTCGTTAATGTTTGTCGTGCGTCTCCCCCGCCGTCACAC
>JAODUO010000402.1:325000-330000 GCA_025642075.2 Ridgeia piscesae | reverse complement strand
ATCGTGGTGATAAAGGGGTGTAGATAGTGGGTGTACAATAATATAATCGTTATGTAATAACAAATATCGTAATTGATAAATGCCCTAGATATTACTCAGATACACTAGTTGTTGAAGATGTGACATCTAACGACAATGACGCCACTGTCTCGTGGTGATTCGTTAACGTGTCTGGCTCACAAACCTCCGTCGATTTATATTATTATTATTACTTTATTCAGCCTCCGTTGCCGGAGAAGAAACATTACATACACATCCATGCGTACAATCACATATAAAAGACACACGGTGAAGAATAAAAACCTGATAAAATAAAGTAAATAGCAACAATACATACCGTGGCATGATATAATATTAGTTAAAATAGAAGAGACGCGTAATAATATTACACTGCAGTGGTTAACAGATGAACTAAAAGATGTTCACGTGAATATGGCTTGGTAAAAGTATCAGTAAATAAAAGGTGTCTAATCGAGTCAACAAGACCATCATTGTTTGTCACACTAGTTTTGGGTACATGTTGAGAATTAAAGGCTTGTTTAGTTGGTGACTCGTCCATAGATACCACCCTATCCAGCAGGGTTCCAGGTACCGTTTTACCATAACATATAAAACGAGACAATAAGTGCTGCATCAGTCGACGCGCTGGACTTTCAACTTTAACAAATACAAGGATAACACATTTCTATTTACAATATCTTCGATCTTTTCAATATTTGATGCTTTAAGTAAGGCTGTGTTGTGTGATAGGTTACTTAATCCAAGACTTTGCTTAATTAATCTACCCTGTACAGATTCAAGTCGACGCATTTGGATGGCGGTGCTGCTCATGCATTCTAAACCGTATGTTAACGTGGGTTGACATATGCATTTATACAGATACGCTTGAACATCAGGAGTGGCTCCTGGGTATAACGTACCGGCATTACCAAGCCCATAAAATGACTGTCTGCATTTTGTAGTCTGTTGGTGACATGGCTGGCATTATTACCACCACGATTAAACACGTTACCAAATATACTAAACGATTCTTCATTACATAGGCATTTGTCACCAAGCCTCCACTTTGGGTCTTGGTATAACGAACACTTTCCAACAATCATGCATTTCGATTTTTCAACCCCAAATTTGAATCTCCACCTTTTAATATATGCAACACATACATCAATTAGGTTTTGTAGATTTTGAACATTTGTTGAGAATAAGGTAATATCGTCGGCATAAGCTATATAATTGTATAGTGTATCACCTATTCTGACGCCTGCGTCACAGTTATTGAAGTCTAGTAAAAGTTGATTAATAAAAATGTTATAAACAGATACGGCGAGATAACGCTTCCTTGTCGTGTACCACGTGTTACACAAAACGATTTTACTGCATGAACCATTCCATTTGACTACAACATTCAGCTTATTATACCAGTTACACAATAGTAACCACTCGTGTACAGGTAAAACATGAATTCACTTTAGAAACAGTGACACGTGACATATAGAATCAAAAAAAAATTCTGCATCAAGGGCGGCTACGAACACAGGGCTGTTTTGCGATTTAAAATAACATGTAATATCATTCCGCCCGCCCGCCCGCCGGCCTGCAGGCTTGCTACCGCGTAAATCTGCCCTGCTGAAGGCACGCTTTTGTTCCGCAACAGCGTGGTCATTGTGTCGGCGTCGTGGCTTATGCTGAAAGCCTTTTCTTGCATGCAGGATCGTTCTTAATGGAAGCAGTCACGTTATCCGCGGCTTATGCAGTCTGAGACAACAACAATTGCAGAACCATTCCGAAACAAAGAACGCCATATTGTATCAGTGATTAAAACGTGTTCAGTCAGCAGACGTGGCTGTGGCCGCGAAACACCACGGGCCAAGATTAGGTGCACGCAATCCTTGCACACATTCGCACGCACACGTACACGAACATGCACATGCATTTAACATTTGATAACACTGTTTGCATTCCGATAACGTGAGTCCGAACTCTTTCTGATAGATTATGTGTGTGTGTGTGTGTGTGTGTGTGTGTGTGTGTGTGTGTGTGTGTGTGTGTGTGTGTGTGTGTGTGTGTGTGTGTGTGTGTGTGTGTGTGTGTGTGTGTGTGTGTGTGTGTGTGTGTGTGTTATATATATATATATATATATATATATATATATATATATATATATATATATATATATATATATATGTGTGTGTGTGTATGTGTGTGTAAGAAAACACAAACTGAGCTGAGGACGATGAAGGACACGTGATAGGAAGCGAAGGCTGCAGGACTGCAACAATACGCTGACGAAGTGACGTTTATTGCTTTAGACCATCAACATATATACATACATAGTAAACGAAACTGTTTATACAGATTTAATTTAAGTTTAGATGATCAATGGAGGTATGAACCAAAACCCGAGAGATCGATATCGCACAGGCCTCCCAATTTCTATAAATACATAGAAATTATTGTACAATAGTCGTTGTTAATGTTGCAAGATTAGTTAACATGTCTTAAGCAGATGTGCATTTATAAACAACTCATATAACGACACTAATAGCCCTAACAAAACTATTACTACATAATGGTGTGAAGACTTTCCCTCCCAGTAAAACGTTCCTTCACAGTCCTACCGTCCGCAAAAAATTGCCCAATTCAAACAGGATTAAGTTAGGAATTTTCCACTTCTGTCGCTGGCTGCAGCCCAAGAGGTGATAGGTCAACGAAAATATCTTTATTCTCAATGTACGTAATGGGTATTATCTACAGTTATGATTCAAAATAATACTTGCCCGGTTACTAAACTAGGGTCAAATTTTTTTTTTGCATCTTTATCGTCAGGGGTGAGTTGACTATGATTTCCGTTTGCATTGTCTTTTTGTTCCTTTCACTTCTCATTAGTTTTTATAAAAGCAGTCTCCAATTCCTTCTATATATTGCTCTTTTTCTTCAGTCTTCTCCCATTACTTCTATGTATCTTTTTGTGCAACCCCCATCGTAAATTCGGTCTTCCTCGCATCCTTTTTCCCACCCACTTTCAGAGCATCTGCTCTCTTTGTCAGTTTTTCATATCCCATTCTTTTCACATGACCAGCCCATGTCAACCTACTCATCGCCAACGTTTTGTTTAACAATTTCCTTCACTCCAATCTCCAATCTCACTTCATCCAATCTTCAGTTATCAACTCTCTTAACTGCCATGGTTTGTCGTACCAGGTTGTGTTTCGCAAACTTGGACCTTCTCCTGTTGTTTCTCTATTGATGCCATCGTCCCTAGTGCATTCATATATGCCGAGGTAACACATGAGCTGAGCACATTTCCTTTAAATTTACGTGATATGCGTCTATCTCCCATAATCCCTTCGATTTTCCTCCATGCGTTTGCCCCTGCTGTAAACCTCATTATAACCAAAGCAATTAACTTGTCGAATTTGCACTGGGTAATTGAAATTTCCTATAGTGATTTTTGGAAATAAGAAGCACCGTTACATGTTGTGAAGTTACTGGTTGAACGCTAACGCCTCATCATCTACGTTAAGGTAGGAATGTTTCATTATTGTTTCATGAGAGTAAGTGACTAGACATATTGGTATTTATTAGTATGTTTGAGAGATATAGCGTGAGGAATGTGGTGGCCGGCTATAGGCGGTTATTATATAGGAGCTATGGATTCGAGTCTCTTAAAAAACTGTGCCGTTTCTCTCTTGCTTTCTAAGTTTGACGCCATCTGTGACTGGTTATGCTGAACTGCCAGCTACATTGGTCAGTGAACTTGGTAGTCATGTCGGTATTCATTTTAAGCGAGTTGGGTTTCATATATATATATATATATATATATATATATATATATATATATATATACTGCTCTCTGGTAAATAACTTGACACATCGATCCCAGTTGGAAGAAATTGATAAGATACTTCAAAACTAATATATAGTCTTTCTCTATCTCTATCTCTATCTCTATCTCTATCTCTATCTCTATCTCTATCTCTTCTCTCTCTCTCTCTCTCTCCTCTCTCTCTCACTCTCACTCTCACTCTCACTCTCACTCTCACTCTCACTCTCACTCTCACTCTCACTCTCACTCTCACTCTCTCCCGCCCTCCTTTCCTCCCTCTGTCACTCCCTATCTCTTCTCTCTCGTTAAACACTATCGACTAAACATAGCTTGAGACACATGATGGAATTGCGACACACGACACATTATCGAGACGTTGCACGCACGTTGCGTGCGCGTACGTTGACAACATGGCCACTTAATTAGACACGCGCCACGTGTGGTTCAACGAACGTGCAACTCCCGCAAGGTGACATCGATCCTTCCGTTCACCCAAGGAAGTGCTCCAGCCTAGTTCAATTACTCTCAGAGCCATTAATGTTACTCCATACGCATCGAGAGAAAGGAACTCTCGTGCCGAACTGGCATTGCGTCGTTTTCTATGGTGTGTCCAGTCAATTATTGTCGAGCAGCAATACGCCTTGAAAACAACGCTATTGTCTGACACCTGATAGTCGTCTCGGGGGCGACGAATGGCTCCGACAAAGGCCCTATATACGATTCGCGCTGCATAATAGTCTACTACTTGGAACTGAGATATAGTACGCCTAACATTAGAACCGGAAGGCTGAGCGAGACTTGTTGACTTGGCTACTCATTGTCATCTTGGTTTTCAGTATGATGTAACTATCTTGTTTTCGATGTGTCATATATATCACAAATATATTTACTTCTACTTACTACAATGAACACAATACCATTTAGGCCTGCTGTCAACGTTTAGAAAAATAGCATTAATTCCATATCAGTTCCGAGATAGGACTATGTCGCTTTAATGGATTTTACATTAGACGTACGTATGACAACAACACAAACTTTGCCGTTGTTATCGAAAATTGACACTAAATTTGTATTCTATGTGAAACTCATAACAGTGGACTCGGCTTAGAAAGATCACACATAATATAACCATCCACTTGATACTATCAAATATATTTGGCTTAGCTTCAGGGTT
>JAODUO010000402.1:255000-322500 GCA_025642075.2 Ridgeia piscesae | reverse complement strand
ACATCCTCCTCCCTATCTCTTGTTTTCTTCCGACTTTCCAAAAAACAACTCTTTAAACGGTAGGTCTACTCTCATCTTAATTTTTTCATCAAGTCGCTCATTACACACTTTTGGCTTCTTACATGTATTTCCGTCCCCTGTGCATCATTCTCCTTCTAGCCACAAATCTCAGTGTGCCTGTAATTGTCCGGAAGCAAACCTGCAGCTTCTTTTGTTATATCGTGTCTCACTTTCATATGCGGCTGTAACTAGACTGTCTTCCCGGTTCTCACAGATGATCGTCAGTCGGTCGAGCCGTAGCCTCGATCACCCAGGCTGTACGTGAGCGAGGCGTGGGTTACGACATTGGTGTCATCTGAAGACCCTGGAGATATTCCACCAACGTTGCCTTAGAAAGATTCTTTGTATCCTATATGAATATCGCAGCATCAACGCCAGCATCCTCGTGGAGACCAACTCAACTAATATTGGCGCAATGTAATGCAGAATCAATCCCCTGGGCTGGCCACCGAGTTAGAATGTCGGACGACCGCCTGCCCCAACAAGTGCTGTTTTCACAGCTAAGCTGAGCTAACACGCAGTATGAGACACGTGGTGACCAGACACACTGCTAAACATTTGGAAAAAGGCCAAATTGACATTAATATCTGCGAGAATATAGATGCCGCCATGCACTATGTGTGTGTGTGTGTGTGTGTGTGTGTGTGTGTGTGTGTGTGTGTGTGTGTGGTGTGTGTGTGTGTGTGTGTGTGTGTGTGTGTGTGTGTGTGTGTGTGTGTGTGTGTGTGTGTGTGTGTGTGTGTGTGTGTGTGTGTGTGTGTGTGTGTGTGTGTGTGTGTGTGTGTGTGTGTGTGTGTGTGTGTGTAGCACCCTAAACCAGGCAACGGCCAAATTTGAGTCAAACCGTCTATTTCACGACGCGAGGAAACGGCAGAGGAGAAAGAGATGTCTCTATATCTTCACGTCTCCCGCCCGCTTGGCACGTACCTTCTGCACACACTGCAACAAGATCTGACGACCAAGAATCGGGCTCATGAATTACCTCAGAACAAATGGCTGACCTTTAGAAGACGTCGTCCTCGTTTCGAGGGATCTGGGGTGATTATACTCTGCGTTTATGACCGCCAGGGTGGTTTTATCAGAGAATAGGGTAGACTCAGATTGGCTCTCCGGTCGAATTTGAAGAAAACAGTTAAACAAGGATACCAGATAATACTATAATAAATTATTATAAAAAAAACTATTCAAAATTAAACTTGTATTGAAACATGTCACACAAAATATACACAAATAAATATTTTTCGTTTCAAATTGTTCATATCATAAGATAACATAAGCTAGCTTCATTGCCATGTGTTCACATTGTAGTTACTATAAAACATTAGAATGTGTAATGATATTGACATAAAAAGGTCCGAATAAAAAAATTCTTTATAACATCGATAAATAATTGATACGATCTAGTAGAAATATATTAGCTTAAAATGTATGAAATAAAATAATATATAATAAATTATGATAAAATATACATACTAAAAATTCATCGAAAAGGGGAATGTGTGTTTGCTGTGGGTGGGAGGAAAAATCACTTCTGTTTTGACAGGGCTTGAACGGCTAAGGGGAACAAGCTAGTACTAAAGCGGTTGGTCCTGGTTTTGATGGATCTGAATCGGCGACTAGATGGAAGAAGTTCAAATAGGTCATGGGCAGGAGGGGATGAATCTTGAGATGAGAGTGGCTCTTCCTAACAGGCGCTGCTGACACAGTATTTCAAGACTGGAAAGGTCTCAGCCGATGATTCGGGAAGCAGTTTTCACAACTCTGTTTAATCTGAGCGTTTCCTTCTATGTAATCGACCCAAACCATACTGTGATATAAAATATCAGAACACTCTCGATTACAGCTCTGTAAAAGTTGAACATGACCTGTGTGGTCAAACCAAACGATCGTAACCTTCTTAAAAAGTACAGCCGCTGCTGGGCCTTTTTAACATTATTAACAACATTTAGCTCCCATTTAAGATTACTGGAGATTGTACAACCTGTATCATAAAACAACACGTGTATCAACTTTTACCCTAGTCCACAGTGCCTTTATTACATCAGTCTTGTATTACCGTAGTGCTGTATTTAACACCATGGTAATCTCATTACATCTTCCCTTCTTGCTTTAACTAAAGTACATTATAAGTTTTATGCACATTAGTTCTGCACTGCACGATGTTATCTCACAAGTTCGTAAGTCTTCATTCACTGTTCTTAACTGTTCAGTTTGTATCAGTCCAATTAAAGGCATGATAATGTCCTGTTTGACTACTCCTGATTATCTACTTTATACGCAAAGAAACTTGCATTTATAACTAGAAACCAGGGTAGACTGCCCTTTGTTTCGTATAATGTTATATGAATGGGATTACTCTGCCCATTGCTATCACTTTAGTCGTGTACATAGCGACTCGGCAGCTTGATGATCCGGCCACTACATGTAGTGCGCACATCACTCATTGTTGACACAGGCTGTGACTGGTATGTGGAGTGGCTCGATTGTGTAGCCTCCGGAATCACTGCTGACTGATTTGTTGAGGCTGTGGCTCCTCCCGACGGGTGATCTACACAAACCTCTTTCTCTCTGTCGTCGTCATCATCGTGTACTGGCACAAACCTCTCTTGTGTCTTTAGCAGATGACGTCTGTTTCTTCGTAAACGCTTACCCCTCTCAAGCTCCTCTAGGTACGAGTTGGGTGCTACCCTTGCCAGTACTTGCGCTTTCTCACTCCACACACCATCACCTCTGACCCTGACTGTGTCAGTAGTCTCTAGTGGCTTGAGTTGATTGCTACCATGATCATAATAGCGCTTCTATTTGATGTCTGGCAACTTGTGCATGGTGACATGTTCTTCTGCGCTGGGCAGCTTCGTTCTCAGTTTCCTGTTCATTGAGATCTCTCCAGGAGATCGGTCACTTCCCGACAGTGGTGAAGTTCTGTAGTTTAGCAATGCCAGGTACGGATCCTCGTAATTCTCCTTGGCTTTCTTCAACAAACGCTTCACGATTTGTACCGCTTTTTCCGCCTTTCCATTACTCTGTGGGTACTCGGGACTAGATGTCACATGTTTGAAGCCGTATTGCATTGCAAACTGTCGGAACTCACGGCTGCTGAACTGTGGTCCATTATCTGACACAACCACAGAAGGAAGACCGTGTCTTGCCATGATGGATTTCATGTGACTTATGGTGTTTGTGGACGACAGATCTTCTAGTTTGGCCACTTCTGGGTAGTTAGATGTATAGTCGACAACCACCAAGAAGTTCTTGCCAACCAGCGTGAATAAGTCTGCTCCTATCTTCCGGCAAGGTTTCTCGGGTATTTCATGTTGTTCCATTGGCTCTTTTGCCTGCTTGTACCTGTGTTTCTGACATGTACCGCATCGTCCTATGTGGTTTTCAATGTCGTTGTTGATGTTGGGCCAGTACATCACTTGTCTTGCTCGGGCCTGGCATGTTTCTATGCCTAGATGTCCTTCGTGAATCTTCTTCAGCATATCACCTTGTAATGTTTTAGGTATGATAACTTTCGGTCCTTTCACCAACACCCCATCGATTTCAGTGATATCACCTCTGAAGTGATAGTATGGTTTCAGTGATAGCGCATGATCACTTTCCCATCCGAAGTGCACTGCATTCAGGACGTCTTTCAGTTCCTCATCGTCCTTTGTGTGGGTGGCAATCTTTTCCCACATTGGATCACTCACTTGTGCATTCTGTCTGATCATATCCACGTGTGCTTTGATCTCCTCTTCTGTGTTACTTTTCTTTACACTTCTGTCAAATGCACGTGACAGAGTGTCTGCTACTATCAGGTATTTTCCCGGTTTGAACTCGAGTTTCAAGTCATACCTTCTCAATCGCAGCATCATTCTTTGTAGACGAGGCGTCAGATCGCACAGATTCTTCTTGTGGAGTGAAACCAAGGGCTTGTGGTCGGTTTCTCCTATTACCGTAGCACCATACACATACTCGTGGAACTTCTCACATGCAAAGACTAGCCCTAAAAGCTCCTTCTCAATTTGAGCATAGTTCTTTTCTGCAGAGGTCATGGCACGCAAGATGAACGCAACTGGAAGCCAATTTCCATCGTGCTCCTGTAGAAGTACGGCTCCCAAGCCCTCCTTTGAAGCATCACTCGATATTTTGCTTCTTCTAGCTGGATCATAGAACTTCAGGAGTGGTTCTGTCGTGAAGAAGTCTTTTATGTCTTGCCATTCCTTTGCCTGTTCGGCTTCCCACTGCCAGTCGTTCTTCTCGAGTAGCAGTTGTCTCAGGGCTGTTGTCTTTACCGTTAAGTTCGGCACAAACTTGGCCATGTAGTTTACCATGCCAAATGCTCTCTTTACTTCCTCTTTGGTCGTAGGTATTGGCATGTTGCAAATTCCAGCAACTTTATCCGGATCTGGCTTGATTCCCTGGTGTGTTAACTTTTCTCCTAAGTACGTAAATTCTGTGACACCAAATACGCACTTTTTCTCGTTCAGTTTGAGTCCAGAGCGTCTGATGGTGGCCAACGCCCTCTTCAGTCAAGCGTCGTGCTCTTCTCTTGTTCGTCCCCAGACGACTGTCATCCATGAAGACTTTGCCTCCTGTCTCGCTCTCGAACAGTTGCTGAATCTTGGCATGGAATATTTCTGGTGCACAGTTGATCCCATATGGAAGTCTTTTGAAGGAGTATCGGCCGAAAGGCGTAGCGACTGTACATAGCTGTGTACTCTCTTCGTCTAGCTGAATTTGGTAGAACCCTTGTGATGCGTCCATTTTTGTAAAGTACCTTGCATCTGCCATCTCACTAAGGATTTCAGACCTGTGTGGTAGGTGGTAGTGTTCTCTTCTGATGTATTCATTGAGGTCCATTGGATCTAGACACAGTCTCAGGTCACCGTTGGGCTTCTCCACTATCACCAGTGGGAGCACCCAATCCGTTGGTCTTTCGGCTTTGACCAGCACCTCTGTCTGAACCAGTCTGTCAAGCTCTTTCTTCAACTTCTGCTTCTGAGACTGCGGGACTTTCCTCGCCGGATACACAGAGGGTACATAGTTTTGCCGCAGATGTATCTTGCATGTCCCTTCCAAACAGCCTAATCCTTTGAAGATATCCGGGTACTCTTTCTTTATTTCTGCACTTGTCAGGACCCCATTTTCTTTTACTGTGCAAACTTTCTGTACGCCACACTCTCTTGTCACCAAGCCCAGTCGCTCACTGTCGCTGAGTGACTGTCTTCCTTTGGAAACAACTACACATTGTAGTCTATGTTTCTTTCCCATGTGGTTGACTGTAGCAATGCATATTCCAAGAGTTTCGATGTTGTCTTCATTGTACGTTTTCAGCTTGGGACGTCGCTCTGTCAGTAGTTTTGGCTTACTGGCAAGCCCCTCATAATCGCTCAGACTCAGTATATTCATCTGGGCACCGCTGTCTACTTTCAACGGCACAAGACTGTCACATACTGTCAACAAGGCGATCCATTCACACTGTTGTGTGTTGTTGTGTATAGCTGACACAAAGAAACCTCCTTCGTCGCCAGTGCTGTCATTCTCTACACCGATAACTTGCACTCTTCGCGTCAAACACTTTGAGGCATAGTGATTTCTGCCGCCACATTTGTCACAAGTGGCGCCCCATGCCGGACACTCTCGTTTACATTGTTTCTTTTTAGGTGTCAGGGCATTTCTTGTTGCTTGTTCCACTACAGGGACTTGTTTTTTTCTTAGGTTCCTTTTTTTCAGTTTTCGAATCATGTTCACACTTGCACTGTTTTCTGCGCCAGTTAACACTTTCATTTGCGCTTGCGCGGCTTCGTTTGCTTTGCAAATGTCTATTGCCCGCTCTAACGTTAGCTCTGAGTCTCTGAGTAACCTTTCCTTTATTTTGGAGTCTCTGATGCCCACTACCACTCTATCACGTATCAGGCTACCTTGCAGCGACCCAAATTCACATGACTGTGACTTCAGCCTTAAGACAAAGTCCGTGGTAAAATTATCTATCGTCTCACCTTCACCTTGTACTCGGGTGTGAAACACGTATCGCTTGTAAATGACGTTTTTTCGCGGCACGCAGAACTCGGTGAACTTTCTCACGACTGTGTTAAATTGTTCTGCTGTTTCCGCCGGGACGGCTGGTTGATTACCTACAGCCGCTTTGGCAGGTTCGTACGAAACACTTCTTGTGCCTCGGCTCCAGCAACTGTCAACAAGATGGCAACCTTCTTCTTGTCTTCCGATCCGTCCTCTCCGACAGCTGCCAAATACCATCGAAAACGCTCCAGGAACCTTTCCCACCGATCAGCCAGGTTACCACCGGCTATTTTCAGTTCATGTGGTGACTTCAGTTTGTCCATCTTTTCAGTTCTTTTGTTTTAAACGCCAATTCCTGGTACCATGTATCATAAAACAACACATTTATCAACTTTTACCCTAGTCCACAGTGCCTTTATTACCTCAAGTCTTGTATTACCGTAAAGTGCTGTATTTAACACCATGATAATCTCATTACACAACCGAGAAATTTGAAATGTTGGACGATTTCAACATCGATCACAAGAGGCGAGGGAGGAGAAGATTTCTTTCTCCTAAAATCCACAATAATTTCTCTCGTTTTATTTACATTAAGTTCCAGATTGTTATCGTTGCACCAACTGATGAGTTTGTTTACTTGATCCCGTTATTCAGATTAATTAGAATATGTTATTAGCCCTAATATCACTGTAGTGTCATCGGCACATTTCAGTATTTTAGTACGTACGTGACAAGATAAGCAATCATGTGTAAAAAGACAATATAACATTGGTGACAGAACACAGCTCTGAGGCGTGCCAGTAAATAACGTAACAGATGATGGATGATAAGCTGTCGCCTATTTTTACAACCTTCGGCCTATTTAAAAGAAAATCGAGGATTCACAGACACATACCCTGGTAGATTGAGGAACACCGAGACTCTGTATCTTATCAAAAGGTTTTGATGGGATAATTGTGTTAAAAGCAGAGCTAAAATCAACAAAAAAGATCCTAGCGTAAGTATTTGTGCTGTCGAGATGTTGAAGAACGTAAAACAGTCCTAGAGCGACAGCGTCGTCAACAGATCTATTGTTGCGATATGCAAAATTAAATTGGTCAAGCAATGGATCGATAATTGATTTCAGAAACTGCAGGACCAAGCGCTCGAGTGTCTTCATGACTAGGGAAGTCAAGGCAACAGGCCTGTAATCGTTTAAACAAGGGGCTGTAGATTTCTTGGGAACAGGAGTGATAGTTGACTTTTTGAAGCAATGAGGGATTTTACATTGGGAAAGAGACACATTGAATGTCTGTGAATACACCCGACAGCTGGTCGGCACACAGTTTAAGTAAACATGGAGAGATGTAATCCGGACCGGAAGCCTTTCTGCTATTTAGACGTTGAAACATACGTCTAACAACATATTCGTCAACTGTGAAAGGAGGGAGGTATGGGGAGGGAGTGATAGAGGAAGGCGAAGTAGTGTTCAGTTTATCAAACCGGCTATCATTGTTTATGAAGTAATAAAAAACAGTGATGCCGTCTGACGTTTCAGGCGGTGAGACTTACATATTTAAAAACGATGGCGCTATGCATAATACAAACTAGTCATTTGCAGGCGAAACCAAACTATCAATCATTACCGTTTGCACTGTCATAAATTATTTAAAGCATTTGAATAATCTTTAACCCACAAATTGCATAGCAAAAACAATTTTTTTAGGTAGAAACAGGACATTATGGTTCAAATTTATCTGTCAAAACAGTGTTATCCATGACACAGGCAGTGTTCAGTGCTTTTCGTTTCCAGCACAATATCATTATCAACAAAAACGATTATCATTATCAACAGTTTTGGTAAGGATATTTGAAATATGATCACTGCAATTCATTGGTGTTCATTTGCTGCATTTAAAATACTACATTTAGATAAATAAAACGTATAATCATAATAATGGAAATGTTACTTTTTCATCTTAAACAAATTACAGGTGTAATACATGAGTCGTGGAAAAAATCAGAATGTCACACTGATGTACTATGTTAGTTAATACATGTGAAGTAAAAATTAAAATACCAAATATCAATATAACCCTTTAATTCAAGTTAGTACCTAACACACTTTTATTTACTAAAGTATATTTATTTAAATCAATGGTAAAACATGTTTATAGTTGCAATTGTAAAGCATGAATAGTACAGTGCAAGACATATTTTAGCAAAAATGTCGTGGTAATGAGAAAACATAATTAAAAATTCAGGAACTCTAATAAACAATGACAAATAGATAATAAATGCAATCGACTCATGTATCTTGAACAATCTAGATCAGCCACCAGTTCTCAGTGATACATTTCAGCAGTAATTCTGTGTTCAGTAGTCATGGATGAGTGACCGTGTCGACACAGATGAACACATGGAAGCTATTACATTTGAATAGTGATCTTGAAGTCACAGCTGAGCGATCTTGTACTCAACAAATACACATGATTAATCCAGTTCTCAACAGACACTGTTCCCAAATGACATGGGTAAGCAACAATATTTTTTAACAGTCCTGGATGAGTGACCCAGCCCTGAACAGACATGGATGAGTGACTATGTCCTCAGCAGACACGGATGAGCGATCCTGTTCGCACTATGGCTCCATCATCTTGTAGATCCTTCAGAGCATCCTCGTAGGACTCTTTTGTCACAAACTGAAATATAGTTACAATATACATCAATAAAATATCGAGTAGAGTAGAGTAGAGTAGAGTAGAGTAGAGTAGAGTAGAGTAGAGTAGAGTAGAGTAGAGTAGAGTAGAGTAGAGTAGAGTAGAGTAGAGTAGAGTAGAGTAGAGTAGAGTAGAGTAGAGTAGAGTAGAGAGAGTAGAGTAGAGTAGAGTAGAGTAGAGTAGAGTAGAGTAGAGTAGAGTAGAGTAGAGTAGAGTAGAGTAGAGTAGAGTAGAGTAGAGTAGAGTAGAGTAGAGTAGAGTAAAACATTTGTAACTACCCACTCAAACTCACAAGAAACTAGTATTCTTAACCACATGATTAGCCAATTAAATGTGGAGGTATTCCAAAAGAATTCACACATCCACTCACTTCCTTCCTCACTCCGGTGTTTACATGACTGATAATTAATGCAGTATTGTATAGAAAAATGTACATAATAAACTATAAAACACATTAAGTTTATAAAATATTAAGATAAAAACTAAACAAAAACTGCTATCAACACCAATTAAAACAGATACTAAAATTAAATAATATATCATATTGTTTGTTATGAGCATATTATGTTCATAAAGAAATGTCTACAACACAGTTTCTCCGTTGAAGTAAATAAACAAGTTTTAAAAGGAGCTCTGAACTTCGCCAGTGCATGTACTTCACAAATGCCTTCCTTCAAAACAAGACGCAGAAACAACCGATGTTCTCACCGTCTCGTGGAGTTTCTCTTGTACACGTTCTCGGAATTCCTCGAAGAGTTTGATGTACTTGAGCGTGACAACTTTGCCCTTCTCCTTGATCATGGCCCGGAGGAGTTGTGCCCTCTCCGCCCGCTGTTTGCGGGCTGCGCCGCTGATGCCCGTGGTCAGGATGGAGATGTCGATCTTTCCCGTAGCCGGATCAATAGCTGCCTGCTTCAGAGCCTCTCTGTGGAGTCTGTGAGAAATATGTACGTATGTAAAAGTTATTATTCCTGTTCATGCATGTTTGTTTAGTTACCAGAGAATTTTTTTTACACAAGACTAATTTATAAATACAGTCGTGTCACGTTTATCTGCAGACTTCTGTTCCCGTGGTTTTGGTCGGGTAAACAAAATGTGTGGATTACCGAGACACGCATGGTATAAAGATGGTTTCCACACAAAACACATGAATCGCAAAACAACTGGATTATAGAAGACCTGATAAACAAGACATGACGGTAGTAACAAATTTAAATACTTAACAGTAAATATTCATAAATAAGTTAAGGAAATATAAAAGAAATCACTCATCATGACAATATAAGTAACACCGCTGAACGTGAACCCAACTAGTGTTACACTTCACCTCCCATCAACACTTATGATATGGGTTTCTTTACATGTTGAACATGTTGTATTTATTGTATAATGGGATGTATAATTGCTTGCTGCCCACTGCCCTGAACATCCATGCACCAATTTATGACAGCAAATGACATCAAAAGTATGTGAAAATTGAAATATGTGAGTAGCGGTGGTTGCGTGGTAGAGCACCGGACTGTCAATCGAGGGGACGGTGGTTCAATCCCACCTGCCACCGTTTCGAAATTTAGGCAATTTTGTTCACCTCACATTGCCTGTGTCTTTCGGAAGAGACACTAAAAGCCGGTGGTCCCTTCTGTCTGGTGTCTATGCCAGGGGAAGTAAAAGATCCCACACAGGGGGTAAATGTGTAACCTGTAGTGGACTCACTAATTCTAGATAACGACAACTCTGAAAACTTAGTTCGACAATACTCTAGTCAAAAACATGTGGCTAATATAGAGTGATGAGCTAACCATAAGAAGTACTCAATAAGCTCTGGAAATATGGCATTACACGATCCCACAATGATCTACAAACATTACCTCCTCGCCTCCTGGACATCCTTCACTTCCACCACTTTCGACAGCCTCATTCTGGCATGCGACTCAGCCAGTCGAATGAGCGACTCCAGTTGTCGTGGATACGCAGAAATCTGACCACGCCCACTTCCAACCTTGCGCATCTCAACGTACGATTCAATGAAAGCTTGGCTGGCCTTTTCACTCAGGCTTGGATGGATGTATTCCTTCGCATAGCCAATGTAGTCCTTGAGCATGCTCATGTCCTATAAAGAACAGATGGTAATACAAAGTATAAAATACATTCTTAGTAGGCACCCAAAAGCTTCATCTTGAAAGTAAACGGTGATAACATTGTTGACATGAAACAGAACACAAACAGTAGGCTCAAGAAATTGTTTTGTATACACCGATGCATCTTTAGTGCAAAATATGTCACTGATGATGAAGCCAAAGAATGTTGTGTTGTTCATCTTACAATCCGTTTGTTGTGTTGTCACACAAATAGACCGGAGACAATTTTTACCATCACAATAATAACACAAAAACATGCAATCCTGTTTACGAGTTGTAACAGGTGTCAAAACTGTAAGCTACAAGGCAGACATACTACAACTATTCTTCAGGATAGATAAAAATACACTTTGGATATAAAAATGAAAGTTCTGTGATCTAGAAGGCAGCAGCATGGTTTCGTTGTAATTATTCGACGGAAGAAGAAACAAACCATATATTCCATCTCCTTTTCTTCTGTGCCCTGGTAGTAGAGAGACACAAGATGGTTGGCCAGCTTGCGGTCAAATAACTCATCCTGCGGGTCCAATATCAGGAAGATCAGGTCAAACCTGGAATGTAGGACACAATGCCAAATGCTGAATTTCCAAACAAACACTTCTTCAGACAGCCTGCGCTGTTTGTCGTTGTGCAAAAGCTTCAAGCTGTGCAGAATCACACTTGAAAGATTCGTAGTCCAACCAGAATAATATGTTTTTGGACACCAATCAAGCATTTAAAGTTTATGACAAGGAAAAATACAAAATCTTTGCCAGTCAAGTCAATTCAATCTCTCTTGCTGGCAAAAGATCAATGTGTGTTTGTCTTGTGTATAATAATAATAATAAAATACTTACATAGTGCCCGATCAATTAACAAAGATTTAACAAAGAATTTATGAGTACTTCACTACATTTAGAAAAAGTACACGTATTTGTACTTTGTTACAGGTAAAAGTATTTCCAAAAAAATGTACTTTCTTTACTCAAGAAAAGTAAACTTTCCTACTTACGTAAAGTAACAAAGTAAAAGTACTTTGTAGCATTACGGCTCCTACCTTATATATATTACATACATACATACATACATACATACATATATGGTGTTTGGACAGGATTGTATGTGTGTGCATGCGAACACAAATATATAATACTGGGACATGTTTTGACTGGCACTAATTTTATCTGACGTACAGGACAGTTGGCGTAGTAACCGTGAATTAACAACACGTCTGACGTGACCAATAACGATCCGATCCAGTCGAGGATCTACTTATTCGTGTTTTGCCTCCCGAGACCACCCACCTGGAGAGCAAGGTGTGAGGCAGCTGGATGTTCTCGATGATCGTCTTGTTCTTGTTCCACTGTGACTCGACCGGGTTAGCAGCGGCCAGGATCGATGTCCGCGCATTCAGGGAACAGATGATCCCTGCCTTTGCAATCGACAGCGTCTGCTGCTCCTGTTAAGTCAAATAGAAACGTTTTCAACCAGTGCAAGGAGGTTAATCATATATTAACGCTACGGACACTGGTTTGACTGCCACTCAGAACCTCCAAGTAATAAATTAAATCAATCTGTTCATGCTTCGTTGTCTTGTTTTATTACATCTTGCGCCATCTGAGAACATTCTGGTAGTTATTACATTAGGTTTGTACTGCCTAATGGTGTTTTAGTGTAAACTCTTAGTTGTTACAATAAATACTAAAGATGTCTTACTACAAACCCTGAAGGCAACTACTCATTTTCTTGAATTGTAAATTGTAAAAAAAAAATTATTGTATGGTTCTCAATCTCAATGCATTTGTTTTAATTTTAAACTTGTTTTATTGATCTGCACAGTATCAGGGGGTAGAAATTAAAAAAAAAATATGTAGGTATCCAGCAGGGCTACCAGACTGAAATATCTGGAAGCCTGTACACATATCTGGTAGCCAACAATTCCTTAATAATTTATCTGCATATAAATCGCTAACTAAGATTTTTTGAGTTACAGCAGTAGTAACTCCTATGAGGTGTTTAAGTTCTCACGTGCCTCTCTCTGTCTTAATTCACCAATTTGAAATGGATTTAGAAACACATATATGGTTAATTATAATTATTTACCCATATCCAGGCGTCTGACGGCTGCAGGAAGAGTTAATCAGGTGCAATAGATTTCCATCGATTTCTTTCATTAAAAATACGGTATATGTCAGAATGGGGCGTGTTAAGCCGCCAACATTTTCAGTTGAATGCAAACAGTTCTTACCATGACCTCATGGAGGACTGATCGAGTGCTCTCATTCATCTTGTCAAACTCATCAATACAGCACACGCCATTGTCACTGAGCACCAGCGCACCTCTGAAAACAGGTCACCGACACCGTAAATAAACTGTTAGCATAACAAAATAGATAAATCTTGATTTCTCATCGATTTTTATTAGGCGTTATTACTTAACACTAAGCTTGATTTCAATTCGAGAGAAACAATACGATTTTAATTAGAACACCACATGATAACTTCATTGCCGTTTCATATGACAGGTCATACAAGATGGTTCCTGACATTGGTGCATCACTCACGTCTGTAGGACCAATTGTCTAGTCTCTGGGTCCTTGGTGATGTAGGCGGTGAGACCGACTGCGGAGGACCCTTTGCCCGACGTGTACTGGGCCCGGGGGACCAGGTTGTACACGTACTGGAGCAGCTGGGACTTGCTGGTGCCTGGGTCACCACACAACAGGATGTTGATGTCAGACCTGGTAACGTAGGCACATTGTAATATCAGACCTGGTAACGTAGGCACACTGTGATATCAGCCCAGGTAACATAGGCACACTGTGATATCAGACCTGGTAACAGAGGCACATATTGATTCCAGACCAAGTAATATATAAAATCACGTCAATGCCAGACCTGGTAACATAGTCTGACCACACTCCTCCTGGGCGATTTAATTGGCTGATGTTAAAAGCAGTTTTTAACGGGATGTATCACGGTTAGTAAAGTCTGGTAGTGGCGTTGTCGCGTTTACATTTTTCCGTTCGTTATAAACTTTCCGATTTACCTTTCTGCGCATGCGTGATAAATGTAAAATCATCAATGTGCAGCGAAATGACAAAGCATTTTGAGTATAAATGTCACGGGCTCTTCGTTAACTCTCCTGTGATGACTACTGTGAACAGTTGCCTAAAATTTTGTTCAATACATTAAAATATTATGTTTGTTTAAATCATTGTCATGGATTATGGCGCACTAGTCACGTGATTTGCGCTTGCTATCAAAACATGCCTCGAAAGTTGCTTGCCTTGTGTTAATTTGCGACAAATAACTTTGCTGAGAGGTTATATACATCCTAACGATCAGTCCGTAGTAATTATACCATAAATGCTTTGTCGTTTCGCTGCACATCGATGATTTTACATGTATCGTGCATGTGCAGAAACGTCAATCGGAACGCCAGAAAAATGTTAGTGCTACAGCGTAACCAGCTGCAGTGACCCCTGGTGAGGATGGTATATACCACTTATCAACATTCATGTAACATTCAAGGAAATGTTGGCATCTAAATCCTACTTTAAAGCAAACACCACTGCCCATGTTTTTCTAGTGTACTGTTTGCATTATACAAACCTGAAGTGAGGTCGGCCGGCGCCAGAGAAATCTTTCTTTGTCCCCCCAAACAGTTGCAATAGCAGACCCTTCTTGATGTCGACGTTTTCATAGATGCTCGGTGCTGTGAACAGACAAACACATTTTATATAATTGTACATCGCATACTGATCTGTCTACAGTTAAAAGCATGTTTCTTTGACACACAACAGAGGTGTATTGCACTGCTGGCCACTCAAGTCACCTGTACTGTACTGTACTGTACTGTACCCTATACACGCATATTATTCTTGACTGTGTTCTACGTTTTTACATACGAGTGAATTTCTGATGATATTGATCAAACTGGTTGATTCCAGTAGCTTAAAGCAGTATTCACATCACAGTCAAGATACCTGATTTTTTCTATTATGGTTTGATTGCTCTCAGGGAATTTCATCATAGCAGTACTGCAACATTCACTGCTCGGCCCCCATCTAGTGGCAGTAGTCTGACGATGTCCCAGCCACAGCAGTAATTCTCAGACAAGACAGCCGAGCCAGTGGCATGGTTTTTGATCAAAGAGATGCGCTGTAAACTTACCAAGAGCTGAGGCAAGGCGTTCATAAATGTCCTCCTGCTTGGATAAATCAAACAGCTGCTGAATCCGTTCCTCTGACAGCTGACATGTCTTGCTGTAAGACAAACATTTATGTATCAATAACAATTTATTTACACCCCACAATAGGCATAAGTTATTATTTTTAAGGCCAAATAAGACACCTATGTAGACTTTTTTATTATGTACATAGTCAAACTTTTTTTATCATGTTACCACAGAAACGAACAAAATGTCTGCCATTTTGTTTGAACAAATATTTCAAATCAAATGAAATTTATTATAGTTCTTTACAAGATATACAAATAAAATCAAGGCAAATAACATATAATACCATAAACAGGACAAGAAGGATAGATCATTATATAATGTTATATTCCCTATTTACTAGTGATTCACAAGCAATGGTAAGGAATCCACATGGGACACCTAAATATGGAAGATAGAGAAACAGCTGGATGATATCCATAACCACATGGATTGTACGACACCACATGGATTGTACGACACCACATGGATTGTACGACATCACATGGATTGTACGACACCACATGGATTGTACGACACCACATGGATTGTACGACACCACGTGGATTGAAATAAAGAAAACAAGTAACAAAATACAACATTGGAAGAGTATTGTTTTGATTCAATCATTTCCTGAACTCTGGTTACATAACAAAGTAACCCTTGCTGCCCATTTTATATCGACCCTTGTTTAATTGGTGTATCCAGATTGTTTAGCAAAACTGGCTGCCTGAACAAATGCTTTATGACAAGAAACTATGGGAAAGTTGTTATTAAAGAGTCAAATGTTTGCAGTAAAGTTTGCTCTAGGAGACGACATGTCACAGTAGTAAAGTAGTTCACATATTTAACCATTATCAACAATGTTGGCATAGCTTGGCAGACGTCTTGAGCGTAACTTATTATGACATACACGAACTACAAGTCTGTGTTATACCAGATACACCAACCCTAACGGTCACTCTATGGTGTATACTGACCCCCTAGTCCCCAACTTACCCCTGTTCATCGTCTATGATGTGCAGCCGCCTGGCATCAAGCTTCCTGTAGTGGACAACGTCAATGTGGGTCTTATAGACGGCCTTGACATTCCTCATGCGGGGGTTCTCTCGGAGGGGCGCCGCCCTATAGATGCCGGTCACCGTCACTCTGTCACCCGGCTGCACTTTATCCACCAGATCCCCGTGGGCATACACAACCACCGTGTGAGGCGTCTGTCCAGCCGGCATGTCATCTGTCGACACAATGACATGTCAGACAACGGTGACATGTAGTGGCTTTTTTTTCAAATTTGTTTAACCTTCCACTCTGATTTTATCCACCCAACACTCATTTTACATGTCCAAGAGACCAGAGATTCTCTCAAAAAAGAACAAATAAACCACAACTAGATAATGGCGGTGGCGTAGTCTTACTTTCAGGTATAAGAAATTTATATAAACTCGGGGTAGAAATAACTCCAAAATTTCTGGTAGTCAGCAGGACCACCTAGTTGGGAAATCTGGTAGTCCCGAGATATATCTGGTAGTCAGGAAATGGCCCAGATTTAACCAAAATAACATGACAAACCCAAAATTTGAAAAATCTTCCCAAATTATGTGGTAGTCCATCGGACTACTGGTGTCATAATTTTTGGTAGCCTGTCTGAATTTCTGGTAGTGCACGGTCTACCAGACTACTACTATTTCGACCCATGTAAACACATCGGTCGCTAACACCATAGTGCCTGACAAGCAATAAGTACAGATACACAAAGTTGTCACAAGAAAATGTATTCTACAACAGATTGTCTACATCGCATCCTCAAACTGGTATGGATAAAACCATCCTTGCAAGTCAGGGGTCATTGCTGTTCTACTGTACCCTTGGCTGGTCGTCTATGTAAACCGCAGGAGTGACCCATAAAATTATAGCAATTGACTTCGCCAGTCACTACTGTGTCAGCCGTTGGAACAATTTGAAGATGGACACACATGGTGGAAATCCCCCCAAAAAACGTCAACGTCCTAAACATTGCATGTAAAATTAGCATCGTGTGGTTGAAACCACCCGCAATAATATTGCATGACCAGATGTTGACCTCCTCATGAGCGATTTCATTGGCTGACGATAAAAATACAGTTTTTCAAAGGGGCGAGGCAGAAGCTGGTACTGACGTAATGATCCACAGTGACCCATGGCACACGAGAATGCATAAAACTACGAAAACACATGCGCTACATACCAGGAGATTCCTGCATTTTGACCATCTGTTTGTCGCTGAAGTGAGACCGGTTATGGATGAGTTGGAAGGAGTGGTTCGTGTTGCAGTTCTGACACAGGATCGGCTCGGCGATGCGGCCCCGTTCGATCTCGACAGACGTCGTCTTGTGGCAGACATGACACTCAAAGAACGCTTCCCGCATCTCAGGCACCAGGGACGATGTACGAATCACCAGTCCGTTGATTGTGATCAGCTTGTCTATGTCTGCCGGAAAAAGTCGGTTTATGATTTCACACCTACTTATATCTCAGTTGGTTTTCTCTGCAATGTAACAATAACTTCTTACGAGTCCCATTTTACATTTTGAGGTATTGCTGTGTGTGGAATGTCAAATTTTTATGTATACGTAAGTTTTAATGCAATCGTTTGTTGGTAAATTTCTAACTGTTGCAGCTAATAAAAAAATTGTGGAGAAATGTGTACTATATACAAATATAATCAGTTATTGTATTTTATTTGCGAACGACTTCAAAACATTGATATACATGAAACTGTCTGATTGGACATAGCAGAACTTTGTTTCATCGGATGTTCTAGCAATTTTTAAATTCATTCTTGGATCATAGCGAATAAAAAAATGGCAGCTACATAGATTTGAACACCATGTAGTCCTGACTAGTCCCACAAGCTGGTACCAAACATAAATAAGCATATGACACAAACCTTCTGGATTCAGCGAGCGCATGTTGTGAGTCTGATTTGCGTTGAACGGACGCACTTGGATCTGGTGCTCCAGGGCAGTGTCTGGATACTTGTCAAAGAACATCTCGTTGATGGCCATGTCAAAGGTGGGTATAACCTCCTGGGGGTAGCAGATCAGTTGGCGATAGAGTGGGGCGTCAAACTGCTGCAGATGGTCGCTGTTGAAGTTCAGGAATGGATCGCCAATCGCGTTGATCTACAATCGCAACAAAACCACCTTTAATTCGCAAATAAGGCTGGGTGAAAAGAATTACACTGTACGACTTTTTCACGCTGTGCAGGTTCATAAAAAACTGTTCTTCTGTAAAGCTCTTAATATTTCTTGTTGGAATTTCACGATTTAGAAAAGTGTAGGCAATTCTACTCAATAACAATGAAAATGGTTTCAAAGGAAATATCCTTCATATTTTACATAATCTGCTGGTTATTGTTCCTACAGAAATAACATTACTCTATTCCTGGTGCAATTTTTTTATTACAGAGGAGAACCAATGTACTGATCCACTAAACAGAACAAATGTTATAGAGAAACAAATTTCTGGAAAAAATAAACACACATCCTATTCCCAACATTGCAAATTAAACACCCCTCCCTGAGTAACCTTCCTTCCCATAATGCCCACCTCCTCTAGTTTCTGCAGGTAGAGGGGCTCGTCTATGTCCATTCCCTCAAACTTCTCGTCCGGCTCTATACTTGGGTCGATGAAGCACTCAATGAACCTCTTGAACTTGTCCTTACACTGACTGACCACAACGTCCGTGCCCCAGATGACCAGCTGGGGACCAGCGTTCGACTCGCTGGTCAGTTCACTGGGCAGACGTCCAGCATCCTGCAATAGAAAATGTCATCAATACAGAAGACGGCCAGATTAATTTGATCATGACAGAAGCACCCTTAGGTTGGACCGGTTAATTCCATCAACCCTCTTGCAAGAAGACATAATTGAATGTAAGTAGTTTCTTTTTATTTAATAATTTTTTATTAATTAAGTTAATTTTTTATTTTAAAAAGTTTTATTCGTTGATGAACTAACTATACGGGGTGACTACATTAAGGGATACCAACAATAGACCCATGTTTGGTAAATAATGTAACTATTCAGCGACACTCGGACACAGAACCAGCACAATATCCTAACAACGCACTCCCAAGTATATATCTCAATAAAACTGCAGAATGTCAGCATTTCAAAGTTTATAACTGTAATACAACTGAAAGTCATGTCAGTCATATCTTGCCAACCATTGAACACACACAGGATATCAGGCGATTTATACCAAAAACACTACAGACCTAAGTCGCTATTACCCTGTTCACACTAGCAAATTTAAACCGGCGCGAAACCGGTTTCGCTCCCATTGAGCGTTCACACTACAAAATCTAAACTGGTTCAGTGAGTTGAACGGGATTAAAGTAGTCCACCTCCGTGAGGGGGTTTCGAACCAGTTTAGTTTAGAACCGGTTCAGATAGCTAGTGTGAACACAAAGTGGATTAGCGGCCAGTCACACTAACGTTGACCTAATTAATGCCACATGGTGATTGATGAGGCCAGTGGTCGTTGTGCAGGCTGGGCTCTTAGCATCATTCGACCTAATTAATGTTGCTCCTGTAAGTCATTACTAAAAAGAAACCGATTAGTGGACGGAAACTACTCCCACTGCGGCGTCTGTAGTGAGGATGCACGGGGTATTTTAACCGGCTCAGTTAATGTGCATTAACTGAGCCAGTTCGAAACCTGTTTGTAGTGTGAACTGGGTAATACACACATAAGACTTCTCAACAACTAGAACTGAAGCAGTTGTTGTAGTCTTATGTTATTTTACTCCAGAAAGGTCACGTACCGAGTCTCCACCACCAAGTGCCACCGTGCGCATCTTACGCTCACTTCGGACGTCGGGTCGGGGGCGGATTGGTGTGCCAGCAGCCCCCGGGGTGCGGGGAGTTCCCCCTCCCAGCCGGGAACTGGGAGTGCCGTAGTTAAGGGGGGAACTGAGGTCAATCTCACTTGCTCCTACAACATACAGCAAGGTATGCAATGGTCACGGGTTGCAACAGGTCATTATGGAAAAGCGTACACGCAACTATAAATATATACAGTTTTGTGTACAAACCATCATTCACCCATGTTAATCTTTGTACTATTGGTTTTGTTTAATTATTCAGAATATTTTACCATCATTAACGAAAGAAAAAATCCGATATGCATTTCCATCTCACCTGTTGAAGAGTTATGCACCGATATATTTAAACCTGATAAAACACACATCTTTATGTTCACTTTGCACTATAGTTAACCAGATGTGAAAACTATGCCAGACCGTTAATTCCCACACTATGGTAACTGCCAACACGCACCAGATCGAGAGCGTCCAGGGCTAGACAACAGTGATGTCTCGATCGCTCCCTGTGGTGTGCCAGTAGGTGGCGATGACGGAAGGGGTGCAAGGTCTCCACCTGGTGATGAATCAACGCGTCGTCGCTGCGAAGGAGGCGATGTAACGTCTTGTTTTCCCCGTCTTGGGGTACGCCGAGTGGCTAAAAATTGACAAGATGAAGGAGTAAATACAAGCACCTTGGACAGACGTACCAATCCACAAGCAAAGATATTCAAATAATGCAGCAAGTTTCCAACATTGTAAGTGTTGGCACAATTAGATTCTATGAATGATCAAACATTCAAAATAGTTGTCATCTCTTATAAATTAAGCATAAAATTAATACAATTAATTATAAGTTTGGTATATCGTGGGTTGTTGCTCCGTCGACCCGACACACTCGGACACAGCTGGATACATCAATAAGTATCCTTCGTCTCCTTACTCACCACAAAAGTTTGTCACAATGTTAGCCGAGTCAACCGACATTACCTGGCATGAAACAGGCAGTCACCTGCACTAAAATTCTTTTGAAGTTGTGACACCCTGGAGGTCCCCACTGGCCTGGGTGAATTTTTTTTAAGTTTACATCAATGAACCACTGCTCATAGAGAGAACCATATTGTTCTATACTGGCACACGCCATACACAACCATTCTGAATAATGTAGAATGCACTTACGTGTCCCATTTGCTGCATTTTTGCCCGGAGTACTCTTAGCTGGTGTGCTCTTTGCTGGTGTGCTCTTTGCTGGAGTACTCTTTGCTGGAGTACTCTTTGCTGGAGTACTTTTAGCAGATCTTGAACTTCGGCGCGACGCTACAAACACATGCTAACATAAACATCCCACTCTTAAATCATAGAAAGTTTCTTTTGTTGTGCATTTGAGTACAATGATATAACTACAAACTTTGTCGTACTTCTGTAATAGGCTACAAAGCACCAGAAAATCATATGTTAAATGGATTACGAGTCACTAATGCAGGGAGGTTCATGTTCCTTTCTGAGTCACCATCTACTCATCATATTAGATTACATTGTTGTATCAAACAGCAAATAAAATAAACCACTACTGTAGGAATATTATATCACATTGAAATGTTGTCATGGAGACATACGTGTGTCCGGTGGACTGCTGGTCTCACTGGGTGGTTCTGTGCTGCGGCCTCGCTTGGACCTTCTTGTACTCGGTGTAGTAGGAGGAGACGACATGACCCGTCAAACTGCTTTCAACTGTTGCATACAGGACGTCAGTGTAAACAATTGTGATGTGGTGCATTTTTATTATGGGAAACAGTGAGAGATAAATGCATTTATTTGATCAAAACACGTACTTATCAATAAGAAGTAATTTGGGTAACATACTCTTGATACAACCGTGTCATGCTTGCAGTTCATGACACATACATTAATCGTTGCAATGTGTTGCTGGTATGTAGACGAAATAACGACAGATTTTGCCAGGTTAGGTTTGCCTTAACATTTTAATAGTAACTAAAACGTTACTCAGTCTCGGTTAGTAATTAGTTAATCTTTAATTTGTTTAACATGAATGTTGCATTATATTATTTTGAATGCTTATAATTATAACTTGTCTTTATACGATATCGCGATACAAGCTGGCACCATCAAAACTGCGAATCCATTGCACTCTGGTCAAAAATATAAAACGATTGTCATTGTTTGGCAAATCCTGACAGCGACAGCGCCGAGAATTCACTCAGTCAGTCTCATATTTCGCGCTTAGATTCAAGAAAACACCATCCCATCGTCATATAAATTGATCACAAATCATTCATACATACGCAAATGACTACGACAATTAAACTTACCCAAAAATATAATGGATTCAGGGAAATTTTTGACAGCCGTATGAAACCAAACCACACCAAAAGATATTTCCCGCCACAAATTTGTCAAACAATGTGCCCTTTAAATCACGTGACTTACAATGTGCGGGAAACTGATGTAGCAAATATTTATTTAAGATAAATACATTATTTAAAAAAAACCCGAATCACACGTTTCACATTAATGCTTACTTATAAAAACGATGTGTATATTTATATTATGAAAATAGTTATAAAAATTAGAGTAAGACCTACTTGCGACAAGTCGCACCTTGATCGGGGCACGGGGGGGCCAGCGATGTTTACGACTAAATATCATGATCGGTCGGGTTATGACGATAATCGCCCAGATATAACACGTCAAATGATCGAGTTGTTTTTATAGATGAACAGTAAGTTATCGTTATCCATGAAAAAACTATGTTATTCACATGAATTTATACCAGCCAGTAATTTCAGTTGCGGATGACTGTTGAGCGACATTGAGCGATAATGGAATGAGTATTTCTTTGACTCGCCCGATGCAACGTGACTGGCGTCTACATAGGCCATAAGCGCTGCGTTTTTTGTATTATACTTTTCACCTGTCACACTTAATGCAGTTATAAAAATCATCGATGCTATATGATCATACTATAAAATAAATTTTAATTACTCGTAGAGAGCGGGTCTGTCACTATGTGTCCTTGACCTTCATCAATATTGCATTTCATAAGCTAATGATCATAATCTTTCATCTTTTCTCACTGCCGAAACCAAAAGTCACATGGCACAACTGATTAGTGATGCTTTTGGGGTTAGCTGTCTCTATCTCAGGCAGTTTCTTGTAAGGGCAAAATAACTTGCATACATGCTTGAGATGGTTCAATATTGAGGGGCTTGATTGTCAAACAAGATACTCCAAAACCTAGACTATAGTG
Organism: Ridgeia piscesae; assembly: GCA_025642075.2. NCBI lineage: Eukaryota > Metazoa > Annelida > Polychaeta > Sabellida > Siboglinidae > Ridgeia > Ridgeia piscesae. Next base: position 299,287 of record JAODUO010000402.1, on the reverse strand, counting down.
GACATCACTCCAGGATAGAAGAAAATTCAGTGATGTAACTCTACTGCTCTATAAAATAGTCACCATTCACCAATCAAGTCGCTGTCAACAAGTCTGACTGCCTCTTGTCCAACCTATGCCTCTCATGTCACACAGCAGCCACTCCTCCCAGACACTGCACCACCAGCTACAGACAACAGTCCTTCTTCACCAGAACCACTAAGGAATGAAGCAATCTTCCAGCTAACTCTGTGACAATGGGCACAATTGGCTCTTTTAAGGCTCAGGTTGTCACTTATTAAGTTTGTTTTTAACCTTCATTGCACATATTTTCACCCATATGTCTTGTTGTGCTAACCCTGACAGTAAAGTTCAGCCTGTTAAACGGTGCCAGTTACTGGCACTGTTTAACAGGCTGAACATTTCTGTATCTGAGTATACTGTATACTGAATATCTGGTAGAAGTAGAAAAGTTTAAGCAACGTCCATTCTTGGATGTTGTTCGCCCATTTCTTCTGTGTTCCTCGTCTTCTTTTTCCATTCACTGTCCTTGAGAACAGTCTTAACAAAGTCACCGAAACTTGTTACACAGTTTGCTACTCGTGTTTCCCTTTTCTCGTTGTTGGCAAGAGTTAATAATCATAACACATTAATTAATAATTATGTGAACTTCAACTTGTCTAGTGACTAATCTAGGCCCCTCACTTACTTAACATGTGATGGAAATTTAGTAAAAAAATTCATATCTACATAACATGCAATACATGGGAGTTTAATACTTTTGTGCATTGCAATTTTAGTCTCTTGTGACTTTTGGTCCTGAACATAACTGAGAATATTATTAGCCACGAATTAAGGTATACATGCGCAGTAACACTAATGTTAATTTTCTTTTGATCTCCAATTTTCCTCATCGTTATTTAGTATATCATACAACTTCCAAATTTGTAACGTTCTGATGCTTTGGAGGAGTAAGCAGTGATGCCATTTTTGCCTGCTTAAATAGGGGTAAAGAAGATGAGAAGGGGGCATGGGTTTTATGCACTGTCTGTGCTAAACAATTCTGTATATGTTGCAGTTTAGAAAATCCAACTTAGCAATATTATTATTAAAGTAATTACACTATAGACTAATGTAACAATTTTAAAACTACCCATTTACCAGCAATTCTACGGGATAATTTTCTGGTGCTTGGGCATAATCTGTCTTAATTTGGCTAATATGGACCCACTACTGATTGTTATTCTCAACCTCACTTTTCTCTTAGAAAACTAATTTCTTTACCTATGGCATTATCATGATTATCTCACCTCTCTGCCTAGTTAATGGACTTGAGCTTGCACACACTGACTATTTCATCCTGAGAGAAAACATAAAAATTGCCACAGTGATTTTTAAGACAGTGATCTCTTTGACATTTTAACATTATGAAGTATTGGCACAGTAAGCTGGTAGTGCTGTGTGCCCATTGAAACACTGCACTTGCATGGGATTATAAGACAGCAAGCTGAATATTGTTATGCCGAGTCTACAATGCTCATTCACATGTATGTACACAGGGGCCATTGACAAATTTCACATGGGTAGACAAAAGTCACGAAATGCAATTTTTGAGAGAGACGGTGAACCGTTGTTGCTTCACCAAGTCTGGTCTGTATTTAATGTGAATCAATTAAAACGTATAAAATGAATTGTTTTATAATTAAATTACAGATATTTCTACAAGTGTATTGTGTTTTAAAGCGACATGATCAGTTTGTGGCTTTTTATTGCAAAATCATGTTAATCAGTATAAGTTATAACTATTGTAGCGTCCTGACCACCAATAAATGTTTTATCGAAAGAGAACTGACCTTGTAATGTTAAATGTCGAATGTTTATAAGAATCCCGATGCTGTCATTCAAATCGCCGCGAGTGACACCCACCCTTTGACATTTGCCAACTGGGAGCAGTGCACCTGGCTGGGTGTGGCGTTAGTGGCGTAAACTTGTGTTCACGTGATACTGCATCGCATGGTCATGCATTTCCTTCTGGGCTTTTAGCCATGCCCACAACGGTTTCGAAACCACCTCATGGTCGATGTGTACACAGAGTTAAGCGCCCTTACTGCGTCTATTTTCAATCCCTAAATGGTACATGAAAAATATTTTGACTGTCTTTACGCTATAATAGGTATAATTTATACAGTACAACATTATTTTGCAATAAAAATGAAAAGCCACGAACGGACCATGTCGCTTTAATAATATATGCAGCTGTTAAGACGCTGGGAAACAGGTGCCTGCATAAACCATACGCTGCATACAGATATAATTACTCATGACTGAATGAACCCACTAATCCCTCTGGAAATAGGTCAGTTATAATATAGGTTAAGTACGTTGTTATTGCATCTTCTTGTTAATGTTAATGTCAACATTTGCATAGCACCTATTGCTGTGCTAAGCAACATGCCATTCAATATAGGTAAGCCGCTACTAAACGTAATTACTGGTGCTAGAAATTCTTATTCGCTTGTGGACTTCTAAGAAAATTATTTGACATCGGGTTGCTCATTTACTAAGGAGCCGAGAAAACTCACCAGTCGGCAAGAATACTAACCAGTTGGCAAGTAATTTTGATTGTCATAAGCCATGTCATTTGTGGTTGACCGCATTTGCATTTTACCGTCTGTTGGTTGGTCTACTGCTGGAAGTTGGAGTAAGATTCTGTGAGACAATATTCAGAGTGCACTTAATTGCACAAAGGCACGGACATAGTTGTGTAGTTTGATGCTGCTGAAGTGTCCCAATTATTTGTGTAATTGTAATGATTATGGTTGATTTTAGCATTTGTATTTAAACTAAAGCATTGTGATCATCTTTGAGCATCCGTATTGTTCTGTGGAGTGTGGATGGGTGAAGACATCAGGTTGCTGTATCCAGGTCAGTCCGTCTATAGAACTACCCATTGCCACATGGGGCTCTTCAAGTGTTCTGCTGTCCACCGTCTCATTGGTCTTCCTCTAGATTATTTATCTTTGTAAGGTTTCCATTACATTGGTTGATAGTGTCATGTTTGTTATTGCTTTATATTTGTCCTTAGATGGTGGATTTTGCTTTGTCAATAGTTTTGCAGAGACTAGAACAAACCAACATAAGTCATGAAGAGGCTCACGTGAAATCGTTTATTTCCAGATATGTACAAAGTACCTACCCAGATTGTTCAGCGGCTGTGCCGGACTACGGCCAAACGACAGACAACATTCACACAGTGTGGCTGTACCAGACTGGGAACAATATCCTTATTGCAGTCAAACGTCCAAGACTATCGCACTGCGAACAATTGCAGCTTTTCCTCGACAGCTCGGACACACGCTGATCCCAGTAAAAGCAATGCAACAAATGCCCAAGGTCTCAACGAGTCTTCCCCAGATGCCTCAGCCGAGGAACTGTTACGCGGAAGTCAGGTCCATGATATCGACCCCGAGTTCCCATCGGATGTCACAGAAAAATGGGGCAAATATAAAAACTACAATGACTGGGCTCGTTCACAGACTCGGCACGCCTTCCGACCCCGTATTGATCCCAAACATATGTCTATTATCATCTTCCCTGGCCAGGGGGCGCAGTTTGTGGGGATGGCATCAAAACTTCTCGACTATCCCAATGTTGGTGAAATGTTCAAGGTGGCTAGCGAGGTGTTGCAGTATGACCTGTTGGACGTATGTCTGAACGGACCGAAGGAGAAACTGGATAAAACGATTTATTGTCAGCCAGCCATCTTGGTTACGTCACTCGCCGCAGTGGAAAAACTCAAAGATGAAAAGCCATGGGTAGGTGCTGTGTGCGTTGTACTTGTTGTTTGATAACATTTTATACAGTAATATATTATATGTAATGTACTAAAAAATCTTATTCAGTTATCATCAATACCTGATTCTGTCTAGCAACCATATGGTCACACACCATGCCATCGCACACCACACAGGGGTAGAAATAACTCCACAATTAGGTCTGTGTGCAACTCTTGTTGAAATCTTGTTAACAGTAATATGATATATGCTAGATTAGCAAAAAATCTGAAAGTATCATCAAACTATTAAAATATGTCAACACAAATGGCATCGCACAACACAGGTATACATACTCCAAGTTTCTGGTAGTCACGGACTACTTATTGCACACTGACCAAATATAGAGCATACACACACACACACACACACACACACACACACACACACACACACACACACACACACACACACACACACACACACACACACACACACACGAGGCTACTCATTTCACACCTGCACACACACACACACACTCCACTCACACACACACACACACACACACACACACACAACGATATAGGCATATACATACACATAAACACACTCGCACACAATGATGGCATGATTCATCTCAGCCTGGCTGCTTTTCTGTAGCTCAGATTGGAAAAAAATTGAAAGTCACTCAACTATTAAATATGTATACACAAATCTTGAGACAAGCAATCTTCCTGGACATGCTGTATCAGTTAGTTAACATGCGACCGTGTCTTGTTTTATTACCTCATCCTATGTTGAAACAACTACACCATTTGTATGTTAAATTTGTTCGAATTGTAAGTGGCTAAAATAGAGCTTTACACACTTGCCTTCATCACCGTTTTATAAATATATACCAAAACGCTTATCATCATGTGTGTTCAGCAGTTCCACGAATATTGTCGGAAAATACTAAACCGTGTTTTAATGGCTGGTTCTTGTGGTTGGCTCTCACAGATTCGAAAGAGATGAACCGCAGTTAACACCAGGTCCAATCTTCCCATGATATATTGTTTGAACTGCTGTCACATGATGACCAATAACAACGTCATGTGACAACCGAGAGTGAGTCGGTATAACATTGATGAAGACATCTTTAGCATGATGAATGCAGTGTTTAAGTTTCTCGGAATTCAGACATGTAACAGATTCAAAATTACAAATCCAAATGAATCCAGAAGCAATCTACGTGTGGAAACTGTACAACTGTCACTTCCTGTTTCAGGCGATTGAGAACTGCTCATCGACAGCCGGATTCAGCAGCGGGGAGTTTGCGTCTCTTGTCTTTTCTGGCGCCTTATCATTTGAGGATGGTAGGTCATGAAGTCACACTGTTGTCGTCAAATTGTTGACAATAAATGCTGATTAACCTTCACTCTGCATAAGTAGTAATACGGTAACATATTTAATCAAGTAAGTTAAACCAGTAGCAGTCTGGTGCTGCCCATTTAAATAAGTTGGTGTGTGCTTAAAATGCAAACTATTGTGAAATACTGATGGAATCCCATTTGTTTATGATAGGCGCAATACAACTAAGTGAACTGTAGGAGTAAATTGGTCATGTTATAGTTATTTCATTCACATGAAAGCAACCCTGAACTTGTTTTACATAGAGCAATCATATCATTGACTGTACTTTACCTTGGTTAAAAGAGGTGCTGTGCATGAAAGGTGCTATGTATGAAATGTTTTTTTAATACAAGACTATGATTTATAGGCATTCCAAAATAACAGCAATCTAGGCAAAATAACACTGCCATACCTTGACAAATTCTAAAATTAAATGGGATGGTATATATAGACATGGGGTCAAATACATACAAATGTATTTAAATACAAACACATTGCAAAGTATTTCAAATTTCAAAGTCAGCCAGGGGACCAGAATAGCCTAGTGCCAGCTTGGAACCTGACTAAAGAACAAGGGGGTATTGAACGATGGTAACTGTCAGGTGCTAATCCATCCTCTGGCTCTGAGCAAACAAAAGTTGTGGTCATTGCCAGTGCCATGGGATGTCACCAGTAATTAGCACTGCTGGGTGAAGTTGCAGCAAAGCTAATCAGTTTGGCAGGCATTACATGTGATCTTGAAACAGAAATGTTGATACTGACAATGTACTTGAAAGAGTATTTGAAAATATAAGAAAAAGTCAAATACTTGAGGAAAGTATTTAAATACTTTTAATTCCTAAACACCAAATACAACTACAATTACAAATAATTAAAACAAGTATTTAAATACTTTCAAATACAAATGTATTTGACCCCATGTATGGGTGTACACGAAATAATCATTTTAAAGTTAGAAAGTAAATGTGAAATATATTGCACGAATAACCAGTCTGTTATAAAAAAACCTAAATAAATTGTTATAAAAATGTTGCCAATGAACAGGGAATTCCTGCCCCTGCTACCACTGACGTCACATGCTGTTGCTTGCTTCCAGCCGTGCGTGTACTCAAAACGCGAGCCCAAGCAATGCAGGAAGCCTCAGAGGCGACCTCTAGTGGCATGATGGTTGTGTTCCTCCATCCGAGTGCTAAGTTGAACTTTGCATGTCACACGGCGCGGCAGTACTGTATCAAGAGGCTTGGCATGGAGAAAGCTGTGTGCGCTATCGCAAACTACCTCTACCCAGAGTGCAAGGTCATTGCTGGAAACACAGAGGTGAGTTCTGTCACATCGGTCTGCAAATGTCATCATTGACCTATCTGTCACCAGGGTTGGGTTTCTTACAGAAACTGAAAGATATTCCTGATGATATGGTGTCAGAAATTGTCAGAACTTCAGAAGCTGATGATATGGTGTCAGAAATTGTCAGAACTTCAGAAGCTATGGTAACGACTGTTGTACAATTAAGATATGTTCTGCCTTTTAGATGTTAACTAACTAAAATCATCATGTGACATAAAATTAAAATTATCATCTTTATAAAGTCACTAACAAATCTTTATTTATTTTTCATATGTCTACATGAAAGATTCTCATTCATAAGTATTTTTAATAACACAAAAAATACTATTTCAAGTCTGAAATGTGTGTGAATATAATCTATATAATTTATAGTGATGTGCTTACATAAACGAATGGTTACAAAATATAAATGTGACTTTATTAGTGACAGGTTTAGACAATGAAGTTTGTAAAAAAAATGTTTCAAGCCTACTGCTATGAAACTTTGCAAATATATTGTCTACTATTACGTTTTTGAATATAGAAACATAATTTTTGCAGTATGATAAATTTTAGGTATTCGCAGGTATGTGGGTACTGTGATTATTTGATGGCCAGTGTCCAGTAATCTCATCTAAGTGTCCAGTTTATTTTTATTGGCATTTAATCAAACACTAATACAATGTGTGCATTTGCAAATCCATAAATAAAAACAACAAGGCACTGAATAATTTTTTTTAATCAAAATGAAACTTTTAAAGTTTGCTTTGATGCTGACAAAAACTCAAAGCTACCGCAGATATTTCAGCGAATGATGTTTCATTTAAAGCTCATGCGAGTGAAGTACAGAAAGTCGTCAAACTCCATTTCACAATTTGCCCGACTCCGTACCCACTTTACTGGCAGGTGACAGTGACATAAGTTTACTTTGGTAACCATGGCAACACCACACTATTCATCATGTTTGTCTTCAGGCGCTTGAATTCATCGAGAAGAACGCGAAAGACTTTGGCATAAGTCGCGTGAAGTGGCTGCCCGTGAGTGGGGCGTTCCATACACCCCTCATGCAGTCGGCCAAGAAACCCCTGGAGGAGGCCTTGAAACACGTCGACATCCGTCACCCGATCATCTCAGTCCACTCAAACGTGACGAGTCATCGCTATAACAAACCGGCGACGATCGCGAAGTTGTTGGTGGAACAAGTGACGAGTCCAGTGAAGTGGGAGCAGACGTTGCACGTGTTGTACGCGCGGCCACAGGGGGAAAACTTCCCCAGCACCTACGAGATGGGACCCGGGACACAGCTGGGCTCGCTGCTAAGGAAGACTAATGAAAAAGCACATGCCCATTACTCGAACATTACGGTGTAGATCACTGTGGAAAATGCTGCATGGGTGTGTTGTAACTAACTACACGAGGTGTTCCCACGGCTGTGTTGATCGGTGGTTGTATGTTCTTGCCGTATTAGCTGTGTCATCAGTGTTGTCAAATACGTAGTAATCATTGTTTCAGAAACATGCTTGTGATGTGGTTTGCTGATGTTGTTGTGTGACATCTTTGCCATCATGGCTGTAGGTTTACCATGTGGATCAGTAGTTGACATGAGAGCTGGCAGCAATGACAATGACAATCGAAGACACTTAGATGCAGCGGCAGCTTCCCAGTCTCATCTTAATGTCTCTTTTGGCCGTACTTTAATAAGCAGAAATAATAATAAAGACTTCTTATGTGCCAGAATCCACAAAAATCTAGCTCAGTGCCACAGCAAAACAAACGGATTGAACAATTCATAATTGTGTACAGTACAAAAGTCATCAACAAATGAATGGAATAGTCAAGTACCCAGGAGAGGATTAAATGTAGATTTTTATATGACTGCTGACACAATGTAAATGCCACAGATTTTGTGTGGCAACCGAGAATGTTTGAGTTCCAGTGCGAGTTTGGCTGACCAAATTACAACTGACTGTAGTAGTTTAAGCTTTCATGCCAGAGTGAGCAATGAATGAAGTTACCAATCAATTATGCAATACTACCGGTCTGTATTTACAACTCAGGGAACGGGATCAAAATGTTTGCCATGGACCCATAAAGTATCTCACGGTTATGTTAAAAAGGAATATTGTAGGTGAGAAGAATTTTATGTTAACCATTAGGTAATAAAATGTGAAATGTCACAAGCGAACTTGTAGCAATAGCTAGGTTTGTTTGTTTACTTCATTCAGTCAGGGAGATGGCTAATGTGTCATTGTAACTAATTACATCAAGACCTGTAACCATAATCAAATTGTAAAGTGTAACATGTTTTCGTTATTTGATCCATGTATTTATTTCAGTACATCCCGCAGCTGCTGTTGGCTACCATCTATCATCAAACATGTTGGTATAATTACTAAGTCCGTAGAGTGGATTCCTAATGCGATAACGTCTTTGGGTCAGACCAGAGTTGAGCCATGGCAATGATTATATTATATTAACTTGGTTAACTTAAATGGTTAATTAAATACAGCAAGAATGGGAAATAATTCCGCATAGTCTCTAGGCTTGCATCTACTAAACTGCTGATTCTTTGATTCGGCCGAGTGATATCAATAGTTTGGTGGCATCTAGCCAATATGTGCTCCATGGCCGTTCCCCATATATCCAGTCTCATTGTAACTATTATAAATACTCTGGAAATATTAGAATACAATATACCTTATTTGTACTGGCAACACAGCACATGTATCATTCAATTAATCAGTGTCCATATCTGTGTACACAGCATTTGAAATCAGTATTGTTTGAAACGACACCAGACAGCTAGACCTGAGGAAAGATGGTACAATGATTGTTGTCAACATTTACTCTGACAGGCTGAATAATGTCAGTGAAAATCATGTTCCTACAAACTGGCTATACACAAGGACATGCTAAAAACAGGATATGTATTCGTTGCAAGACTGAAATGTAACTGCAGTGGGGTGTAATTGTATGAAAATAGGGTTGATCTCCGTGTGAATTACTTTTATGTTGTATTGCAGCCAGGTCTGTATATTGTAGGATGTCGGAAAGATGTTAATATTAAATATGCTAAATCACGTGCATATGATATTAAGTTGACATTCTTAATGTGTTTATTGGGTCGATAATGATGTTATTTGTGCTTGCCAAATCAATCAGGAATGAAATAATTGTTAAATCATTTTATAATTTTGTAGCAACGTTGTTATCATGAACACAGAGATGGCATGTTGTGAATTTATTTAAATAATATAATTTATTCATAATTGTTATCTGTCCTCCATATATGGCATTGTAATAGGTTACCAAAATAAAGTAAAGAAATGTTAGTGTGTGTCATCTATGTAAACACACTTATTGAATGTTTCTACACATTTAATACTGTTATATGTGGTCCACAATTCTAAAAAGAGATACTTCTCGCTCACTTTTTTATTAAGATACAATCTGTAGTAAAAAAATCCATGTGTTGTGTAAGGTAAATAAATCTTATCCAAATGTGTTAATTTTTTGCGACACCTATTTTTTTCAGTTACAGTGGGGAGATAATTTAGTGACAACCACCCTCAACAAAATGACAACTACAGTTTGATAGGGTGATCACAAATAACATTGTAAAATTCACATTTGACAGTGTAATCACCACAGCAGATTGAGAAAAATGTTGAAGCTGTTTTTCTTGAAACCGTTCTTTTTGCATTTTCTATATTAAAAACTGCTTATCTCTAGAAATTTTAATTATAAATAAATGTGTCATTTAGCTATTATATTTCCCATAAAAGTGTTCTATTCGAATAAGCAACAAAAAGAAAAAAGTATACACATGTATTCTCGAAATGCATCGAATTGTGTTAGATAAGTGTGCACTGTGACCGCTAATAGACATAGACAAATCTGAGAATGTTGACGTCGCTATGTTCTGCAGTGACAGGCTCCGAGCGAAACAAACAACACAACACATATGCACCTGTTAACAAAAATTTTACGTTGTAGGAAAAACCCATCAGTTATTACAAACACAGGTTAGCTATATACATATATCTTATACGACAATCATTACGCAACATAGCCACATTCTACGGTTCATTGCAAATAGGACGGTTCAATTGATCGTATGACAAAGATGACAGCGAAGACGATAATGAAACACAAGTTACATACTAATTTACAACATTCGTGCGCATCACTCGCAGTACAAGTTATGCTTGGAAACGGGCAGATTATGTACTATATTATACGTATAATTCTATTTACAATAAATACGTCAGAATGGCAATGCACCATCCCTTGAAATGATTACAGCCATCTATCTTCTACAAACAAGATGTGTGATCAGTTAACATTTGCATGATTATTTAAGGTCGAATAAGATAAGAAGAATTGTGATCTGAGCATACCATTGTGATATGAGCATAACATGTACTCCAGGTGAGAAAATTTAAGTGTAAAATGTTATTTAAAGTTGTTATGAGCGAAGAAGATTAGGAGAAATGACAAGAGCAAAACAATACACCATTTGCTTCACAGATTTCAACATAAAATACATCAAAATGTAATATTTATCTACCTGGTAACTACATCAGCTTAGGCTTCTATAGAATACATCATGTTGTTTTCACCTACACCAACTGACAGCCAGAAATTTAAGCTGTTCAGCCAAAATATGCAAATTTTTTAATGTTTGAAATTCATATATTTCAAACTGTTTTAAATTCATATATGGTTTGACTAAATTTTAGCATACAATTATTTTATATCATTCAGTTTCATACACTCCATGGAAACTTCCATGTCTGAACTATTTGACTACCATTAAATTGTTTCACTTGATTATGTTATTTAGACATTTTCTAACATGTACATTTCAATAATAAACAACAATTGTTAGTAACAATTTGTCACATACAGAACATAACCAACAAACACAGGTAATAATAATATGACAATACATGAATATAAATGCAGTGTTTTTTGCATATTTGTAATTAGCCTCTGCAAATGCCACCAATACTCAACTAAGGCCACACCACTCAATTAAATCTTGACCGCTGGTTTACTGCTATCATACTTGCTGGTCAAGTAAAAACACAGTTCGTGTTCACGAGAAAGATTACTATAACCTTTGCAATAATTGCACAACCATTCAGATATTATGAAGGACATAAAAGTGATTTATTTTGAATCGTAACAGACAGCAGGATCTTGTTAATACGGCCGCATTGTTCCCTTGAGTATGTCAAAAGGCATTCGACATACTGAGCTATTATTTAATAATGAAGTCTGGAATAACAATGTCCTACTGCAGTTATATCAGTTGTTTGAATAAATGTTACGAGAGCAAGTAGTATAATTTGTTTTGAAAAAGAACTACTTAAGTACATCATGCTTGGCGCAAAATGTAGAAATTAATTCTGGGTATATCATGAAAAACTTTAACTTGACAAATATAATCGACCAGCAAGCAGACAGCACAGCACATCCTGCAGTAGTAGAACTACTCAGTAACGATATCATTATTGACACCTTAACTAGCCCATCATATTTTACTGTGTGAACCAGATGCATCCTTTGTCATCTAGAAATGTACGTGACACAACCAACCATCACATGACCTATCTGTCATGTGACTTACTGCCCAACAACAAGGTTTGTCAAGCTATCAAAAATGGATGTCAAACACATGGACTGTTTGGATTTACATTATGTATTTTATTGAAATTCTGGCCACAATGTTTTATGACAAAAACAAAACTGTTAACAAGAGAACAGGAAAGTTTGATTTATCTGCCGTAATGCTTCACTCATAATGTCATGTGCATATATTACGTAAACCTAAATGTAAATATTATTGGCACGGTAATGGATAATTTTGATTGTAACATGGGCAAACATCAGCATTTAGGATCTTTTAGTAAGTGATTACCGAATGATGCCCAACTTTTTTAACTGCTGCCATTTGTTACTTCATAAAAATTTACATTTTAGTAATATTACATTTACATGGCTTGTAACATGAAAAACACATACCAGGTCTCGTATCCTGACTATTTAACCAGGGTTGGTTTCACGAAGGGTGCTTAACATTACATGATTACTTGGCGGCACATGTTTGCATAAACTCCCTGTTATTTGCTAAACAAATCTCTTTAGCGTTAAGAATATTCTTAACAGCTTCATGAAACCAGCCTGTGGCTGACAGGGAAAGGATCCAACATGACCTCATGTTTTGAGCAAGGACACATCTGATTCCTCACTGGCTAGTAGCACTGGACCCTCCTACCATTGGTCAGATATTTTGGCCAGTCTTGATGATGCATGAACTGGGGGCAGACGGTATCACTGCACAGACACTGGACACAGGATTTCTGGCCACTGCCGTAGCAAGGACGAATTTCGACCCGAGTGGGTCCTATGCAACAAGTCCGAGTCTTGCAACTTTGGCGGAGAGAAATGTATGGAGAATAAAGACGATTGGCTTTGGACATGTCTGTAGGTCCAACTCCTGAAAACACAGTCACAAATAAATTACAGACATGTTTGATTCTTCTGATGAACAAATAACATTTTTCACACCTGTAAGCATTAATAACGATCATTATATGCCTTTTTATATCTCAAGTGAATTTCAAACATAACTATATTATATGTCTAAATAATATTTATAATGCTTTATATTTGTGAACGCACTTATGAACAGACTGGTCCTAGAGATACAGTGCTTTAGAATTGGTAGTTATAATATTATTGCATATATATATAATGCATAATTATATATATATATATATATATATATTATAAATCTATCGTAAAAAGGTATAAAATTAAAACGCTTTCAAAAAAGTAAAAGCAAAAGTACAATTCAACATTTCAATTTATTTTATAAAAACTTCAAGACTAAACTAACTGTATTATCTACGTAAACCTGGACACAGTAAGTCATGAAAATAAAACAATTACTAAACTAACTACAGTACTCTACCATGAACCTGGACACAATAACAATCACTAAAATAAAATAACTACATTATACTATTGTGACGTGGCCGGTGAATTGCCATTATAGATTTTTACGCAAGGACAGGATCCCTGGCGACTAGACATGGAGACGTTGTAATGAAAATATTTTGCTAAGTAAACACAAGGAACAGAGTAATACATATTCTTTCTTTGGATAAAACTATTTTATTACAAGTAATAGAAATTAATTACATATAAAAGTGTACCCTGTTACATGCTGACATATATGGTTAAAAGTTTTACCTGTTCTCCGTCATCGCCAAAGTTCAGCCACAGTAGCCGTGTTCCGTCGTCGGCCGAACCCTGCATTTTTTCGAACGGGAAGTGCCAGAGGACTGGACTGGACTGGTCAGGAGGATGTTGGGTGGTCAGTGTGAAGCCATTCTCATAATGTAGTGTCAGCTGACATTGCTGGGTCTGCCAGATGACCGCTGGAATGATTAAGCATTGTTTGTGACAAACTGGAGAGACCAGTCTGTGAGTCAATGGAACCAAACTTGACAGAAATAAACTAAAGTGGGATATAGACATAGGAAAATGACACATACTTGAATATCAAAGGGTACCACGGTCAATATTGTGGTCAACTCACCCCATTTCAGTGATGTTGTTAATAAACTTGTTTTGAAACTGGATGTATCGTTTACCATTTGATCATGCTCCCATAGTTGTTATCTGTCAAATTGTGAACATTGCTGTGTGTTTACTAAAGTAACTAAACACAACTTGCCGTGAGTATGCCTTCAACATACTATAATTATTATAACCTTAAATTTATTGCATCTCTGCAATAAATACAAATCAGGTGAAGGTAAATAACATTTAAAAACGTAAAGAGAACACTATGGGATGAATATTATATGTTTATAGTCATTTTCTGACTATTCTAACACTACAACAATGACGACTTTTACCTGTCCCCATTTATAATTATGCCAAATGGTTTTGTTTGTCCCGTCTCTGATCTTGAACTTTTACCTGTCCCTGTTTATAATTACACCAAAAGGTTTTGTTTGTCGCGTCTCTGACCTTGAAGTTTTAAGGGTGTAGGCACTATAGAAGTTTTATTATTATGACTCTAATAACAATTGTGGGTCGTAAATCACAAGTCTTATGTTATGTATAGGTGGGAGTTTCAACAAATACTAAATGTAAACTTTAATTTAACTAATAAGAACATCTCTAAGGAAGAACAGCATTTTCAAAATGTTCTGCGTGTACGTACGACAGTTAACCTCCTTGATAATGCCAGCTGCGTCATGTGACCCTTGCACCAGGACCCTTGTCCACTGGGCAAGGTCTCGAGGTGTCTCCACTCGGAACTGATGACCTGTGACCCCTTGTCGCGTCCCTGACCTTGTGCTGAACGTCAAGACTTCATTGCCATCGACTGGCTGCAGATTTTTGCCTGAGTGAACTAATCTGCAATCAGACACAAGCAGACTTGAAAACGCAGCAGTTTGTGGACAGAATCTGTGATTCAACAGCACGTTTTATTTAAGATGTTTGAAAGTATGTAATCGTGTAGTGACCATGTATATCTGCATCATATCTGTTTATGTAAAAACCTGTATAACGGTATACATTAATTGGTTGATAAAACATCATGAGATTAAGTAAAATACACAAGCAGCCAGTCCAAGATGAAATAATGTCCTGATAAGATAATAGTAATGCCCAGTAATAGTAGAATAATAATAGTTTTTATATAATGCTAATTCCCGCATGGCGGATCGATGCACTGCACAAGAAATATACTAAATGTATATTAATAAATAGAAATGTAAATTATATCAATTAACATCAATCATATTAATATTAATCGTAGAAGTACCCGGTACTGAGTAAACTGGTTGATAAGACAATAAAATATGTACATTGACTTAGATAAGACAATATGAAAATATAGTAATATTATTATTAATAATTTGACTCATATGACTGTACAAAATAAAATGTTTGATAACGGGCATATTAACTGCCCGGGCAGTGTGTATGTGTATTTACTATGAAAATGTTGTATACTGCACATGTGCAGGGTACTGCATGTGCATAGGGATGTGCAACCAAGTGCCTCCCTCTGGCGAACAAACACATTACTACAGCCCACCTGGTGGCAAGGATGGAGTGACTGAGGTAGGGGGCGGCCCAGTCCTGGCGGCTGCGTGGGGCCTTGTCATATAGCAACATGTTCTTGTCTGTGAGAGCGACAAACACTGGCTTCCACGAGGCCTTGCTCCATTCCCCATTCACCTGAAACAGATGCTTGTTAGATGCATACAACAGCTTGTTTAGCTGAAAGGCTGTATTTTGCAAATAAATCCAATAACTATAAACATATCCATGTGCATGTGTATTAAGCAAGCTAACGACAACCCCAAAATCACAAGTTTGATGAAACATAAAAAATTGACATTCAACGGGGAGTTGCCATGGTGCCAGCTACAATTTTTTTTGGGGGGGAAATGCTGTGAGGGGCAGAATTGTGTTGACTGTCATAAAAAATTACCAGGATAGCGAGCATTTTCAGCATTATTTACACAATACCACACAACTGCACTGCACTAAATTTGGCTGGAATCACAACTAATGTCACACTAGAGCAACAAATCAAAACAGGGCATCCTCAGGTGTTTCCATAAAAATGGCAAAGGTTTTTTATGTCATGTACTGTTATACTTATACAACATTGAAATATTTAAGAAGTATTGTCATTTGAAAGAGTGTCAACCATTTGTAAAATAAAAAAAATTGACTGATTCACACAAACTGTTTTTTGTTGTAAGTTAATCTCTCACAATGTGCATGCTTTATATTACTTCATATCGCATTCATCCATGTTTCTTGAAGAATCACAGGCTTCAAACTTGCTCTTGCAGATATGATAATAATGATAATAATTAGAAAAAGATAACTTCTCTTACACTTATACCCTATGAGAACTGAGCTCAGAGGCGCCTTAAGTCAAAAGGGTTGCTTGATCTCAGAGTCCATAAACGATATACCAGTTGTCAACAGACGGCTTGGTATGCCACGGAGCTATGGTGGATAAGCAACGTCTAAAAGTATGTTTTTAAATGACACTGGAATTGTTTAATATAAGTAGGACAACTATCTCATGTGACAGTGGCGTCATCTATTAAAATGTGAACAGTTGAGTGACATATTTTTGATGACCACCTCATCCATGGTGCCAGTTGGTGGATAAGACTACTAAATGACAGAAACATACAAAGAGTTGTACACATCATACATTAGCCATGCAGATATCTTGTGCACAGACTTGCCAAGGATATCAGGCCATCTTTCGGAAGATGTGTTACTGATCCCTGTCATCTGGTGTGTGGAAAAGGTCCCATACAGAGGTAACCTGATACAACTAACTCCATTAAAGCGACATGGCTTTTTATTTTTATTGCAAAATCATGTTATACGGTATAAATTATACCTATTATAGCATAAAAACAGTCAAAATATGTACCATTTAGGGATTGAAAATAGACGCAGTAAGGGTGCTTAACTCTGTGTACACATTGAGGCATTTTCAAAACCGTTGTAGGCGTGGCTAAAAGCCCAGAATGAAATGCATGATCACGCGATGCAGTATCACGTGAACACAAGTTGACGCCACTAATGCCACACCTAGCCATGTGCACGGCTCCCAGTTGGTAAAGGTCAAAGGGTGGGTGCCACTCGCAGCGATTTGATTGACAGCATCGGAATTCTTATAAACATTTGACGTTTAAAATTACTAAGTCATTTCTGTTTCGATAAAACATTTATTGGCGGTCAGGACGCTACAATAGTTATAACTTATACTGATTAACATGATTTTGCAATAAAAATAAAAAGCCACGAACTGATCATGTCGCTTTAAGACAAATTTGGAAGATGTGGACTCTTTTCAGATGGTCAATCAGACAGCACTGTGAATGCAAACTACTGCTGTCCACTACCTACTGTCCACTACCTAACTCACCTTGTCTGAGTTCCAGTCGTTGTCGTGCGAATCGTTCATACTAACCTGATCAGCCAGCCAGCCCATGTGACACACCTCCCCGCTATTGTTCTGCGACCCCTTCAGGAGCTCATTAGCCTCCACCAGGGCGCGCTGCAGCAACGTGTGCAACACACCGTGAACAGCTGACATCCACTCGCGTGCGAGATGTTCATCCGGACAACGGAAGAAGATGCAGCTGGTGCCATCTGGCGAGTGAAGTTCAAAAGTCCTAAACGACGTGTCCGGCATCTTGATATTTTGGCACAGGTAGCAGAGTTTGAGGGGAACTGCCTTGCGATTTTGATAGGTCGACTGAGGCGTGATGCCGCGGTTCAGCGAACTGTGTCTTGCCACGCCATCAACGTTCGTCCATCCGATCTCGTTCAGGACTGACATTGGTCGGAAGTACGGTGTCACTTCGCGCAGGTACTTCACTGTACAAAAACAAAAACATTGGTTATGTATCTTCTTTGTTATTATTTAAAGGGTATGTACAACTTATGCAGAATATTATTTAAAAATTCTGACACACACAGGGGGCTCCCAATATGTCAGTTGTGCCAAGATGACAGAACTGGGGTAAGTGAAAAAAACCATAGCACTCTGCCGAATACTGCTACCATTAACCACAAAGCAAAAACCCGAACAGGCATGGGCACAGCTGGTTCTTACCCAGAGGGAGGCTGCCAGGACTCTATAGTGGATGACGAATGCCATTTGCCTTCACATCAGGCATTCTAACTTCTTTATCCTCAGACAAAATAAAAATGTATGATATACTTTTTTTGACAGATTTGAACTTCATCATGAGGGTTTCAAAACAAAAGAAATACACAGTGGGACAGTTTGAATGTCAGGGGCCAGCAACGGAACCACCATAATTCATGTAAATGTTGTACACACAACAATTGCTCATATTACAAGCTTACAGTGAGACCAACTCATGAAGCTGTGCTGGCGCCCTCTAGTGAATAGCTCACCACTCAGTCTATCCATCATTCCAATTGGTGAGCATCAAACATGTAACTAAATAACCGTAACAACATTGGTGTTCTTTCACACACCACCAGGGGGCAGGTCAGAGGTCGATGGTTCAACAAGATTTAACAAGATTTAACAAGATTGCCACCTAGAGATTCAATTCTAGATGGCAGGTGGACTAGGAAGCCATTTGGCTTATCGAGAGTCCAACCTATCTATCTAAGTATACCCCGCCCTTCTTAAGTATATGTCAATTTTATTTTTAAATATATTAACACTGCTAGCACCTACACAATCAGCTGATAATCTGTTCCATTCGTTTACTGTTCTTTGTGAAAATGAGAATTTTCTAATATCTAGTCTACACTGCTTCTTTGCTAATGTAACTCCATGTCCTCTAGTCCTTCTCTCTTCCTTGACTGTGAAAAATATATTTCTGTCAATATTTTCATATCCATTCAATATTTTAAACACTTCAATCTGATCTCCTCTCAATCTTCTGGTTTCTAGTGTTGTTAAGCCACATTCTTTTAGACGCATTTCATAACTAATATTCCTGAGTTTTGGTATCATTTTGGTTGCTCTCCTTTGTACTCTTTCTAGCATATCAATATCCTTCTTGCGATATGGCCTCCATGCTTGTATACAATATTCTAAGTGAGGCCTAACTATTTTTTAACAGCGGTATTATTAGTTCTTTTTCTTTGTACACTATATTTCGCCTAATTAATCCAAGAATTTGGTTTCCTTCGCTGCTGAAATTCCACACTGCTCTGATACCTTCATGTCAGCACTAATAGTTAAGCCCAAGTCCTTTTCCTTTAAGGTAGTATTTAGTACAGTATCACCCATTGTATATTGTGCATCTTCATTCCCATGTCCTGTGTGAAGGCACTTACACTTTCCAAAATTAAACAGCATTTGCCACTTCTCAGACCATTCTATCAACTTATTAAGATCATCTTGTAAATGCTGTCTATCTGCATCACTTTTAATTTTCCTAAACACTTTTGTGTGTCCGCAAACTTCAACACCTTGCTTGTTATGTCATCATCCAAATCATTGATATATATTAAGAATAAAATAGGTCCCAGTACTGATCCCTGCGGTACTCCACTCAAAACCGCTTTCCAGTTTGAAACCTCCCCATCAACTACTACTCTTTGTCTTCTACCAATAAGCCATTTTTCTATCCAGTTGATCATTCCATTTCCTATGCCATGAGCCTTTAGTTTAAGTAGTAGTCTTTGGTGTGGCACTTTGTCAAAGGCTTTTTAAAATCTAAGTAGATTATATCTACTGGTGATCCCTCATCTAGCCACTTTGTGACATCTTCCAAAAACATAACATATTTGTTAAGCATGACCTCGCTTTTAAAAACCCATGTTGAGATGGGTTTATCAATTTTTTTTTAACAAGAAAATCAACCAGGTGATCTTTAATTAGTCTTTCTAATAGTTTGCAAATCACCGATGTTAAACTCACTGGTCTATAGTTCTCTGACTTGTTTCTCGAACCTTTTTTAAATAATGGTATAATGTTTGCTTCTTTCCATTCTACGGAACTATTCCTCCTCTAATGACAAATTGAACACTGTTGCAAGCGGTATGCTGATTTGTTCTACAATTTCCAATAGTAATTTGGGAGGAATCCCATCCACTCCAGGTGATTTATTATCCTTCATATCTCTTATTTTCATAGCTACCATTGTTGGGGTTACAATTAGTTGTCCTAAATAGTCAAACTCTCTCCCTTCGAACTTAGTCTCAAGTACTGGTAATATACTAATATCTTCCCTGGTAAACACCGAACTAAAGTACTCATTTAGGTTTTCTGCCATTAAGAATCCCTCTGTTATTATGTTTCCATCACTACCTTCTAGAGGACCGACCTTATCCTGAACTTTCTGTTTACTTCGAACATACGCATAAAAACTCTTGCTGTCATGTTTTATATTAAAAGCAATTTTTTGTTCATAGCTTCTCTTTGAATTTCTAATTTCAGCTGTAGCTTGATTAAGTGCTTCTTTATAAATGCTATAGTCTTCTTCACTTCCGGTATGTCTATATGTCTTCCACATCATTTGCTTGTACTTGATTTTTCTAATGGCTTCCTTCGATAAGTGTTTCTTCTTTGACCGTTTCCCCTGTTTTTTCAAGGGGACAAATTTGTCAGCAACACAGTCAATTTCACTCTTTAAAATATTCCAGCATTCTGTTGCTGTCTTATTCTTCAGTGTGTTATTCCAGTCTATCTTTGCTAAATATTCCCTCATGTCCTTATATCTTCCTTTGTGAAAATTTTTCCTGTACCTTATTTTTCTATTCCGTTCTGCCTTTACTTTGATGATAAAATGTATCTGGTTGTGATCACTACACCCCAGTGGCTCACATATCTTGACATTATCAACAAATTCCTTCTGTGAGCTCAATACTATGTCTAACACGTTCTCGCCCCTGGTTGCTTCTAACACATGTTGAGAAAGGAAACTATCTTGTACTAAATTCAAAAACTCTTGATCCTCTCTCCCGGTACTCTGTAGAGATGTCCACTGTATATGCCCATGGTTAAAATCCCCCATAATAATACAGTCCCGTTTACTCACTTCTTTGATAGCGTTGTGTATTTTTTCATTCTCTTCCATGCTTATGTTTGGACCCCGATACACTAACCCAACATTTAAATGTTGAGTTTCCTGTAACTATGTTACACCAGACAGCTTCTTCACATTCTGCTTCTTTTTCTAATTTTATTTCATAAGCTTGG
Source organism: Ridgeia piscesae (assembly GCA_025642075.2). Taxonomy (NCBI): domain Eukaryota; kingdom Metazoa; phylum Annelida; class Polychaeta; order Sabellida; family Siboglinidae; genus Ridgeia; species Ridgeia piscesae. The sequence continues at coordinate 278,053 of JAODUO010000402.1, read as the reverse complement.
ATGGATTCTTTAATATATAAAATAACTCCCCTCCTTCTTCCTAATCTATCTTTCCTAAACATTACATACCCTGTCATTCCTAATTCGGGATCTGGTATATCGGGTGTTGGGCCCCAAAATTCAGTTATACCTATTATGTGAGGGTCAATATCTTCTACCATAATGTTTAGTTCATTTCTTTTGTTTACTATGCTCCTTGCATTTAAACAAACACATTTATAACCAAATTCCGTAGGGCTTTCCAGGCTGTTCTTTGCTGATGTCTTTTTGCTATCTTTATCTATGCCTCTAGTATTTGGCTTCTCTGTGTATCCCCCTGCGAAACTAGTTTAAAAAGTTGCAACCTGTTCCATTATTCATCGATCGAAGAAGATTCTTGGAGAACACTGCTGCGCCCTTTCCGCTTAGATGGAGGCCATCTCTCATAAACATGTCTTCTTTACCAACAAAATATCCCCAGAAATCTACAAATCCAACTCCTTCTTCTTCACACATCTGCTCTAATAGTCCGTTAATTGCCATCCTCTTGCAATTTCTAAATGTTGTTCCCCTTCCCCTCATCACTGGCAAGATTCTTGAGAGTATGATCTGTTCAACTCTCGTCTTCTTCAGTGTCTCTACCAACTCTCTGTATCTCTTTACTATCCTGGTTGTTCCATCCCTGTCTGCATTGTTCGTCCCTACATGTACTAATATAGACCCCCTTGGCCATGCCCCAAAACGTTCTCTACCCGTTCAGTCACATGCTCTATCCTAGCCCCCGGAAGACAAACAACAACGTCTTCTCCTTTGCTTAGTGTCCTGTCTGTCTTTCGCAAAATGAGTCTCCATAAATACCCTTTCTGTTCTCAATGCCCCTCGATCACTGCTTCAGAGTAGCTCCTCCGTTTTGCATCTCCCTGGTTGCTGACTTTTCCCCCCGCCGCTTTCTCTGTTGTTCCTTTCTTTCCGGTCTCTTTTCTTCCTGTCATCGTCCTTGTTATTGACTTTCTTCCATTTGTCTTACCTCCTGTCGCATCTACTTCTCTCATCTCCTGTCCCCTTGTCCCTCCCTCCTTCTCTACTGTCACTTTCTCCCCTGTCACCTTCCTGCATGTCATGTTTCCTGTTGTTCTTTCTCCATTTGTTGTCCTTGCAATCACCCTCCCTCCACCCCTGCATCCCCTTCACAATATCCGTTAGCCCAGCTAACTCTGCTGTCAGACAGTCCACTTTCCAACACCCTAAACATTGGAACGTAAACCCTTCCTCCGTTGTCTCTGACCAAGTTTTTCCGCACCCCGATACGGCAAAACAAACCCAAACTGTGGCAGTGGTTACACACCAAGTGCCTCCTTGCCTTCACTTGCCGCTTGCCAGGTGCCATATTATGATTTGTCAAAATCAACTCTTAGTTTAAACCAACTTAGTCTTTAGAAAGACTGTTTGTTTATTGTGTACAGCAACTGCAGCACACTTTATGTTATAAACAACTTACTACCTATGCTACCATGAACAATAAGTTTAGTCTGTACTGGTACCGTTCCCTAGCGGAAACGTTGGACACTACCTATATAAACAAACAAACAAGGGTTTCCTACTAAAACGCTTGTTTATTTTTAATAACAATGATATCTATTCACAGTTTTATCTTATATATGTAGTTGTTACTCTTATTGCTTTATCTCTTATATACTATATCAAATAAAGAGATTTGCTCAATCTTGTTTACAATTTGTCGAAGCCTAGATTACCCTTTTATCACCCACTATACTAATCTGTTCAAAAATACTGTTAACTAACAAACCTTAACCAAAACTACTACTCAATATATGTCCAGTACCACTTTATGAATAACCTTAACACAAGAATAATACTTATCAATCAATATTTCCGCTTGTTTTTCAAATTTTATACACCACCAATTTCAAACCTCTACATCTGCCAATTTTCCCACCAGAATGTGAATGGACATAGAAACAGGACATTGGTCAATGGGCTTAGCTAGGGACTCATCTGTCCATTTTAAAGGCTACCAGATGACTGGCCAGGATGATTAATTGCAATGATATGACAGTAGGAATATAGAGGGAACCACAAAATTAACAAATTTGTCTAAGCCGAGGGACCCATATAAATGACTATCAATGGCACAACTGGTAGTGAAACGACCAACATACACATCAGTATTAATTAATTAAACATATGACTGAAATAATACTTTTTATCACTAAAAAAGCTAAACTTGTCAAAAATGGCTCTGACTGAAATAGACGGTTTTAACATAAGCCTTTGAAAGGAACATTTGTTTATGCCAAAATTGGCAAAAGTTATTTTTAACTACGGGCCTGGGTTGAACATTGGCACCAGGGAAGTGATTCTGTTACATCACCCGAAAGTTAGCACACAATTAACTACTTATGCAAAATACATAAACATCTGATGATCCTCCAGCCAGCCTTGGAGTCAGGAAGAACTGGTTTTATGCGGTCCACATATGTCTGTGTTTACAGCAACTCCCAGACTTAATCTATTCTGCCAGATCTCTTCGGTTTATTATTGCTGAAACTTCATTAAAAGCTTGCAAACAGATATATTGCACAGACGAGTCGAGGAACACATGGACAGTTGGCAGCCTGCGTGTAATCAACACATGGCTGTGTGAAGTCTCAAGTAGCTCTCACAGTTTCCTGTACCATCTGTTTAACAGTTTCATACATATCTCTGCTTGTTTATGTCGTGAATACTTGGAAAACCTTCTTTAATTTCACCACCCAACACCTGAAAAACACGCGTCATTATTCTGATGACTAAAACAGAGGCAATTTTCACCATTATTCTGGATCCATAACTTGCCTGGATTTTGCATCATTAACTAGTGATCCAGATAATATAATCTGACTGTCAAAAAAGGCACTGTTATAGACACATAGAGCGAGATAAAAAGGAAATTGAGATCTAGACATATGCTGTTGCTTATCCAGATTCTTTTCATTCTTGATGCAATCTGAGAACTCCAGTAGGGACCGTCTCAAACCTGCCTATTTTCCATACATGTGAACATGGGAGAGTCTTAAAACCAGTTCCTTGTTTTAACCTTTTTTTATGCTACAATATGTTAAAGGTGCACTACTCAGCAAACTCGGCATAATAAACAGAAATCACCTCTTCACAAATTTGAATAATTTGACTATATTCAATTTGTAAACAAAACATTGTTCAATTTGTAAACAAAACATTCAGGTTCTATGCACACTGTATTCGTAATGTTACAGATGCATAAATTTGCTTAACGTGCATTACAAGTTATTTTAAATATGTACCCATGATACTGTATTTTATCTACTGTGTGTATAGATGTATATATGACAATTATTACATGTGCTGGTTTGACAAATCTCAGCGACAAATATATTTCAATATCAGTCCACCAACAATGCTAAGTAAACAACTATTGGAAGAAAAAACAACTTTAAGTTGGCCTACTTTGAAAATCAACTAATATCACTGGAGGTCCCTGGTGCTTTGATGTACATAGCAAGGAAATAGTACCCAGTAAGTAATCTTTCCCAGCTCTGCCCGTCTGTTAACTAGCATCTAGGGACAGGCCTTGGGAGATAACATTCAGCTGATTAATACAGACTGATGCAGGCGGGGAGAAAGGGCAGTTTTGATGGCCTTGTTTTCCTCCCCACAGTTCGAAACAGTAAACACTGCATTTGGGAAGAAGCATCACTGCCTGGGGAAACATGGGGAAGTCGTGGGTACAGACCACAGTTTCTTTTCAACTGTGATGTTTCACTGGCACTTAGCCAATTATGTCAACCAATTCATTTGTTGATACAAATGGCTTAACTAGTGAACATTCATGATACACACTGCATTTTCAGGAACCACACTTAAACCTGATGCCTTCTTAAAAGGGTGGTGTAAATAATACTGGCCTGCCCTCTCAGTTCTTACAAAACCACTCTTGTTAAGTGGTTCAGGGGTGCACCTATCAAACCCACAGGGTGACTGGGTACTCCTTGTGTTGATGGATAAGGGAAACTAGACAGGAGCAGCTGACTCCTGTACAATGACACCTCAGAGACACATTTACAATGATGTCATTCAACAGTCAACTTCACCAAGTATGATCTTTTACTTGCTCCGCTAGTAAAATCACACGAGGCTACACGAGGGGCAAGCTGAGTCAGACATCTTTCCATGGATATCAAAATGTCAAACTGTAACTTACGCAATTAAAAATGGGTTCAGTTATCCATACCACTGACGACATAGATTCCAAACCAATTCATTTCCTTCTGTTTCAAACTCGCACAATGGAACCTTCATTATAAACATAATCTTAGACCATAGAGTTATTAGTAAATATTGCATTCGGTGTGCACACAAGTGCCATTGTGTAAGTTATGCTGAAACAATAAAAGTTGCCCAGTTTTGAAGATTTGTTAGATACAGTTAAGACCCTAGGTCCCCCAAATGTGTCACTCAATAGCACCAAGCATACATTGTGATTGAAACTGGTGTTGACAAGTTGATATACACAAGAGCAACTAGCCTCTGATAGAGCCAAGTGGAGGCCCAAAGTTCACAGAGGGAATGTGTCAACCATTTATAGCAAGCACTAGAAAGCACAGGTTAATGCAGTCAATTTATATCAAACTGATTAAAGCATTTCTCGACGCACTGAGTACCATGTCTTGAAAGTGCATTGATGTTGAAAGACAGGATTAAAAATGTATGTCACTGGTGAATTTGTACCAATGCACACTCGTACCCAATTGCAAAGTCAACATTCCATTCCACCGGATGCCACATTGATTGCTTATGAGGTGATTGCGTTGTCATCATACATCCTTATTAATAACCAACAAATATTGATTTGCACTTATATACTTGCACACAGCTGTAGCAATGTACTACACCAGTTGGCTGACTTTTTCAATTCTCAATATTTTTGTTCCAAACAATCAGTTCTTCTTTGGCTAATGCAGATGTTTCTGCATGACAGATAAACTGACAGGTTATGTGTGTAGCATGTTATTGTTATTTCCTTGGCTTAAACACAAATTAATGCCATTTATATAAGTAGTTCCAAGGGTCCTTTAACTGTTAACAATAGGGTGGTATTGTTTTAAACAAAAATTTCTCCCACAACAAGAGGTATTGCTGATAACTCCCTTGTTCCATTTGTACCCTGCAACGTAATGATAATTTAATGTTGATAAATAACATGCCCACATTTACATAACCCGACCGAACCCAATCTAAAATATTTCTTTTATAACTAAATTGCCTATTTTAACTTGCCCATCTTGTACATAAACTCTAACATTTGTACACACCGTGTAGCAAACATGAACAGAATACATCATACTAGTTGTATCATACTTGTAAACAACTGGCTAAATAATTGTATTGCTCCATAACTTGACCCAGTAACACATATCCCACTAGAGTGTAGACAACACTTGACATTAATAATTATTGTAACTGATTATATTTCTGGTACTGTATGTTCACACACACTAATAATATATATATATATATATATATATATATATATATATATATAATATATATATATATATATTATATATATTTTATCACAATATAAAATTGTGACACAATCACATCTGTATAAAACATCTGTCTTTAATAACAGGGCAATTATTTGTACATCACTGCGCATTGCTGCTTGTACATCCTCCACATGTAATGTAACGTGTAATCGCTTCAAGATCTTACGATCAAAGCCAAGATTGTGGGAAAACATGCATGATACCTCTACACTGCTCTGTACTTCAAAAAGTAGCACACGGCAGTTCCGACACATGCCTCAACCTAACCTGCCAACATTCACTGGCTGAGAGTCAACAGGCTAATTGTCCTATTAGCTGCTTAATCACATGTGCAAGTGCACAGAGAATCACCCAGTAATGAAGTGCAGGGTCTAGATGCCTGACTGATCCGCCACAGCCAGGATATTAGCCTGAGAAAATTGAGTTTTCAACCGACAAGCTGCCAATAAAAACCGAGTAAATCCAGTTAATACTAATGATGACAACGCATACGCCACACTTGACTCTATCACAACTAAAGGGCAGGCAATGTGATTTGGCAGGCTGCTGTACTTATGACTAACCGCACTATCAGGAATGGAATAGCCTTTCTGATTACACTGAATTCATGATTACATTTCGGATAAATGAGATTCAAGACTGCCTTGATTTCATCAACAACACGAAAAGTGATGGTTACAAGCACTTGACAAAAGCCGAGTAGATTTACTGTAAGACTGTCATGTGTTTTTGTGCAATCCCAACAAAGAATCACTCGCTCGCTCACTCGCTCGCTCGCTCGCTCACTCACTCACTCACTCACAAACGCTAAACACACTCCGTTTCAAATGTGTGTTAGCCATAGCAGGCCTGACAAACATCAGTTTATAATCCTGCCTAAGCAAGAGCATGTAAGATAACACATCTTACAGCTCAAGTTTTCATTCACAATTACACACACACACGCTGTAAATTTTTTTGACAGCTGAATCAAATGCCTTAAAGTCTGTCACTGAGCTGCTCCTCACTGCTCCTGTTCAATGCTGCTCCTGCTCTCGGTATGTGCCTAATGGAGTGTCACAAGATGGAGGCAGAGACCAAAGCAGTGATCTGTAATCAGGGCACGGCGATAACAATGCCGTAAGTCTCCTCACAAACACATAACCTCACCGGAATCAATACAAAGACGCAGATTACACTCGTTTGTATTCCTTCCAATACTCAATCCATTTATGTTGGTCAAACATATACGGTGCAAGATGCAGTTTCTATAGGACTGTTTCTGCCTCTAATGCAGGCCGTTAAACAAACACACAGAAACACAAGTTTGTGGGACTGGAACTATTAGTTGTTGCACAAAGATTGCAGTGGAAAATGCAATTTTCTAGATTGTTGTATGCTCCAATAGTCATCTTAGGCCATTCCATCTCACCCAGAGGTGTTTTGAGTGGCGTGGTAAGCGGCTAAAGAAGATTGTTTTAGAATGTCACGTTTCGTGTTGCCAACTTGGATTGGGGAACATGTTTCCTGTACATCTGTGGCACGTACCCACCAACAGCTCAAAGTTGCTTATGTTATTGATCACCATATTGGTAATAACAGGAAGCAGAATATTGCAAAACTGCAGCATACTGATCGGGATCGTTCATGAAATAATGTCCTCTACCAGTTTTCAGAATATAAATACTACTGACTGTCCCCAATGCAACTGCTAATATGCAGCATGTCTTGCATGCATAATTTTAGCTAAGGTAGGGGCTATTTGGAACCTATAGCTGGTGATCTTAATGAGGATGTAAGCGGAACTCGGGTCAAGTCAGCCCCACCAGGACTCTTACAGAAGGTCAATAAATTATTGTTTATCATCAAGAATTGTGCCAGTGATGATTCTGTGTAGGAAAAACATCTACAGGCCTTTATGAGGATCAAATTTGTGCCATTCCAAAATTCTATGGTAGACTTACATACATACAAGTCAGCTGCAATGTGTATTATGACTTGAAATCAACTATAAACACACATGTGACAATCATTTTCTAAGCAAGTGTATGAGTTTTGAAGAGCTCTTTTTGCTCCTTATATTTTACCCATCCACCAGAGATATTTCTACCCATCCTACACAGGTTTTATCCGTCAAATGATGGATCTCAACATAAAGCTAAGCTGATAGTTAACTACAGAAAATCAAGTCTATAGGTTAGTCAGGCGATTCCAAACTGCTTATTGTTATAATTTAGATTGATGAAAAACTATCCTTTGATTGTTGTCATGTTCATTATTAAATAAGCAGGATCGCTATTCTGTCATAAACACTGATGTGAAATAATGAACTGTCCCTGGATCCACCCAGCAGCACCACGGCGTTTACTGTTACATCATTATAACACTATTTCTCTGTGACATGCATGAAACACACACCCAGATGAAATGTGCGGTTACGTAACCATGTAGATGTCTCTGTGTCATTCCCAACACATCCTGCTGTCATTGCATAATGCAGTATGACAAATGGCTCCTGTCGGTCACACATATTATATAACAAAATAGATGTCCAAAGTACATCAAAAGAATATATTTTCTTTGCCTTGCCTTTGGGTTATACTTAAAGTTGCCTGTATTCATATCTAAACTGTTGTTTTAAAAACATAATTATACATAATCTATCATTTTCTTTGAGCAGTAGTTAATCATGTTTGTGGTACTGCTGAAGATTGGTTCACTTCCACAGAATCTCTCGGTGAACAAAAGGAACTCCCATCACACATGACAACTACACACGCTATTACTAATGTCTTACAACAAGGACTATATTATTAGTTCAACATTAAAAACCAGCAGAGTAGTTACAAATGGAACATGTACCTTGAATAATAATGGTCACCTGGATCTGAGAACCACACAGAAAGTTATGTAATTTGACAGCATTTATTTAGAGTACTGGAGTAGACACATACACACATTGTGCATACAATTATATTTATTCTACATTCATGAAAAAGCTGTCAAGTGACACAACGTACAAAAACAGGGTATCAATCAAAACGATGAAAGAGTACAGCTTGGTGGTAGCAAGTTCTGAGTTGATGTGAAAAAAACCGCAGATAATAATGATGAATTACACCAAGCAGTGTGAGACACTGTGATCTGCATGTATACATCATAAACAAGTTCTAGTTCTACTGAGAGCTTACCGGGTAAACCATAATCATTCTACAATAACACAAATACAGAAGTTTCATATTAGTACAAAGTTGTCACTTCCGCTGTTTGAAACTTTGAGTGTTGCATTTTGATTATGCGGGAGTGCTTGGTTAGTTCTTTGTCCCAGTATAATAAGAGCAATGTAAGTAATCAGAAACAGTTCAATAATCTGCACCTTCTCTCATGTTCTAGTACAGTATACACGGTGGTCATCACAGCATTCATATACCCTCTACAGTAGGGGCGACAGCAATTACAGCAATTCTATGAAGCAACAGTAATCAGAACATTGCTCATTTCCTACATCTTCGTAAAGTAGGAGCAACAGTAATCAAAGCACACTTATGTCCTATATATATATATCATTAAAATATATATATATATATATATATATATATATATATATATATATATATATTCTTATGTCCTAGTATGGTCAGAGCAACAGTGGTCAAACCACTCCTATGTCCTAATATGGCAAGTTCAACTGTAGTCAAACAACTACTATGTCCTAGTATGGTAAGTGCAACAGTAGTCAAACCACTCTACGTCCTAGTATGGTAAGTGCAACAGTAGTCAAATCACCCCTATGTCCTAGTATGGTAAGTGCAACAGTAGTCAAACCACTCTACGTCCTAGTATGGTAAGTGCAACAGTAGTCAAACCACTCCCATGTCCTAGTATGGTAAGTGCAACAGTAGTCAAACCATTCCTATGTCCTAGATTGATAAGTGCAACAGTAGTCAAACCACTCCTATGTCCTAGTATGGTAAGTGCAACAGTAGTCAAACCACTCTACGTCCTAGTATGGTAAGTGCAACAGTAGTCAAACCACCCCTATGTCCTAGTATGGTAAGTGCAACAGTAGTCAAACCACTCTACGTCCTAGTATGGTAAGTGCAACAGTAGTCAAACCACTCCTATGTCCTAGTATGGTAAGTGCAACAGTAGTCAAACCACTCCCACGTCCTAGTATGGTAAGTGCAACAGTAGTCAAACCACTCCTATGTCCTAGTATGGTAAGTGCAACAGTAGTCAAACCACCCCTATGTCCTAGTATGGTAAGTGCAACAGTAGTCAAACCACTCATATGTCCTAGTATGGTAAGTGCAACAGTAGTCAAACCACTCCTATGTCCTAGTATGGTAAGTGCAACAGTAGTCAAATCACCCCTATGTCCTAGTATGGTAAGTGCAACAGTAGTCAAACCACTCATATGTCCTTGTATGGTAAGTGCAACAGTAGTCAAACCACTCCTATGTCCTAGTATGGTAAGTGCAACAGTAGTCAAATCACCCCTATGTCCTAGTATGGTAAGTGCAACAGTAGTCAAACCACTCCTATGTCCTAGTATGGTAAGTGCAACAGTAGTCAAATCACTCCCATGTCCTAGTATGGTAAGTGCAACAGTAGTCAAACCACTCCTATGTCCTAGTATGGTAAGTGCAACAGTAGTCAAATCACCCCTATGTCCTAGTATGGTAAGTGCAACAGTAGTCAAACCACTCCTATGTCCTAGTATGGTAAGTGCAACAGTAGTCAAACCACTCCCATGTCCTAGTATGGTAAGTGCAACAGTAGTCAAACCACTCCTATGTCCTAGTATGGTAAGTGCAACAGTAGTCAAACCACTCCTATGTCCTAGTATGGTAAGTGCAACAGTAGTCAAACCACTCCTATGTCCTAGTATGGTAAGTGCAACAGTAGTCAAATCACTCCCATGTCCTAGTATGGTAAGTGCAACAGTAGTCAAACCACTCCTATGTCCTAGTATGGTAAGTGCAACAGTACCGGGGTAGTCAAACCACTCCTATGTCCTAGTATGGTAAGTGCAACAGTAGTCAAACCACTCCTATGACCTTGTATGGTAAGTGCAACTATAGTCAAACCACTCCTATGTCATAATATTATAGTCTCAGTATGAGCAGCAAAGAAGACCTCACGAATAGGTTCTATCTTCAGTGTACAAGACTAGTATGTCATCCATTGGAGATGTATAGTTTTAGGGTGGCTCAACTTTCAGTGTATATCAACATCTTCTAAACTGATGACAAAAGGGAATCTGCAGGAATCAACCCCTTGGACAACCAACCCACAGAGTTATGGGGAAACCCCAGATTCCATCGGGCTCACTCCCTGTTAAATAATGACCTGTCCCTAATGAGCTGCTGAGCCAGAGCCTCACTATGGTTAGGGAGCACCACAGAGACATGCCACTAATCAGACCTCCCTGGCTCACCACACCTGAGCAACTACACTAATTATAGGAGAACAAACAAACAGCAGTGTCTTGTCCCTGGGGAATACACCCCAGGCCTGCCTTGTGCACACTCACACACACAGACACCCAGCCTAGCTGTGACCACTCATAAATTAACCAGTACTCTAGCTGCTTTCTGGCACAGTTTACCTGTTTTTCTGGTCACATGTTCGCTAATATTACAGTTGTTTGAAACAGGCTGTAAAAAAACACTTTCATTCATTGACAGTGGAATGTACGTGTGCGTGTAGTACGTGCTGGCCACGTAGTGCACGCAGCATGCCCATATTACAGCGATGTTTAAATCACAAACAGCGCCCGGAGTGAATTACTGCAATGCAATTGCTTTTGGGTAAACTTACTGCAAATGGTGTTACTTGGATCTCCTTTTGGTGGCAATGTAATCGATAGCTACAATGTGCGAGATATACCATTTTATTGTAAATGGAGCACGTTTTCAATTTAAAAGCACTGTACGTGTGTCCAAAAGGTAAATGAGTCAAGACAGACAATCAGCCTGCAGAGTGGATGCCATTCAGCACATTTCACTGGATACAATGACTTGAGTATTGAAAATGGTGTTTGGGAAACTGTTTCCAGTTGCTAAATTATAATGGTATAATCCATATGAGGATACTGCTAATATGATATAGTAGTGTATATAATTAATATAATTTTATTTATTATACTGCTGGACTCTGTTGATTACAATGACTCCATACCAGAGCTGCATGTCAGCTGCAGAGGTTTCTTCAGGCCACTGAGCCAGGTTTCATCTGGACCTGCCCATGTCTGTGCATAATCAGGATAAACAGACACTGTCAGAAATATACATTCACAGAGATATTGTCAGGTATTGCCTGGCGGAGACTGTCATCTGGTAGACAGAGACACAGTCGGAGAGACTATCAGATGTTGCCTGGTAGACACTGTCATATGGCACACAGATACACAGTTAGAGAGACTCTGTCAGATGTTGCCTGGTAGACACTGTCATCTGGCACACAGATACACAGTTAGAGAGACTCTGTCAGATGTTGCCTGGTAGACACTGTCATATGGCACACAGATACACAGTTAGAGAGACTCTGTCAGATGTTGCCTGGTAGACACTGTCATCTGGCACACAGATACACAGTTAGAGAGACTCTGTCAGATGTTCCCTGGTAGACACCGTCATCTGGCACACTGATTCACAGTTAGAGAGACACTGTCAGATGTTGCCTGGTAGATACTGTCATCTGGCACACAGATACACAGTTAGATAGATACTGTCAGATGTTGCCTGGTAGACACTGTCATCTGGCACACAGATACACAGTTAGAGAGACACTGTCAGGTGTTGCCTGGTAGACACTGTCATCTGGCACACAGATACACAGTTAGAGAGACACTGTCAGGTGTTGCCTGGTAGACACTGTCATCTGGCACACAGATTCACAGTTAGAGAGACTCTGTCAGATGTTGCCTGGTAGACACTGTCATCTGGCACACAGATTCACAGTTAGAGAGACTCTGTCAGGTGTTGCCTGGTAGACACTGTCATCTGGCACACAGATTCACAGTTAGAGAGACTCTGTCAGGTGTTGCCTGGTAGACACTGTCATCTGGCACACAGATTCACAGTTAGAGAGACACTGTCAGATGTTGCCTGGTAGACACTGTCATCTGGCACACAGATACACAGTTAGATAGATACTGTCAGATGTTGCCTGGTAGACACTGTCATCTGGCACACAGATACACAGTTAGAGAGACACTGTCAGGTGTTGCCTGGTAGACACTGTCATCTGGCACACAGATACACAGTTAGAGAGACACTGTCAGGTGTTGCCTGGTAGACACTGTCATCTGGCACACAGATTCACAGTTAGAGAGACTCTGTCAGATGTTGCCTGGTAGACACTGTCATCTGGCACACAGATTCACAGTTAGAGAGACTCTGTCAGGTGTTGCCTGGTAGACACTGTCATCTGGCACACAGATTCACAGTTAGAGAGACTCTGTCAGGTGTTGCCTGGTAGACACTGTCATCTGGCACACAGATTCACAGTTAGAGAGACTCTGTCAGGTGTTGCCTGGTAGACACTGTCATCTGGCACACAGATACACAGTTAGAGAGACACTGTCAGGTGTTGCCTGGTAGATACTGTCATCTGGCACACCGATTCACAGTTAGATAGATACTGTCAGATGTTGCCTGGTAGATACTGTCATCTGGCACACAGATACACAGTTAGAGAGACACTGTCAGGTGTTGCCTGGTAGATACTGTCATCTGGCACACCGATTCACAGTTAGATAGATACTGTCAGATGTTGCCTGGTAGACACTGTCATCTGGCACACAGATACACAGTTAGAGAGACACTGTCAGATGTTGCCTGGTAGATACTGTCATCTGGCACACAGATACACAGTTAGAGAGACTCTGTCAGGTGTTGCCTGGTAGACACTGTCATCTGGCACACCGATTCACAGTTAGAGAGACTCTGTCAGATGTTGCCTGGTAGACACTGTCTTATGGCACACCGATTCACAGTTAGAGAGACACTGTCAGGTGTTACCTGGTAGACACTTTCATCTGGCACACAGATACACAGTCGGAGAGACACTGTCAGGTGTTACCTGGTAGACACTTTCATCTGGCACACAGATACACAGTCGGAGAGACTAGACTGTCCAAGAATTTTAAAGACACTGCCTGGCAGAGACTGTTGACAGACACTGTGAAACAGCCAGTCAGATATGATAAAACTACATGCAATTTTGTGTCTCAACCAGAATTCTATCTCTCAGTAGCAGCAACCGTTTAAATAAACACTATGACACCATGATTACAGAAAACAATGAACTGACTGCAAGGAACCTGTGCAGCTGTGACAGAGCTAATGACACATTCTGTTAACATCCCTTGATCTCCCAGCTTCCGTAGCTGAAGCACAGCCTTGATGTATGTGAAAATGACTGCCAGACTAATAGCATGGAGCCACCACATCACAGCTGTATGTGATATGTTCACTAGTTGGTACTCATCAAACTGTCATAAACACTTAGTGGCTAGTGCGCCCCCACCTGTGTGGTGTGAAGCCACGACTGGCTGTGGCACGCACTAAACACTCATACACATCTGTCATTGCAATTATATTTCCTATTCTCTGTGTATATCCCATAGTCACAAGGCTGTCGGCTTATTGGTGGGAGGATTCCATCTCAGAAATCGTTACAGCCAAGGAGTTAAAATAGATAAAATACCAGGTAGAAGAGTTAAAATACTTTGGCTCATACGTTGATTCGCAATATGACATCTGGTGCAGAAAAACCCAGACGTTGTCAGCAGAAGCATTCGTCATTCACAGAGACAACAAACTAAACATCTTTATTGGACAACACAGACTGAATCGATCCTCATAACTATGTGGTTATGAATCACGGACAATGGCTTCTAAAATACCACAGAAAACACTTGGCAGTGCCTGTTATTATTACCAAGTACATAAAATATACAGTATGTCCAGCATCACCAGCCAGGTTCCGTACGGTCATCTACCACTGATATTTCCATCAATGTAAGGCAACAACAGATCATGGTGTGATGTGCCATATTGAAATTGCTAACCAAGTTCTCGTTTGGACAACGTCGAGCCAATGTAGAAGTGGTCATCCAAACCTGTCTCTTGGAGACAGCATTGAGATGGACACTGGTCTCAGTTGCATATATCCAGCTATCATGGTATCAAACAGGAATAAGTAAAAATGAGCATCGGAGCTGACTGCTTGTCACTGGATTTATTGTCTTTTAAATCTAGTTGGTTACAGAGTCAGTAAATTAAACAAGCAGTTGCGGACTCCCTTAAAGATTAAACAACTAGTCTCGGACTCCCTTAAAAATCTAAGCCTGGCAAGGAAACATGGTGATATAAGTAGGTCTGACATCCTTGAGCCACTGCGCCCTCTCTGTCTCCAGTTACCTGAATGCACAAGTGCCCAAAAAACCAACACATGACAGCAGTAACAATTTCACACCCACACAAACACAGTGTGACAGAACATGTGTCACATGCATACACACTGCCCACTTCCTGTCAACACAGACAGTGGGCCACATCAGTTATGTCACAGCTACTGCTAACGTTGGTCTGTAAATTGTGTACATTTCCTAACAATGGCTACACTACTAGTTGTGTGATTAAAAGAAAAACTATCACAAATTCTTAAATTTATCTCAATATATGCCTCAAGCACTTTCAGAACTAGCCATAATGACACTATGTATTACGATAATATATTATTCCACCCATGTGGGTTTGTCTGAAACAGGACAGGCATTGTATTGATTGATGTCTTGACCCACAAAACAAATTAATGTGTTCATAGCCCCTTGTCCTGTCAACTGGCTGCTACAGCACTCAGAGCTGTGTGTAGCAAAACAAACTATATATTCTGGGGTCTATTAGTTTCTTGGTGTACACAAAAACAGTTATTTACATTACAACAAGAAAACCTGATACACGTATAATCCCTCAATTCAATACATGTATTGAATTGCCACTTCAATTCACAGATGTTTATCATTTAAAAGGGTGAACAAATCAAATGAAAACTTGTGTTGACTGATGAGTGAGATGACTACATTTGTGGCAGGTGTATTTATAGCAATGACCCCTGTGGGCAGCTGGGTCTGCCCTGGCTGGGAGAGCAGCAGGTGCTGGCTGACCAGGGATCCAGCCTAGTCCTGGGGATAGTGCCCACAGCCTTGCCAATAATAACATGCATTCCTACCTTGCTAAGAGGTCTGTCTACCTGACAGCTTCTTCTGGCTGTAGCTAACCACAACCACACATTGCATACTGGATTCTCAAAGTAATGAGACATGGGATAGTGTCATTTTGTTTTACTGCTGATTGCTCTGAATTAACTGATCAGAACACAATCAATATTCCTGTTTTACTGTGGCCAGATATAGTAATTTATAAAACACGGATTGATGGCAAGCTTATATCAGTGGGTTTATTGAAAGCATTACTCAACTTAATCTATGGGAAGGTGTACCACATTGGAGATTGCTTTAGCTCACAGCTGCATTTTGCACTCAACTGAAAGCTAAATCAATTGTCAAGACAGTGTCTGGGATGGGTCTAATGCTATGTATGGTTCAATGAAGTGTCGGGAAGCTGGGCCAGTGTCATGCATAGTTCAATTACTTTAGTGCTAGAGCCTGGAGGTTGGTTCAGTGTCATGTATGTACCAGTGCCAGTGTCTGACTGTCACATGATTCAGTGCCATGTGTAGTTCAGTGTTAGTGGCAGGAAGCTGGTTCAGTGTCTGACTGTCCGGTGATTCAGTGCTATGTGTGGTTCAGTGTTAGTGCCAGGAGGTTGGTTCAGTGTCATGTATGATCCAGTGTTAGTGCCAGGAGGCTGGTTCAGTGTCATGTATGATCCAGTGTTAGTGCCAGGAGGTTGGTTCAGTGTCATGTATGATCCAGTGTTAGTGCCAGGAGGTTGGTTCAGTGTCATGTATGATCCAGTGCAAGTGTCTGACTGTCGGGTGATTCAGTGCTATGTGTGGTTCAGTGTTAGTGCCAGGAGGCTGGTTCAGTGTCATGTATGATCTAGTGCCAGTATCTGCCTGTCGGGTGATTCAGTGCTATGTGTGGTTCAGTGTTAGTGCCAGGAGGCTGGTTCAGTGTCATGTATGATCCAGGAGTGTAATTCAGTGCTATGTGTGGTTCAGTGTTAGTGCCAGGAGGCTGGTTCAGTGTCATGTATGATCTTTAGTGCCAGTATCTGCCTGTCGGGGGGATTCAGTGTATGTGTGGTTCAGTGTTAGTGCCAGGAGGTTGGTTCAGTGTCATGTATGATCCAGTGGGCCAGGAGGCTGGTTCAGTGTCATGTATGATCCAGTGTTAGTGCCAGGAGGCTGGTTCAGTGTCATGTATGATCCAGTGCCAGTGTCTGACTGTCGGGTGATTCAGTGCTATGTGTGGTTCAGTGTTAGTGCCAGGAGGCTGGTTCAGTGTCATGTATGATCCAGTGCCAGTATCTGACTGTCGGGTGATTCAGTGCTATGTGTGGTTCAGTGTTAGTGCCAGGAGGCTGGTTCAGTGTCATGTATGATCCAGTGCAATGTTGACTGTCGGGTGATTCAGTGCTATGTGTGGTTCAATGTTAGTGCCAGGAGGCTGGTTCAGTGTCATGTATGATCCAGAGCCAGTGTCTGACTGTTGGGTGATTCAGTGCTATGTGTGGTTCAGTGTTAGTGCCAGGAGGCTGGTTCAGTGTCATGTATGATCCAGGGCCAGTGTCTGACTGTCGGGTGATTCAGTGCTATGTGTGGTTCAGTGTTAGTGCCAGGAGGCTGGTTCAGTGTCATGTATGATCCAGGTGCCAGTGTCTGACTGTCAGGTGATTCAGTGCTATGTGTGGTTCAGTGTTAGTGCCAGGAGGCTGGTTCAGTGTCATGTATGATCCAGGGCCAGTATCTGACTGTCAGGTGATTCAGTGCTATGTGTGGTTCAGTGTAGTGCCAGGAGGCTGGTTCAGTGTCATGTATGATCCAGTGCCATTGTCTGACTGTCGGGTGATTCAGTGCTATGTGTGGTTCAGTGTTAGTGCCAGGTGGCTGGTTCAGTGTCATGTATGATCCAGGGCCAGTGTCTGACTGTCGGGAAATTCAGTGCTATGTGTGGTTCAGTGTTAGTGCCAGGAGGCTGGTTCAGTGTCATATATGATCCAGGGCCAGTGTCTGACTGTCGGGAGGGAGGGTTCACTGAGTGTCACCACTGCTGTGTGTGGTTCAGTGTCAGTATCAGGAGGCTGGTTCAGTGTCTGACTGTCGGGAGAGGTTCACTGAGTGTCACCACTGCTGTGTGTGGTTCAGTGTCAGTATCAGGAGGCTGGTTCAGTGTCTGATTGTCGGGAGAGGTTCACTGAGTGTCACCACTGCTGTGTGTGGTTCAGTGTCAGTATCAGGAGGCTGGTTCAGTGTCTGACTGTCGGGAGAAGTTCAGTGAGTGCCACCACTGCTGTGTGTGGTTCAGTGTCAGTATCAGGAGGCTGGTTGAGTCTAACAGTCTCTGTTTACATTCACACCATATCTAAATGCAAACTGCTATGTCTTGTCCAATGTAGACTAGTTTATATGTATTGATCAGCTTGCTTCTGTGAAGCTTGCCTCTAGATGTGAGATAGACACAGCACATGCACCAATGCAAGCTTTGGGGATAAGACCAGTGGGCCTAGAGAATTTAGATTTGGGGGTCCACTCCACTGTACATACATATAAATAAAAAATATTGATATCTTCCAACCCCACTATGGCCGCCTGGGTGTAGAGTTAACACCTAGAGCACTATATATTTCAGCTTTCAAGTTTTTTAATCTAGGAGTTTTATGTAAGAGTCAACAGTTTGGCCCTGCCTATTCACTGTGGATTTACATACCTATCCTTTTGGTCTGCACAATGTGGGAATGGGTGATGATCTGAAGTGACAATGTGTAAGAAGTTTGCCTCTAGATTCACACAAATCTGGTAGGCTCCCTAAAATCAGGGAGGATTGGTAGAATTGTAGAGAACACTAAAAAGTTGTCAAAGCAGTTCAGTCACCGATCAAGTAATATTGGTAACAGTGTCGGTGCAATGCCAGAATAACTGCAACAGATACAAGCTACTGAAACTTGACATTGACTTGGCTAGACCCACTGGGCTGTAGCGCAGACTGATCTGTAGCTGTGGTGAGTATTCAACACAAGGGATGCCTTGCAATTCTGCTCAAGAGAAGCCAGCGAACGGCATCAATCACAGAGACCAGACTGAGACTTATTGGATCCATGTGTGGGGCAGCATTCATGCAATTCACAAGTGACTTGCTGGCTCTCGCAGTGACATTACAGATTGGCCACCAGCAGAGACACAGGTGTAGGAATAAGACGGATCCCTCCCTCGCCTGCTATCAGTCTTGCTACAACTGGCACAGGACAATGCACTATATACTCCCGAGCTCCTTAGTTAATTCAAGTGCCGCCAGATGTGTCTAATTTACACGCGTGGGTCGTCTCGTGAATGGGCTTAATCCATATTTCATGAATTTGGGGACCCACATACAGTTAAATCCAAGCCCAAGCGAACATAGATTAATTAACTGTCTCGTAAAAAACACTCCATATCACATGTTATGGTGGAATGCCAAGGCAAGTACACTATTTTAACTCTTTAAAACCCCATTATCTAACACGGGCCTATAACAAAAAAAATCCTTGTTTGTTTTATTATTCTATTCTTTGACCCACTGACATGTTGACATTATTGATAAAAGGTGATAAGAAAGCAGTTTCAATTTTTAAAGTAATAATGAAATTATATATATATTGGAAAAGCTTATAAATACTTATTAAGAATTTAAATTGTAATGCAGGAGACTATAACATAGCTATCAAAGTACCAACCAATAAGAAATTCTGCTACAATTCTCCTGAATTTGATAGCCCTAATGTCATTTGATTTTCAATGTTTAACGGTAGTAATTTAATATAAATCTGTCAGACTTAAATAAATGTGAACATGTACACAGATAAAATCAGGTAGACTTAAACGAAACTTTGACTTTTCACAATTCTTTGAGAACACACAAATTTAATTTGAACAAGGACTAAAGAAAAATTGCTAACTTCTGCTGAGATGTTTGACAGTTATCTGTAGTGAATACTTCCACTAATTTCACTTCAGTGTGATTACCTCTCCACAATATGGGCCAGACTAAGTTGTTTGATGTCACTACATGGGTAGATGTAGTAGAAGTAGTAACATCATTGTTCATGTCTACCAGGTGACCTCTGCCAGCTGTTATCACATGGTTCCTAGTGCTATGAAACATGTGTCTGAAATCTGACCTACAGCAATTTAACACATGTATCTTGTTAACCAATCTAATCTAAAAGGTGCCACATGACATATAGATGATTCCTTGAGAAAGCAGGTTCAACTTGTGCATACTTCACTCAACGTTTCAGCTGAGATAAAGGTTGCTTGCAGCTGATGAAGCTGTTGAGATATTCTATCAGCAGAAGCCACCAGATGGCAGGTTTTCTTCTAGCACTGTAGATTTGGGTTACTTCGATCCTACACCACCAGTACACCAGACCAACACTGGCCGTGCCAGGCACTTGAGGGGCCTAACTTCTGCATTTTACACCCGAGACAACTGTGTGTTTGTGTGTGAACCTGCACACAAGTATGCTGTGTATATAAGTAATTATGAGATACAAAAACAATTGACAGTTGACCGCTTAGTAAATTGCATAATTTAATAATATTGTTATTTGCTATTTTGATGTTTTTGTCAGTTTTATGTAAACTAAACATTCAAATTGTAATGTGGTCTGTTGGCATTAAAACATATCATCTGGAAGGTTTAACAGTGGTTGTCCATATTGATGAATTTTACTTGATAGGTCTAATCAAAATGTTAAAAAAATTCCAGCATTTATTCAAAAACTAAATTAACTTTTTTAATTTTGGACAAACACAGTAGTGCTCAATAATATGGCGTACTGGACTGGATACTAAATCAGTTTGGGTTCTGAAACAACACTAAGAAAAACCATCCAAATGAAGAGGAATCTTTAATATAGAGACATCTACCGTGACAGCTGGCATTCTAATACTGATATGAGCAGGCGGAAAACAAACTTGAAATCTGAGCCCTTTAACATGGGTAGTACACGCAAAGCAGTCATTTAAATTGTAATGATTACAGTTGATATCTACATTGTCCAAATTTTTTTTTAACTGTACATACTAGATAAACACGATGTACTTTTTACAAATCTACAGAAACACCAATCTTTGCAATTAGAGGCAAAAATGTGTAGTTTATGAAATGTGCAATAAACATACTTTCAACTTCCCCAATTCGATTATCATTTATTGATGAGCAAATATTTTTACCTTGTAATGACTGACAGTAATGCCAACACTTTTGAACACTATTTGTTGTTCTACAAATTCAGTGTTTCATGTTAAATATCATGTACAGAAGTCTAGCCCAATTACCCCCAGAAACTGGTGAATGGTACTAATAACAAAAGGTAAATTGACTGATAAAGAAATAGGATTGAATCTGAACCATCCAACTGATAAGATAAGTAGGGTGATAATTGTGTACAATGTACCTGGCTTATTTTACTCCATGCTGGTAGTAGCCAGCAGTATATGTGTCAGTAAACAGTGCAGTGTCATCATTTGTTACAATCTTATCACTCTTACAAACAAGCCCTCGTGACACCAAAAATCTTCGACTTGCTACCATATGTACGAATAGTCGAATACGTATGGTAGCAAGTCAAAGTTTTGTGTAGATAACTGTTATGTATGGATCACTGATCAATAGCTAACACAGATTCCAAACCACCCCCAGCAACTTGAATCAGTCCTATTTTAGTCAACTCTGGAACATATGTTTTCAATGTGTTTTTGTGTGGAAACACAGACTGCTCCTGCAAGTAGGTACTGCACATAGCTGTGGCAGGGAACATACTCAACATAGACCTACTAATCACCATTGTACACTGTACCAGGATGTGTGTATTTCTTTTCTAAAGTGGGAGTGAAGAAAGGCGAGCATATATGCTTACCTGTATAAATTTCCTAAAAAACAACTGTTCAAATAGTTTGGGATTCACACTAGAAGTGCATTGTGTTTATGGTGTGCCACTAAATTAAGTTACACTTAAAATTTTGAATACTACATGGCAAATACAAATTGATTCATCCATAGACAGAATTAATGAAGTACTTTCACATTGAGTTGGGATGTTTGGGTGCATGTCTACAGAACAATCATGCACACTGTATGCATGTTATTTCCTTAGCTGTGGCAATGGCAATTTTAACTTGGTTTGAACAATCTGCTGAATGGCCTGAGTGGTGTGAGATATCTATACAAATCATTACGATAGCCTTTCATTGTACAGCCTTGCCATGGCCTATTTTTGAGCCAAGACAACAAATTAAGTTTCTTGTCAAGCCTATAGGGCTATAAACTAGGCATAAATGAGTTACAGATGTTATGTTCCAAGTTGCTTAGGTCCCAAAAAATGGTGGACTATATGTCCCAAAAAGATTACAGGGCCAAAAGATTATATATGTAATACTTAAAATGTGAAACTCTAACTTCTAAGGCATAAAAATATGGCTTAAAAATATACTGTCACTTGTCTTGGGACATGGTAAAGTTCACAGGATTAGGCCGAATGGGAGGAGCGGTGGTTGCACGGTAGAGCACCAGACTGTCAATCGAGGGGATGGTGGTTCAATCCCACCTACCGCCGTTTTGAAACTTAGGCAATTTCGTTAACCGCACATTTGCCTGTGTCTCTCGGAAGAGACACTAAAACTAAAAGCCAGTGGTCCCTTCTATCTGGTGTCTATGCCAGGTGAAGTAAAAGATCCCACACGGGGATAAATGCGTAACCTGTAATGGACTCACTAATTCTAGAGAAGGACAACTCCTGCATTAGCCCAAGTTTAGAGGAACGATGCCTTGGAGAAACCACATGAGACTTGAGAATTTGGAACTAGTGGTGTAAACATTATGCCAATAAGAAAGAACATTACTTCCTCCTGCCCTGCCCTGGTAGTTTGGTCTAACCTGTAAACAAAGTATTTGATAAGTTTACATTAGTTAAACTCTTAAATGGGGAATTACAACTAACCTTCTAGGTCGACGACTTTACCGGCTCGTTTGAGCACCTTGACCGCTTCGTCGTGAGTAGCATCTCTCAAGTCCTCCCCGTTCACTGATAACACGGCGTCGCCGACATACAGCTTCTCCGTTTTATCCGCTGCCATGCCCTTGAAGATTTTACTTATCAGAATCGGCATCTTGTTTTCTTTTCCACCTTTGATGCTGATACCAAGACCGTTTGAGTCTTCCTTCACGACTCGTACGACGCGTTTCTGCCCAGCTATGCTCTCGGGGAGTTGATCGTCGCCAGCGCTGCTGGCAGCGAGCAGACCGTCTTCGAGTTTCGGCCCAGTCGAGCCAC
>JAODUO010000402.1:202500-250000 GCA_025642075.2 Ridgeia piscesae | reverse complement strand
TTTAATAAACAGTACGACGCCTTTTATACGACGCCTTTTATTTACTATATGTACGTTTTTATATATAATATATATATATATATATATATATATATATATATATATATATATATATATATATATATATATCAAATATATATATATATATATATTGATAGATTTCATTATTAATTTTTGTTCATTCTAAAAAATTGCTAAGATACAATCATTACTTTATAAATAAACTACGTAAATAAAAAAAGTATTGAACATTTGAACTTACAGATTTCTACACTTATATATATTCACATTTCCTAACACCATAAGATACAGTTGTGACTGACTGCAGTTAGAATACTGTGATGTGATGCAAAAACATTGTCAGATGTTTGTATATGCCATTTTGTTCATTCGCGCAGCTTAGGGTATTACCTCGGTCTATATCGTTGTCAGTTCAGTGTTGTGTGTGGCAGATTCACACCCTGCTGGTGTTCCTTGTGCACACACATTGATTCCGGCCATTTCATAAGTTCAGTTGCTTTTGTGATATCTCGGAAATGTATGGAACTGTATTCATGCAAGCTTGTGTATGCATAAATGTACATGTTACGCAGGAATAGTACTGGTTTCCTTATAGATGCACCTTGGTTTCCAAACAATCAGGGATTAATATTCAACCCCCACAAATAACATGCAAGTCTAACACGTGGGTTGTAGAAGAGAGTTCTGCCAGGTCAAGACTTAAGTACACAATAATGACTCTTCTTTACGTCAGCATAGAATATGTCGATGACAGCATTTGCGATATCGGCAATACGTTTGACGGGCTGACGTGTCCAACGAGAGGATGTAATTATTAAATTATATGCACATGCAGGGACGTCGATCCAGTTCGAAAAGTGGGGGGACGCGGGATCAATTTATATATGTATGTATATGTATGTATGTATATATAATATATATATATATATATATATATGTATGTATGTATGTATATATATATATATATGGGAGAACATTTCCTATTTCCCCCAGGCTGAAAATTGGGGGACGTGTCCCCTCGTCGCCCACCGATCGACGCCCGTGGGTATGGGTTATAACTATAAATTTTCTGTTCATATCCTGGAAAATGTTGCTATTAGTTCTTGGCAGCACAGTACATTGGCTGTATTTTTACACTATCGCAATCAACAGTTTGTGTCTTCATTGTCTTGTCATCTGTCAAGGAAATTATATATAATAGTATTCCTTTCTTGTTGACTTTTCCATTTCATTCATACAACCAAGTCCAAGCTTTTTTCAATAATTCTTCCTGCATTGCCTACAATCTTGATTTTGTTGGCTTACAATTTCCGCACCTCAGAATAACAATTGCAGGGTTGAACAAATCATGATTAAAATAAATCAAAAACTCTGATTTTTTATTTAAATCAGATTTTATATACATTTAAATCAGATTAAAAAACTTGGACCTTCTGAATTGAAAACTTGCTCCCTACTAAACACAAGATTTGGAAGCTTCACTGCATTCTGAAATGAAATACCTCGAACATACATTTGGCTTTACACCCAGTCTTTCCTGGCACCACCTCTTTTTTCCTTCCAGACATTGTGAATAAACACAAAGAAGTGGTAGAACTCGTACAATACAGCAGTAATCCATCAGACAGTTAATGCTGACAGCTTTGATTAGGCTCTGTCTGCCTGTGTCTAATGCAATTCCTGATGATCTCAGCCTAAGGCCCAGGTTGTCTTATCTGTTTATTTTGCATAATCCATGGCACTGTTGTGGGCTACAATTGCCTATTGACGCTGGTAGCCTTTGTTCATCAATACCCCCTCCCATACCTTCCAGCTAGGGAGATGTTTCAACTGGGGAGCACTCCTACTCCGCATCAGCTTAAATCTGCTTATTATATTGCATAACAGTTGCCTATTGAACCCGTTTTATGATGCCAGGCTTCCTGTTCAGTCAAATTGATCTCCCTTGACCAATCATTTTTTAAATGGATATGGGTGTTATATACTTAGATCTATAGATGCATGAGGCAAACAAAGCATTCTACCCAGCCAATCAGATTCATATAAATTAGCAATACAAAACAGATTTATATATATATATATATATATATATAAAATATATAAAATTATGATAATATATATATATATATATATATATATAATGCACTCAATGCTTATATTATATATATATATATAATATAACAGTTGAGTGCATTATATATATATATATATATATATATATATATATATATTATGCATATATATACAGGTAAAGGTCTGCACAACAGAATTACATCATATTAAAAAATTGCATCAAATAATGTCACATAATTTAGTTATTTATGATACACTAATTGTGAATTAATTATTAAGTTTTCATTTATTCACAGGTAGCACATTCAATATAAAGAAAACTACACCAAAATGTACTGTACAAAATATATAACAATGTTTTAACTATTATTACAAAAGAATTGGTTATCCAAGCATGACCTACAGGAAAAGTTGCACGAGAAAAAACAAATGCATGTATGCAAATTGTAACATTTGTGGAAATTCCAGTTTCACAAAAACAAAGTATTAAACAAATTAACATGTGACTAAAGGGTTTGTTATTTGAGTAATAATGTTTAATCAGGTTCAGGTTAACCACTAACTCCCAATTAACATGACACAGGGTCACTGTTTGATACACAGACAGGCACGTATCAAAATGCTGACATTGTATGTCCACTCACTTCTTTCTGTGGTTATTTCTTTTATTCAACCATTCAATTCTGATCAACCAATTGGCGATAGCATTATTTTTCTCTAGCAATATGTCATTGGGTTTTACTATTGTACGTAATCTCATTGGTCATTATGCTACTCAAAAAAGCCATTAATTTTAGTTCAATTTACATCAGAACTTACTATGTTTATGTTATGGATGATGCTCTTCGTAATTATGTATATTATACAAATAGCAACCCACCTTGATATATACTGTGGAACAAAATATTTATTTTATAATTGTTCAGAGGTAAACTCAATTACCTGTATTTAATTACACGTTTTCAATGGTAAGTTGAATGTTGGATGAGTATTTTCAGGCAGTATATGACAATTCATGCATCACAGTAAAACTAGAAGAAAACTGACATAATAAAATAAATCATGTTATACTACTTGTAGTACAATAAATATATATAAGTATACTACGGTAAGTATTAACACCAATAAGTGAAATTAAAAAGCATAAGACAAATAATTAGTGTTTAAATTAAACATTAGTCAAAGAAGTGCTTTTATTGTGATGTCGCAGAGAATCAAATGTGGTTTCAATGACAGCATAAGGATCCCGGATAAATTTTGCACGTAATGCAGCATCCCAAGTTATTCACTGTGAATATTATACTATTTTAGGGGCAGTCATTTTTTATCAGTCTGTGGCCTAAAGTAATGATAGGATCCACCCCAATTTTAAAAGCAACCTACCAATCCCAAAATTTCATGCACTGCAATCTGACCAACATTTTATACAACAAATTACTGCTACCAAAATTCTGAAAAAATACAACTTCAGCAATTTGATCTTTTCAACATTTTTATAAGAATTAACACATCAGGATGATTGATTGGTCTGTCACATTCCTGTTTTATACAATTTCTGTTAATAAATCTGCTATTATTATGGAGATTAAAACACAATATCAACTTTACATGTATGCGTTTTTAGACATCCTAACAATAAAAAACCAATTATTGCTATGCTATGCACTGTATGTTTTTGGGCACTTAGTATAAGTATTCCCATGTGTCCGAATACATATAATACATACAGGCTGTGAAAACACAAAAACTAATATGTGCCTTGTATGTTTTGGATATAAGAGGTTAGGTTAGTTGTGTGTACATACAAATAGTTATAAGATGAGTCATTGCAGACTGCATACTGATTTAACAACACATTATAACAAAATGCCAACATGGAGTCATGGACACTCCTTTTAAGTAACTATGTCCTTTGTAGAAGATATGATTTGCTTTCGAATAAATTCTTTAAAGACAAACCAATTAACTGGTGACATAACATTTATTTTCAACAAAGCTATTTAATGTATATATACAGGAGTGTTCACTGATCAGCTGTTACCAAACAGCTGTGCTATGCTATTGAAAATGTGTATGTGGGATCCATAGTAACCCAACATAGTTTAGTTATGTCCATCTGGCTCATGATGAAAGCACAAGGCATCTTCTCAGCAAAACACGGCTGCTGTCACACTGTTATCGTCATCAATAAAAGTATACACTCAGGTGAGTGTCATTTTCAAAATGCCCTGCTTCTGTCGGAAAATCACTATGAAGAATACTGGCTCTGCCATGATGTCAAGTTTATGATGGCGATCTCATGCAGGTGATCACGTCAGTCGAATCGTGCTTTCTTGCTCCTCACTTTCGGCATTTCTTCTGTTGAAGTCTGTTCAGTAGTCATCCCAATTAGCTCTTGCACAAACTTGAAGCGACTGATGAACACCTTCCAGACTATGTACCATCCTACAAACAAACAACAATCTTCAATTAAGCAGTGCATACTATCGTTGGAACTCGAAAGCAAATATTAAGAGTTACCTACGAGTATCTCTACAACACCATCAGTCAAAGTCCAGACTTATGGACTATGCTGATTAATCTCGTAGACGTGAAGTGTTGACAAATGTCAGCCATTAATTAATAATGCCATACCATAATGGAAACAGATAACATTTTGTCAAATTCATACAAATACAAGTTAAATTAAATCAACACTACAAGGGTTGAATTAAAATTAAGCAATGGAGACCTGTAATGATATACCTGCTAAGGCGGCATAATTACCACAAATATCAAATGTATAAAACAGACTTGTATATTATATCAGAAATTGCTATTGTTGGTGAAGCAACCACGTAATTGATGAAATGACTGTATTGTCGCCCATAACATATTTCGTCAGCTCTAAATTTAACATCGATAGTGTCCAGCTAACCTATTAATATGAAGATGATGACAAATAGCAGCGACGCTATGACCGAAAATACAGAAAGGACAAGTTCTTTCATCCTTGCATCCCCTGCTACTTCCTCGAAGGGAAGATTCCCGCGACGCACCACCTCCCAAAGAACAACTTGCGCCGATCGGGGAACTGCCGAACTGTTTACGATAGTGCCGCCACCTGTTGACTTTATTTCACTAACGATGTTTCGCGTTCAACATTCGGTGTACATTTCTTGACAAAACGCTTGTTCATCATGGCTTTGGCAGATGTGTGTAAGCTAAATTTGGGAAACAAAAGCTATGCATTCCCGAATCCAGCTGATATTGACGGTGGATTCAGCTCTTTGCGAACTGAACTAAACACATCTGAACAGTTTGCAGTACCATATAATTTTGACGTAAGTAGATAATCATTTTAAATAAAATCGGCTGGTTGAGCGATAATTCGGTAATATTTCCGACAACCGTAGTGTAGATGGACTGTAGGGGTATCCGACTGTAGTCGCAGCAAATTCGAGCTAATTAGTTTCCTTTTTATGTCTGTTGGTTCTAATTCTAATTACTGACCAAAGTTAAAACTTAAATAAGCTGTTAAGAGGTATATACATAATAAGCATAAGATAAAAAGTTATGTAAATGTGTTGCTAAAATAAACCTAAAACTTACACAGACAAATTCATTCATATTTGCCAGTATTGGACACATTAAATCGAGATACGAAAGAGGCTGTTTTATATCTCCATAAAAGCCAGAATTTGTTGTGTAAAATGAACCAATAGATTTAACAGATTTAACAAGATTGCCACCTAGAGATTCAACTCTAGATGGCAGGTGGACTAGGAAGCCATTTGGCTTATCGAGAGTCCAACCATCTATCTAAGTATACCCCGCCCGTCTTAGGTATATGTCGATTTTATTTTTAAATATATTAACACTACTAGCACCTACCAATCATGATAATCTGTTCCATTCGTTTATGTTCTTTGTGAAAAAGAAAATTTTCTAATATCTAGTCTACACTGCTTTTTGCTAATGTAACTCCATTCCTCTTCCCTTTTCTTTTTCCTTGACTGTGAAAAAAAATTTTTCAATATTTTCATATCCATTCAATATTTTAAACACCTCAAACTATCTCCTCCAATCTTCTGGTTTCTAGTGTTTTAAAACCCCTTCTTTTTGGATTTTCTTTTCCTAGTTTGTATATTTTGTTCTTCCCTTGTCCTTTTTGTTTACCTTCTTTTGGAAAATGGTCCTCTTTAAAATATTCTAATAAATCTTTGTTTTATAAGCGGTTTATTAGTTCTTTTCTTTGTCACTATATTTCGCCTAATTAATCCAAGAATTTGGTTTCCCTTCGCTGCTAATTCCCCTGCTCTGATACCTTCATGTCAGCACTAATAGTTAACCCTAAGTCCTTTTCCTTTAAGGTAGTATTTAGTCAGTATCACCATTGTATATTGTCATCTTCATTCCCATGTCCTGTGTGAAGGCACTTACACTTTCCAAAATTAAACAGCATTTGCCACTTCTCAGACCATTCTATCAACTTTTTAAAGATCATCTTGTAAATGCTGTCTATCTGATCACTTTTAATTTTCCTAAACACTTTTGTGTCGTCCGCAAACTTCAACACCTTGCTTGTTATGTCATCATCCAAATCATTGATATATATTAAGAAAAAAATAGGTCCCAGTACTGATCCCTTACCCACTCAAAACCGTTTTCCCAGTTTGAACCTCCCCATCAACAACTACTCTTTGTCTTCTATCAATAAGCCATTTTTCTATCCAGTTGATCATTCCATTTCCTATGCCATGGCCTTAGTTTAAGTAGTAGTCTTTGGTGGCACTTTGTCAAAGGCTTTTTAAAAATCTAAGTAGATTATATCTACTGGTGATCCCCCATCTACCACTTTGTGACATCTTCCAAAAAACATAAATATTTGTTAAACATGACCTCGCTTTAAAAACCATGTTGAGATGGGTTTATCAATTTATTTTTAACAAGAAAATCAACCAGGTGATCTTTAATTAGTCTTTCTAATAGTTTGCAAATCACCATGTTAAACCACTGGTCTATAGTTCTCTGACTTGTTTCTGAACCTTTTTTAAATAATGGTATAATGTTTGCTTCTTTCCATTCTAACGGAACTATTCCTCCTCTAATGACAAATTGAACACTGTTGCAGCGTATGCTGATTTGTTCTACAATTTCCAATAGTAATTTGGGAGAATCCATCCACTTCCCGGTGATTTAGTATCCTTCATATCTCTTATTTTCCTAGCTACCATTGTTGGGGTTACAATTAGTTGTCCTAAATAGTCAAACTCTCTCCCCTTTGAACTTAGTCTCAAGTACTGGTAATATACTAATATCTTCCCTGGTAAACCCCGAATAAAGTATCATTTAGGTTTTCTCCATTAAGAATCCCTTTTTATTATGTTTCCATCACTACCTTCTGGGACCACTTATCCTGAACTTTCTGTTTATTCAAATCCAAAAAAACTCTTGCTGTCATGTTTTATTTTAAAAAAAGCATTTTTTTTTGTACTTCTTTTTTAATTTCTAATTTCAGCTGTAGCTTGATTAAGTGCTTCTTTATACATGCTATAGTCTTCTTCATTTCCCGGTATGTCTATATTTTTCCCACATCATTTCTTGTACTTGTTTTTTCTAATGGCTTTTAAAGTGTTTCTTCTTTGACTTTTTCCTTTTTTAAAAGGGACAAATTTGTCAACGACCCAGTCAATTTCACTCTTTAAAATATTACATTCTGTTGTGTCTTATTCTTAGTGTGTTATTCCAGTCTATCTTTGCTAAAATTTCATTTTTATATCTTCCTTTGTAAAAATTTTTTCCCTATTTTTTTCTTTCGTTCCCCCTTTATTTGATGATAAAATGTATCTGGTTGTGTTTCCTACCCCCCAGTGGCTCCATATCTTGACATTATCAAAAATTTCCCTTCTGTGAGCTCAATACTATGTCAAACGTTCTCCCCTGGTTGCTTCTAACACATGTTGAGAAAGGGAAAAAAAATCTTGATCCTCTCTCCCGGTACTCTGTAGAGATGTCCACTGTATATGCCTATGGTTAAAATCCCCCCTAATAATACAGTCCTGTTTACTCACTTCTTTGATAGCGTTATGTATTTTTTTATTCTCTTCCATGTTTTTTGGACTCCGATACACAACCCAACAGTTAATTTATTTCCCGTAATATGTTACACCAGAACTTCTTCACATTCTGCTTCTTTTTTTTAATTTTATTTCTAAGCTTGGTGGATTCTTTTAATATATAAAATAACTTTCCCTTCTCCTAATCTATCTTTTTCCCAAACATTACATACCCTTCATTCCTAATTGGCATCGGATATATCGGGTGGGCCCCAAGGTTAGTTATACCTATTATGTGAGGGTCAATATCTTCTACCATATTGTTTAGATCATTTCTTTTGTTTACTATGCTCCTTGCATTTAAACAAACACATTTATAACCAAATTCTGTAGGGCTTTCCAGGCTGTTCTTTGCTGATTTTTTTTTGTTATCTTTATCTATGCCTCTAGTATTTGGCTTCTCTGTATCCCCCTGCGAAACTATTTTAAAAAAGTTGCAACCTGTTCCATTATTCATCGATCGAAGAAGGTTCTCGGAGAACACTGTCCCCCTTTCCGCTTAGATGGAGGCCATCTCTCATAAACATATCTTCTTTACCAAAAAAATATCCCCAGAAATCTACAAATCCAACTCCTTCTTCTTCACACATCTGCTCTAATAGTCCGTTAATTGCCATCCTCTTGCAATTTCTAAATGTTGTTCCCCTTCCCCCCATCTGGCAAGATTCCCGAGAGTATGATCTGCTCAACTCTCGTCTTCTTCAGTGTCTCTACCAACTCTCTGTATCTTTACTATCCTGGTTGTTCCATCCCTGTCTGCATTGTTCGTCCCTACGTGTACTAATATAGACCCCCTTGGCCATGCCCCAATACGTTCTCTACCCGTTCAGTCACATGCTCTATCCTAGCCCCGGAAGACAAACAACAACGTCTTCTCCTTTGCTTAATGTCCTGTCTGTTTTCGCAAAATGGAGTCTCCCATAAATACCCTTTCTGTTCTCAATCCCCCCTCGATCACTGCTTCAGAGTAGCTCCTCCGTTTTTCATCTCCCTGGTTGCTGACTTTTCCCCCTGCCGCTTTCTCTGTTGTTCCTTTCTTTTCCCGGTCTCTTTTCTTCCTGTCATCGTCCTTGTTATTGACTTCCTTTGGTCACATCACCCCTCATTTTCCCTTTTTCCTTGTCTTACCTCCTGTCGCATCTACTTCTCTCATCTCCTGTCCCCTTGTCCCTCCCTCCTTCTCTATTGTCACTTTCTCCCCTGTCACCTTCCTGCATGTCATGTTTCCTGTTGTTCTTTCTCCATTTGTTGTCCTTGCAATCACCCTCCCTCCACTCTGCATCCCCCTTTACAATATCCGTTAGCCTAGCTAACTCTGCTGTCAGACAGTCCACTTCCCAAAACCCTAAACATTGGAACGTAAACCCTTCCCTCCGTTGTCTCTGACCAAGTTTTTCCGACCCCGATAGGCAAAATCCACCAAGCTGTGGCAGTGGTTACACACCAAGTGCCTCCTTGCCTTCACTTGCCGCTTGCCAGGTGCCATATTACGATTTGTCAAAATCAATTCTTAGTTTAAACCAACTTAGTCTTTACAAAGACTGTTTGTTTATTGTGTACAGCAACTGCAGCACACTTTATGTTATAAACAACTTTCTACCTATGCTACCATGAACAATAAGTTTAGTCTGTACTGGTACCGTTCCCTAGCGGAAACGTTGGACACTACCTATATAAACAAACAAGGTTTACTACTAAAAGCTTGTTTATTTTTAATAACAGTGATACCTATTCACAGTTTTATCTTACATATGTAGTTGTTACTCTTATTGCTTTATCTCTTATATACTATATCAAATAAAGAGATTTGCTCAATCTTGTTTACAATTTGTCGAAGCCTAGTTTACCCTATTATCACCCACTATACTAATCTGTTCAAAAATACTGTTAACTAACAAACTTTAACCAAAACTACTACTCAATATATGTCCAGTACCACTTTATGAATAACCTTAACACAAGAATAATACTTATCAATCAATATTTCCGCTTGTTTTTCAAATGTTATACACCACCAATTTCAATCCTCTACATCCACCAATTTTCCCGCCGCTCATTGCTGTATCAATTTTCTCAGATGTTATAGGGCCTGTAAGCGGGTCGCGATACATGGTGAAACGCCGCGCGATGAGCTGATTGGGGACTTGTCACAAGAATAATAGTCTAACGATGGATGACAGTTGTAGCTTCCGACTGATGAATACTGGGAAAATCAGGTCATAAATATCTTGTGTTATACCTTTCTTATCTTAAATGTCCGATTAAAATTATCATAGACATATAGCGATTTTCGTAGTGCAGATAATAAACATGATTTTAGGCCGTATGTTTCTTTTACATGATTTGCATTTTACATTGCTGTATGTTGTGGTTTCGATAAGCACTTATATCTGACAAGTTGTCTAAATGCACATAATCATAACACATGGATACGTTTGCCCCAAACATGTTGCACTGTGCAAAAAATGGCGGTCTTCATTATTAGTCAAGATCGCCAAACACAAGTACTTGCCGTTGATGTCATGGCAACCACCATAATAATCGATTAAAATTCATGATTTCCGTGATCATTGTCACCAGCAAAGTGTTCCATTGCTTCTGCTTGTAATAATCCTTTGAACAATATAACTGAAACACGCTATTTGGGAATAGTTCGATTATTAAAAACAAAACAAAGTCCTATATGTTAACATGGATTTCCTGCCCCCAACTGCTCCCAGCCTCGTTTTCGCGCGCGAGACTTATTGAATCTGAGCAAATTAATTGTTATAGGCAGTGCCTATGCGTATGTTTAGGCCACCAGTCTAAAAGTATGCCATTCATTCTGCGCATGCTTTTATTTTTGGTGAGCCTTATTTTTAGTAGCTGTAAATTCCAAAAGTATATGAGTTTCCCAGCACATGTTTATATACATAAGCGCTACTGCCATATCTTTAGCCTAAAAGTAGGCCTATGTGAGTTTTTTTCGTGCTTGCATGCTGTATCTTTAGCAAACAAATCTAAAAGTATATGCATTTTTCTGTGCGTGCATGTTGGTGCTCTTTTGGCAGTTGGCACTCAGTTCTAAATATACATGAGATTTTGTGCCTTTTAATTTTTTTGCATGTTGACATATAGCCCTATGGCGGTCAATAAATATAACAATGTTGAACACACTGCTCCGTCGTGCAATTCGATGTAACGAGATGTACACAACATGCATGCGCATAATTGAAAAACAGATGCACGCACATCCTCACGTACGGTTAGGCCGTGGGTCTAAAGATACAGCTCACATGTGTAGACACTTCAATTGTGATAACCCTTGTTTGTGTTGATTAAATACTTACAACAGTTGACAACGAAACAAAGTCGGTAAACACTACCATGATGTATGTCAAATTGAGAATGCGAAGACCAGAGTGCCATGCCAGATGTTGTTCATAGGAATCCATCCAGTAGGCAGGGTTTCAGTACTCGTTCGGCTCCTCTATCATAAGCATTCATAACATGGACAGTTCTGTCATAGATATTGTCAGTTATGCCCTAGAAATGAGTGTAAATGGTGTCACATGTGTGTTTGTAGTGCATTTCAGGTAAAAAAATACATTAACAATTTGTAAACTGGTGTAACAGTTGATGTCATGTGTCCACAACAAAATGTGTGACTGGCATATTGATCCTGCATAAAGCCTTGAACCCCCAGAATCACTAATATTAACCTACTGATTATGGGCACTTACCATAAGAAGAAGACTAGTTAACAATATATTTGCAAACAAAAATATATCATATCGTGAAAAGTTCAGTTTCACTAAAAGGTACTAGTCTCTTGACAGTCTGCAAAAATATAGAAAATATAATTCAATGGCTGAAAGACAGGTTGATCTACATAAGTGGCACGCTTGTATGGCCTTACATTGTCAGCTAACCTGTTGTAAATCATGCTATCAGGCCCATCTGCAATATTCAGAACTAGATCCATTCATACAGAGACAGCATTGTACAGACACAAACTACCATATTAATCATGGATATTATTGCAAGGATATTCTTTGTTTCAGCCCGTGCAGAGTTTTGCACCATTTGCTGATGGTGCTGGTAATGATGTGAAGATACAGTTCAACCATGGAACTACAACGCTGGCCTTCAAGTTCAAAGATGGCGTCATTGTTGCCGTTGACTCGCGTGCCACTGCTGGCTCATGGATAGGTATGTATCGACTATAATAATTAGGTAACTTCTATTATGAAGCCTTAGAAACCAAGCTCAGAGGCACATAAATACAAAAGGGTTGATCGATCTCAGAGTCAATAAACAAATCCAGTTGTCATCAGCTTGATTGATACCCCAGGGAGCTATGATGGATAGGCAAGGTTGTAAACATATGTGTTTAAATAACGGCAGAATTTAACAATATTTTAAACTGATTTAACACTAGAAGGAAGCTTATTCCAAAGAGTAGGTGCACCCACATCAAATGCTCTAGTCCCAATACTAGTATTGATTTTAGGGACAAAATGTAAATCAGAACTACCTAGGTAGATGATCGAAGCTGAACAGGTTTTCTTACTGGAGTAAGCAAATAATGTAAATACAATGGCTGCTTACAGGAAAGTGCCTGGTAAGTAATGGTACAGATCTTAAAGATGATATGATATCGGACAGGAAGCCAATGCAGAGACCTTAGAAGGGGCTTAGAATGTGTAAAACGTAGAGACCTAGTCACCACCGTTGCTAAGCAATTTTGAATACCGTCCGGTATGTGTTATATCTGGAATCCAAACAGTGTTAAAGTTAGTACAATAATCAACACATTCAAAACAAAAACCGTCTCCTTCAAAAAACCTGGTTCCTTTATTACCATAGGGCAATGTGAATTGTGCAAATTGCATCACTTGGTTGGGCTGCAGTTTACAAAACTTCCGATATTTATTGGGCAGTTAATTTGATATGCTAATATTCTAATCAAATTCGAATTATTTGATTTCATATCAAACATTTCTGAGATGTTATAATCAAATGAAATTCCATATTCGTCCTGATCTTATTGTAGTAGACGTTAAATGCATCTATGACTGTGTTTTCTATGCAGCCTCCCAGACCGTGAAGAAAG
Organism: Ridgeia piscesae; assembly: GCA_025642075.2. Lineage (NCBI taxonomy): Eukaryota > Metazoa > Annelida > Polychaeta > Sabellida > Siboglinidae > Ridgeia > Ridgeia piscesae. The sequence continues at coordinate 236,713 of JAODUO010000402.1, read as the reverse complement.
TGATTGAGATCAACCCTTACCTGCTGGGAACAATGGCTGGAGGAGCAGCAGATTGCTCCTACTGGGAGCGTGTGTTGGCCAAGCAGTGTCGGTGAGTGAATATATAGTTATTTCCCACTTTGTATATTAAGTCATCAGTAAGTTTTATTTCCTGTAAAACTTCTATTACAGATTAAACTTTTGCTGAATTTGAATTTTTCCATATTAACCCCTCACCTATAATTCTTTTTATACGTATTACTATATATATATATTTGAAAAACCATTTTATTGCAGAACTAGAGCAGTGCCAGATAAAATTAAACCGTCTGCTATACATCATATAGTGATGAGATAAATGTCTTCGATTTTAGCATCTATGAGCTGCGCAACAAAGAGAGAATATCTGTGGCTGCAGCTTCCAAGCTTCTTGCCAACATTGTGTACAACTACAAGGGCATGGGTCTGTCAATGGTATGTAGCTATGTTTATGCCAACATTGTGTACAACTACAAGGGCATGGGTCTGTCAATGGTATGTAGCTATGTTTATGCCAACATTGTGTACAACTACAAGGGCATGGGTCTGTCAATGGTATGTAGCTATGTTTATGCCAACATTGTGTACAACTACAAGGGCATGGGTCTGTCAATGGTATGTAGCTATGTTTATGCCAACATTGTGTACAACTACAAGGGCATGGGCCTGTCAATGGTATGTAGCTATGTTTATGCCAACATTGTGTACAACTACAAGGGCATGGGTCTGTCAATGGTATGTAGCTATGTTTATGCCAACATTGTGTACAACTACAAGGGCATGGGTCTGTCAATGGTATGTAGCTATGTTTATGCCAACATTGTGTACAACTACAAGGGCATGGGTCTGTCAATGGTATGTAGCTATGTCTATGGATCATGCTCTGGAAATATTATGTTTTTATTAACAATCATATCATAATAAATAAACACCCATCCTACCTTGACAACATTTTCAAAGAATGACATCTAGATATAAAATGGCAATGACAGACGTAATAATACATTTATGAGATGATAGCCATGTTAACCATTAACCAGATGATCATAGAAAATCTGATAGGTAGTTTTGTTGACATATTTGTATTATTTATATGTTAACATATTTTTCAGTGTATTATAATAGATAACATGTCACGTTGTGCATTGCAATGGTTTATTAAGTATAGGATATTTTAAAATAAAAATGACTATAAAAATTGTTGGTCCTGGTTTAAAATGAACAGTCACTACAGTCAGTGTTTCATAACTGTAAACATGTCAAACGTTTAATTGTGTTGAAATGGTTTTATTTATGTCTGACATTGTATCTGTGTTTCTTCAGGGCACCATGATCTGTGGGTGGGACAAGAAGGTAGGTGTTCCATTTAACTCATTCACCACTGTCATGTGAGAGTCGTCTGTCTTATACTAACGCTCATTTTGCTTTGATCATCTGTCTCGTAGTGCCCAAACTTATCGAGATTGCTTTGGCACAGTTGCACAGAAGATATGGAAAGAATGGACATGACAGTCACCTTTAGAATCACCTGTTTGTATTGTAAAAAAAACGGCAAAAGAAAATTTTCTTTGAAAATACATTTTCACAAAAACCCATTGACAGTGATAATTTTTTGTATGTAAACTGCCACAGTGGTACTTGCAGAATTGTGAAATTTAATTTTTATATTAATACTTTTTACTCCACTGATGATGAGCTTTAAAATTACACCTCAATTATTGATATGTTATCAATAGTTTTTCTATTTATTGCTAAAATTTAAGCAATAATTTAAATGGCGATGTTTTTGAGAAACGCAGCTATTTTTGCCGAGTGTTTTTATTTGGTTAGTTTTGCAGTACCATGTTACTTATCAATACTAATAAACAAGGCATTTAAAAATGAGATTATAAGGTAAACATTTCTGCCAAAATATGTTTCCATTACAAAGACAGCTATTTTTGGTTTATTTGCAGAATTGACCTGTGTGGCTTATTACCGCTGTGTCTTGTCATATTTATGATGTCACACTGATTTATTCTGATTAGTCAACATCGCATTCCAGTGGATTTAGTCACTACAGAAATTTGTGACATTTGCAGGGTCCGGGTCTGTATTATGTGGACAGCGATGGCACGAGACTGACCAATGACATGTTCTCAGTCGGCTCTGGCTCCACGTATGCCTACGGTGTGTTGGACAGTGGCGTCCGCTACAACATGACTCCAAAGGAGGCCTACGATGTCGCCCAGAGAGCCATCTACCATGCCACACACCGAGACGCCTACAGTGGTGGCGTTGTCAATCGTTAGTATCCCTTTCCCAGAACTTTACATTATAATGTTGGTAATACATTTATTCCAGTGCTGGCATTTTCAGTCGGTAATACCACTTCATATGATAACGTTTCACATGGCAACAAGTATAGATTCACTTGAGCAGTGGCATTGTTAGTCGCGCATTCTCTCATCTTCACATAGTTTTGTTTTACATGGCAATAACTATAAATTTACTCTAGCGGTGGCTTTGTCAAATCAATAGTAGCACATTCTCACCTCTTCAGTTGGTAACATTTACATGGTAATAACTTCAGCTTTATTCTGTGATGTTATTAATAGAGGGATTGTGATCTTGTATGTTCTCTGTAATCACTGATAACTTATTTATCAGTGAAGTGTTTTGCGAAAGCTTGTTTCAAAACCATTTTGTGCAAAAATGAATGCATTATGTGTATTGCAAAAAGCATTCATTTGGCCAAAAAAAAGAATGCCAGCGTGTCACACAGTTGACTTTCACTATCCCTGTTTGTTTATGTGATCATGAGTATGCAATATAGCAGTCTACTTGTCTTATTACAGTATACCACATGAAGGAGACAGGCTGGGTGAAGGTGTCACAGATAGACGTACTTGATCTTCACTACAGATATGCGCAAGAAAAGAAGTGATCAGTCAATCTACATACATCGCGCACCATCAGAACAAGATATCTTGTTCTTCTTCAGTCGGAAAATGAAGACTTTTATAATTCATAGCTTCGTTAGTATGTGCTCAGTCTAGTGACATTTGTCACCACCTACACACTCAAACATTCGTATTAGCCTCAAGTTTCTTTATGCATATTGGTGTGTAAACACAACGTGCAGTACGTACTGCTTGTTTCCAGGACAGTAAATAATCATTGCTTGTTGACATTTGAGTGGCCTTTACTTGATTATTTATTTGTCATTGTCTTTGCATCATTTTGATTTAACAACGCTCTTTTGTTGAAATGTTGTGTCTGTGTTTAAGGTTGATTGTAATATTATCCATATAATATATTTGTTAAATACATTATGTCACGCATTTGACCCCCTTGAAAGAATGCAGTAATATTATCTCTGGACCAAATTACATCATGCGTAGGGTAATTAACTTGACATTTTTCACTGCAGCTATACTTATGTATACAAATCACTTTGAGCAAGAAATGAAACCAGCCCTAGTGTATGATCAAGTGTACTTACGACATCGTAGAGGTAGTGGATGATAACTCATCGAAAGCCTAAAACGTTGTAAAGTTACGCTAATGTCGTTTCACGAGTCTCCATAGTTGCTCTTAGCTGCGCCTTGAAATTAGTAGGCGTAGGTTTTAAATAAATATTTATGGGATGTCCCCAAGTTCGTTGATGGCTACCCATGGGTACACATTACTACACCTGACGTGATTATTTTTAATGTTTACACTATATACCATTTACGATCATCAATCATCATAGCTTGGCGTTTGGTAAAAGCAAGGCAACAGCTTAGGAGAAAAGGATGTGCAGAGACAGGGCAAATACATAGATACCCCACCACGACCTAATTAAATGAAAATAGGTCAGTCCAAAAATGGCCCATTGACCAGCGACCAGCACAGGGTGGCCACAGGCAGCAACTATGGCCAGACGATATCCCCCCATCGAGCAGCTCTGATAATCTAGAGACACTAGTATCATTTGTGAAGGATGAAGATAAAGAGGCGATAGAGATGAGTGAGACAACATAGAGACAGAGACCGACACAGAGGAGAAGATGAAGGAGAGTTACATACATGTTTGTAAGACGGAACGTTGCTATGAGAAGAAGTTTACAAAACGCTAATAGCAAGGATTGTCGAATTTATTTGTTCTGTTTTTACTACCACCTAACACACATACGTGAGCAGCCTCGTCACATATCCGGTGAGAATGGCCGAACGGTATAACATCGCACACAACATAATGGTTTTGGTCTCGTTTTGTGTGTGAGACAGAGTGTGGGTAATAACTATGTATGTGCGCGTACGTGCATGTATTCGGTATGTGTTTTGGTGCGATTATGTGACGCTACATTATCCGTTATAAGGACGTATTGTGAAATGTGAGCAGAAACTGCTCTTCGTGAATTTTTTTCCGCTCGCGAGTGCTTGGGGTCCTGGTGGGTGTTTTACCGAAATTATATAGGGCAGTCACAGCATTGGCAAGGAAAAACCAAAGACCAAACATAGGCCTTTGAAACGGGGAGCCATATTAACTAGACCATCGTCATTTAATGTATTTAACACACGTACATCGTAGTACTATATTATTTCCAACTGGAAAATTCAAAGAAAACCGCACATTTGTATAACTTGAACATTTTCTTATGATATATGCTATACTTATTAATCATTTCTCCCAATAAACCATAACTTGTATAATTTTATAAACAAAAATCATTAATATCACGGACGTCTACACGAAACACGGAGAGTAGTTGTTGTTTTGTATCAGTCATAACTAGATCATTTATGTATGGACTTAGTTTTATTTACTGGTTTCTGTTAACACAAAAGACGCCAGTTACAGTGAGAATTTTATAAAAATACCCGTGTTTCCTTGGTAAAATATATATGTATATGATAAATGTGCGTGTTGTCACCATAAAAAGTTACAAGTGAAATATATATAAATTCAATCTGCCACTAAGTGACTACCCTGCAGCTTCCAAGCTTCTTGCCAACATTGTGCACAACTACAAGGGCATGGGTCTGTCAATGGTATGTAGCTATGTTTATGCCAACATTGTGTACAACTACAAGGGCATGGGTCTGTCAATGGTATGTAGCTTTGTTTATGCCAACATTGTGTACAACTACAAGGGCATGGGTCTGTCAATGGTATGTAGCTTTGTTTATGCCAACATTGTGTACAACTACAAGGGCATGGGTCTGTCAATGGTATGTAGCTATGTTTATGCCAACATTGTGTACAACTACAAGATGGGTTTCATGGTATTATATGTTATGCAAATGTGTACAATACAAGGATGGTATTCAATGGTGTGAGCTATGTTTATGCCAACATTGTGTACAACTACAAGGGCATGGGTCTGTCAATGGTATGTAGCTATGTTTATGCCAACATTGTGTACAACTACAAGGGCATGGGTCTGTCAATGGTATGTAGCTATGTTTATGCCAACATTGTGTACAACTACAAGGGCATGGGTCTGTCAATGGTATGTAGCTATGTTTATGCCAACATTGTGTACAACTACAAGGGCATGGGTCTGTCAATGGTATGTAGCTATGTTTATGCCAACATTGTGTACAACTACAAGGGCATGGGTCTGTCAATGGTATGTAGCTATGTTTATGCCAACATTGTGTACAACTACAAGGGCATGGGTCTGTCAATGGTATGTAGCTATGTTTATGCCAACATTGTGTACAACTACAAGGGCATGGGTCTGTCAATGGTATGTAGCTATGTTTATGCCAACATTGTGTACAACTACAAGGGCATGGGTCTGTCAATGGTATGTAGCTATGTTTATGCCAACATTGTGTACAACTACAAGGGCATGGGTCTGTCAATGGTATGTAGCTATGTTTATGCCAACATTGTGTACAACTACAAGGGCATGGGTCTGTCAATGGTATGTAGCTATGTTTATGCCAACATTGTGTACAACTACAAGGGCATGGGTCTGTCAATGGTATGTAGCTATGTTTATGCCAACATTGTGTACAACTACAAGGGCATGGGTCTGTCAATGGTATGTAGCTATGTTTATGCCAACATTGTGTACAACTACAAGGGCATGGGTCTGTCAATGGTATGTAGCTATGTTTATGCCAACATTGTGTACAACTACAAGGGCATGGGCCTGTCAATGGTATGTAGCTATGTTTATGCCAACATTATATACAACTACAAGGGCATGGGTCTGTCAATGGTATGTAGCTATGTCTATGGATCATGCTCTGGAAATATTATGTTTTTATTAACAATCATATCATAATAAATAAACACCCATCCTACCCTGACCACATTTTCAAAGAATTACATCTAGATATAAAATGGCAATGACAGACGTAATAATACATTTATGAGATGATAGCCATGTTAACCATTAACCAGATGATCATAGAAAATCTGATAGGTAGTTTTGTTGACATATTTGTATTATTGATATGTTAACATATTTTTCAATGTATTATAATAGATAACATGTCACGTTGTGCATTGCAATGGTTTATTAAGTATAGGATATTTTAAAATAAAAATTACTATAAAAATTGTTGGGGTCCTGGTTTAAAATGAACAGTCACTACAGTCAGTGTTTCACAACTGTAAACATGTCAAACATTTAATTGTGTTGAAATGGTTTTATTTATGTCTGACATTGTATCTGTGTTTTTTCAGGGCACCATGATCTGTGGGTGGGACAAGAAGGTAGGTGTTCCATTTAACTCATTCACCACTGTCATGTGAGAGTCGACAGGCAGTACTATTAATTTCAAGTATGAGTCTGTCTTATACTGACGCTCATTTTGCTTTGATCATCTGTCTCGTAGTTCCCAAACTTATCGAGATTGCTTTGGCACAGTTGCACAGAAGATATGGAAAGAATGGACATGACAGTCACCTTTAGAATCACCTGTTTGTATTGTAAAAAACGGCAAAAGAAAATTGTCTTTGAAAATACATTTTCACAAAAACCCATTGACAGTGATCATTTTTTTGTATGTAAACTGCCACAGTGGTACTTGCAGAATTGTGAAATTTAATTTTTATATTAATACTTTTTACTCCACTGATGATGAGCTTTAAAATTACACCTCAATTATTGATATGTTATCAATAGTTTTTCTATATAATAATTTAAATGGCGATGTTTTTGAGAAAGGCAGCTATTTTTGCCGAGTGTTTTTATTTGGTTAGTTTTGCAGTACCATGTTACTTATCAATACTAATAAACAAGGCATTTAAAAATGAGATTATAAGGTAAACATTTCTGCCAAAATATGTTTCCATTACAAAGACAGCTATTTTTGGTTTATTTGCAGAATTGACCTGTGTGGCTTATTACCGCTGTGTCTTGTCATATTTATCATGTCACACTGATTTATTCTGATTAGTTAACATCGCATTCCAGTGGATATAGGCACTACAGAAATTTGTGACATCATTTGCAGGGTCCGGGTCTGTATTATGTGGACAGCGATGGCACGAGACTGACCAATGACATGTTCTCAGTCGGCTCTGGCTCCACGTATGCCTACGGTGTGTTGGACAGTGGTGTCCGCTACAACATGACTCCAAAGGAGGCCTACGATGTCGCCCAGAGAGCCATCTACCATGCCACACACCGAGACGCCTACAGTGGTGGCGTTGTCAATCGTTAGTATCCCTTTCCCAGAACTTTACATTATAATGTTGGTAATACATTTATTCCAGTGCTGGCATTTTTATTCAGTAATACCACTTCATATGATAACATTTCACCTGGCAACAACTATAGATTCACTTGAGCAGTGGCATTGTTAGTCGCGCATTCTCTCATCTTCACATAGTTTTGTTTTACATGGCAATAACTATAAATTTACTCTAGCGGCCGGTGGCTTTGTCAAATCATTAGTAGCACATTCTCACCTCTTCAGTTGGTAACATTTACATGGTAATAACTTCAGCTTTATTCTGTGATGTTATTAATAGAGGGATTGTTATCTTGTATGTTCTCTGTAATCACTGATAACTTATTTATCAGTGAAGTGTTTTACGAAAGCTTGTTTCAAAACCATTTTGCGCAAAAATGAATGCATTATGTGTATTGCAAAAAGCATCCATTTAGCACAAAAAAATGAATGCCAGCATGTCGCGCAGTTGACTTTCACTATCCCTGTTTGTTTATGTGATCATGAGTATGCAATATAGCAGTCTAATGGTCTACTTGTCATATTGCAGTATACCACATGAAGGAGACAGGCTGGGTGAAGGTGTCACAGATAGACGTACTTGATCTTCACTACAGATATGCGCAAGAAAAGAAGTGATCAGTCAATCTACATACATCGCGCACCATCAGAACAAGATATCTTGTTCTTCTTCAGTCGGAAAATTAAGACATTTTATAATTCATAGCTTCGTTAGTATGTGCTCAGTCTAGTGACATTTGTCACCACCTACACACTCAAACATTCGTATTAGCCTCAAGTTTCTTTATGCATATTGGTGTGTAAACACAACGTGCAGTACGTACTGCTTGTTTCCAGGACAGTAAATAATCATTGCTTGTTGACATTTGAGTGGCCTTTACTTGATTATTTATTTGTCATTGTCTTTGCATCATTTTGATTTAACAACGCTCTTTTGTTGAAATGTTGTGTCTGTGCTTAAGGTTGATTGTAATATTATCCATATAAGTAGTACGCACTTATCCATATAAGTCGTGCGCGTTTTTTAAAATACATTATGTCACGCATTTGACCCCCTTGAAAGAATGCAGTAATATTATCTCTGGACCAAATTACATCATGCGTAGGGTAATTAACTTGACATTTTTCACTGCAGCTATACTTATGTATACAAATCACTTTGAGCAAGAAATGAAACCAGCCCTAGTGTATGATCAAGTGTACTTACGACATCGTAGAGGTAGTGGATGATAACTCATCGAAAGCCTAAAACGTTGTAAAGTTACGCTAATGTCGTTTCACGAGTCTCCATAGTTGCTCTTAGCTGCGCCTTGAAATTAGTAGGCGTAGGTTTTAAATAAATATTTATGGGATGTCCCCAAGTTCGTTGATGGCTACCCATGGGTACACATTACTACACCTGACGTGATTATTTTTAATGTTTACACTATATACCATTTACGATCATCAATCATCATAGCTTGGCGTTTGGTAAAAGCAAGGCAACAGCTTAGGAGAAAAGGATGTGCAGAGACAGGGCAAATACATAGATACCCCACCACGACCTAATTAAATGAAAATAGGTCAGTCCAAAAATGGCCCATTGACCAGCGACCAGCACAGGGTGGCCACAGGCAGCAACTATGGCCAGACGATATCCCCCCATCGAGCAGCTCTGATAATCTAGAGACACTAGTATCATTTGTGAAGGATGAAGATAAAGAGGCGATAGAGATGAGTGAGACAACATAGAGACAGAGACCGACACAGAGGAGAAGATGAAGGAGAGTTACATACATGTTTGTAAGACGGAACGTTGCTATGAGAAGAAGTTTACAAAACGCTAATAGCAAGGATTGTCGAATTTATCTGTTCTGTTTTTACTACCACCTAACACACATACGTGAGCAGCCTCGTCACATATCCGGTGAGAATGGCCGAACGGTATAACATCGCACACAACAATGGTTTTGGTCTCGTTTTGTGTGTGAGTGTGGGTAATAACTATGTATGTGCGCGTATGTACATGTATTCGGTACGTGTTTTGATGCGATTATGTGACGCTACATTATCCGTTATAAGGACGTATTGTGAAATGTGAGCAGAAACTGCTCTTCGTGAATTTTTTTCCGCTCGCGAGTGCTTGGGGTCCTGGTGGGTGTTTTACCGAAATTATATAGGGCAGTCACAGCATTGGCAAGGAAAAACCAAAGACCAAACATAGGCCTTTGAAACGGGGAGCCATATTAACTAGACCATCGTCATTTAATGTATTTAACACACGTACATCGTAGTACTATATTATTTCCAACTGGAAAATTCAAAGAAAACCGCACATTTGTATAACTTGAACATTTTCTTATGATATATGCTATACTTATTAATCATTTCTCCCAATAAACCATAACTTGTATAATTTTATAAACAAAAATCATTAATATCACGGACGCCTACACGAAACACGGAGAGTAGTTGTTGTTTTGTATCAGTCATAACTAGATCATTTATGTATGGATTTAGTTTTATTTACTGGTTTCTGTTAACACAAAAGACGCCAGTTACAGTGAGAATTTTATAAAAATACCCGTGTTTCCTTGGTAAAATATATATGTATATGATAAATGTGCGTGTTGTCACCATAAAAAGTTACAAGTTAAATGTAAATTGATAAGTGACTACCCAAAAAACCCAGACGCATTTACGTTATGTAAATGGGTCTGTTTTTTGTTTGTTGGTAGTCACTTAGTGGCAGATTGAATTTATATACATTTCACTTGTAACTTTTTATGGTGACAACACACACATTTAAAGTTTTTGAAGTTTTGTTGCACATTTGATTGATTGTTTGTAATAGTTATTGATTGGCCGTAACGTCGTGCAGTTATGGTCGTATGTATCGTATTTAGTTTCATTACGATGAGTTTCTTTAGGACATAGATCACATTAGACTGTAAGCTGCCATTTACAATGTCGCCCTACTACTTATTACTAATGTGGCAACTGTGGTCGCGCTGATGGTGTCATATTTCCAGCCTGGTCATTCGGGTCGACGAAAACGCCACGATGTCTATATTAATCACAATATTATACCAACTAGATGTATCCTTATTGGGTATCACTATTCAGTATGATATTTCTTCTTGTTTGCGTGGTGTAGTCTGTTTTGTCGAAATTAATATTTGATGTACTGAACAGAGGTTTCAGGACAGAACAACACGGTAAACGAAGTTACATGGGAATGGTACGTTAGACAATATCAATAGTATATTTCATTTGCAATTTAATAATACAGTTGAGCATTTTAATACCCTGTCATGAACGAATTAGTATGGGTGTTCAATGGTTTTATAACCGTTACCAATAATAACGTATCCTCAGATCGTTGGGGGACAATATTTTATAATTCACATACCTTGTTATTTACCTTTCATTTGTAATTTTATATTGATTTACTCAAATGTCAAGTAAGTGTGTGTTTGTGCTATATAGAGTACATCATTTCTGTTCCCAATACAGCAGTAAATGTAGTGTTCAAATCTTCTTTTAATGTTAAAATTCACTATTATTGTTTTCAGAGTACTAAATTGTTCAAAACAGAGATCTTCATAACCATGGGATCAGTAAGGTGTGACGACACATAAATAGGTATCAACAGTATCATTTCCATTTACTACTGTTAATTTTTATGTACAATAAACCGAGTTTCTAGGAGTCATATGTCCAGAACAACGGCCTGTGATGCGATGTTGAGGCACTGTTTGACAAACGCCTACATTTACCTAATATTATGGATATTCACATAGATCGGCATAAACTTAATGTATTGAATTGTATGCAAACAGGTACAATGCTACAGATAACAGAATACTCCATAAAACAAATCGTGTACAATTTCAGGTTGACAGAAGAGCCAATTAAGATTGTAACCAGTTAGTTTCAAATAAATTAAATACGGATTACATTATCTGGTCGCCGGCAACCCAATGTAAGTCGTTATAAACACTGTGCTGATGTATCGTGTATTGATTAAATTGTTACAATTAATAAAACATACAAGAGAAAAGTAAAATGTAGTAAGGGTAGTATTAGGTCTAACTAATATAGTATCGTTACGTACACATATTGCGAAGCTCCGGCAATTTTATCATACCTTACACAATGACATATACAACAATAGTGTTATATTCTATATATATATATATATATATATATATATATATATATATATATATATATATATATATATATATATATATATATATATATATATATACCCACCCAATAACACCATACCCGATGCTCATCATTGAGGACGATATATTTACATGAATCACATTACAAATGTACACTCATCTGTCATTATTGGCCACACCCCGCGAAACATGTTAACGGCACCTAGCCATGCATACGTGTTGTCAGTTGATCGGTCTGGCGTGTTAGCGACGTGTGGACCTATCTACAGCGAAACAGTGGACACCAATGGACTGTCATGCCTAGGGTACACCTGAAGACGTGGGTTCCGTACGTCACACTCGTGTTCATATTCATCTCGGTGTACAACTGGCGGCTATTAGGACTGAATGATGCCACCACAATGTGTCAATGTGCTGAAAACGCATCTCTCACCCAGGCCGCAAACGTCGTAGACGATGTTGGCGCGTTACTGAAGGAAGTCGCCGGGGCAGGCAATGTGGACGAGTCACCGATCGGTGCAGCATCCGACTTGATCGTCGACGACGGCAAAGCGGTTGTGGCGTTACCCGCGTGCGCACATCCGACGATCAACATGGTGTACCTGAAACTACACAAGTGCGCCAGCGATACGATGGTCAACGTATTGCATCGGTTCGGCCTCAAACGCAACCTAACCTTCGTGCTGCCCGTCCGTGGGCGCATGACTCTCGGCTTTCCCTACGTCATGGAGAATCACTTCTTCCGGCCGCTCAAGACGAAACAGTTCAACATCCTATGTCAACACGTCATCTACACGCCGTCTGTGATGTCGCGCATCATGCCTGCAGACTCCGTCTACTTCACTAGCATTCGGGAACCGTTCGCCCGGATGAAGTCCGCCTACCGCTTCTTCAACCTTCAAGCGCGAGCGGAGCTCCTCAGTGGTCCGAACCAGCTAGAACGCTATCTGGAAGACATCCCGCGGATAGAGCGCGCGCTGAGGTCACCGGCCAACTACAAACACCGGACGTCATGTATACCAATCGGCTATAGTTTCACGTACAACGGGATGGCCTTCGGTCTTGGTTTCGACACCGGCTTTCATCGCGACACCGTCGACCAGTCGCACAACGCAACGTATATCCGCGAGTGGATAGCAGCACTAGACCGCCAGTTCAGTCTCGTCATGGTTGTCGAGTACTTCCACGAGTCCCTGGTCCTGCTGCGGCGTCTCATGTGCTGGACGATGGAGGATATACTTTACGTCAAGCGAAACGCGAACGAGTACGAAGAAAAGGACAAGCGCATCGAACCAAGACTTGTCGAAAACTTCCGGCGCCATAACGTTCCCGATTATGTGCTATACTACCACTACAACAGGACACTTTGGCGTAAGATCGCAGCCGCTGGCGACGGCTTTTGGCCGGAAGTGCGTCATTTCGACGGCGTGATCGATTCGATTGCGCGGTTCTGCCAAGCCCCAATCGCCAACGCCACGCTCCTCATCCCGAAGTCGCAATGGAACGATGCCGTCACGCTACATGGCTGGTACTGTGAGAAAATGAGTAAAAGAATCTACGATGACCTGACCGACATATACGAGGCAATGCCAGGACAAGTAATAAAGAAACCACCTTATGTGCCCGGATGTTGAAGATTCGCGTGAGTCACATATACCATTACCGTTAACACTGCCTCAGACTTATTCTGTCTGGCTTCCGGTGCAGAGTACTGCGGCTGCCCATAATTCCCTGCACGTGGACGGTTCCAGTTTATACACAATTGGTAGCAAGTGTTCGATTTTCTTCCCAAAAATGGCTTAATTGATTTTGCTGGGACATGATAAAATCGCACCGTAAAGGTTTGATATAACATTATTAGCTATGGTACGTTCGCTAGCTGTTGCTGCCATTGCTTGCAGGAACCAGCCCCGCTTAACGTTCAGTCATAAACACAATGTAATTGTTGTCACATATTTGTATTTACTATGCGTGTGAAGAAGGAGATATTAATAACACAAATACAGAACAAGATACATGCATCTAAATACGATTGGGCTATGATGCATCAGTATAATACAATTATTATTGTTATTAAAATAGAAAACATTTAAAAAACCGAAGGTGGCTCCCTATGATAGCGACTATTATTACATTAATTATAGAAATCGACTACATCAAATATTGTATAAACCTACGCCAAAAGTAACAAATATTGCGTCACATAGTTACAATTACATGTTTATTTATATATATATGTTTTATTTGTATTTCTATTGTGTATTGTACAATATTGGAAAAATAAATACATCCATCCATCCATATATCCACACCACCGCACACTTTCTCACTTCAAACAAACACTTCCAAATAAACATAATTGATTAGATCGACACCTTATACAAAGGACCATGTTACTTTTCACCATGAAATTATGGTGGCTCCTATGACAGAGACCACACCTACACAGGTTTGTATATATTGTTGGTCGATATGTATATGAACACGAAACATGTGTGTATGTATGCTTGTATAAATGTACTACAAAAAAGCTTGATGTATTACTTAGAAGGGAAGTAGTCATCTATATTAACTGTGCAGGATATTATTTCATGTAGGCCGGAGAAGATACCGCAGGTAAGAAAAAGAACATTCTTAATATCAAATAACGGTAATCTGAGTAAGAAGACGGTGGGCGTTAACAGACCGCACAGAAAGGCAAGTAGTTGTAATTAGTCGGACTTGCAATGGGGATATTCAATCCTCTTGCTGCAGTTTCACATATTGGAAACTACTTGATTATTTGTACGTTATGTTGTCTGAATTACATATCATTACGCTCACCCGCTACTAGGTAAATTGCAACCTTTTGCAACAAAAATAATTAAACGAATATGAATATGACAAAGCAAAAGAGTTTTTAAGACTTATAATGAACTATATATATTTAACTATTCATGTTATTATATATTATATATTATATATTATATATTATATATTATATATTATATATTATATATTATATATTATATATTATATATTATCTATTATATATTATATATTATATGTTATATGTTATATGTTATAAATATATATTATATATTATATATTATATATTATATATTATATATTATATTTTATATATATATATATAAATATATATAAAATATTATATAAATATAAATATATATTATATGTTATATGTTATATATTATATATTATATATTATATATTATATATATATATATTATATATTATATATTATATATTATAAATATATTATATATATAAATATATATTATATATTATATATTATATATTTATATATATAATATTATATATATATTATATATATTATATATACATATATATATATATATATTTATTATATATTATATATTATATAAATATAAATATTATTGTAAACTTTATAAATATTATTATAATAACACAACTTCTGACATAATACATCTAAATTATTTGATGTGAAAGAAGAACTACCAGATATTCTGGTGAGCAGGACATTTTACTGCCACAGTTTGATGTATGCCTCAGAACACTACACATTTCACTCCGTGAGCAAATAAGTAAATACACACATACATTATACATTTCACTCCATAAACAAATGAATATATACACACATACAACAACCTGCTTGTCACAGTACAAAGGAAATTATCGGTATTTCTAAAATGTCATTATGATACTGAGGCTGGCATCCATATTATACATTTAGATATCTGTCTTGCAGCTCACTTATTTGCTGTATTATTTCTCAGCTATTGTGTCATTAATGTATACTCTTGTATACTTTTTGCAACACCACTCCTAGCTATGTGTGAGGCCACGTTTGGCACGTCTCTACATACAGGGCCGACATTGTGCGAGAGAAATACCTTCTACATTTTGATCGGTTAAGAAATCACAATCCTGAAATGTGTTGTTTCTGTTACGTTACAACTAGCCCCGATCTCCCCGCGTGATGCTCCGAGCTCAGAAGTTCGTGCTCAAGCCTCGCTCTCACATCATGCTCATACTCACGAAGGTCACACACCTTTATGAGCACGAAATCATTCTCAGACTTGAACATGGAACGTCCCAATCCTGACCAGAGACACCGTGAGATGCCCAGTCCCTTAGGACATAATATCTGTCGTAGTCCATCCTCAGGGAGCAGTAGAGGGCAAAAGGGGCGCAGAGCGACAGAGAAAGCCCCGGGAAGACAACATTAAGAACTGGACAGGCCACACCCTCATGTCCCTGGCACGCGGAAGTGGAAGACAGAGAAGAGCGAAGAGCACTGACGGTGCCTTATATCTCCATGGCACTGACGGTGCCATATATCTCCATGGCACTGACGGTGCCATATATCTCCATGGCACTGACGGTGCCATATATCTCCATGGCACTGACGGTGCCTTATATCTCCATGGCACTGACGGTGCCATATATCTCCATGGCACTGACGGTGCCATATATCTCCATGGCACTGACGGTGCCATATATCTCCATGGCACTGACGGTGCCTTATATCTCCATGGCACTGACGGTGCCATAGATCTCCATGGCACTGACGGTGTCATATATCTCCATGGCATTTCGAACACCTCTGGTCTTGGGATAAGTGTGTGAGTGAGTGAGTGTGTGAGTGAGTGAGTGTGTGAGTGAGTGAATGAGTGTGTGTGAGTGTGTGAGTGATGGAGTGAGTGAATGAGTGTGTGTGAGTGTGTGAGTGATGGAGTGAGTGAATGAGTGGGTGAGTGAGTGAATGAGTGTGTGAGTGAGTGAATGAGTGTGTGAGTGAGTGAATGAGTGTGTGAGTGAATGAGTGTGTGAGTGAGTGAATGAGTGTTTTGAGTGAGTGAATGAGTGTGAGGGAGTGAATGAGTGAGTGAGTGAGTGTGTGAGAGAGTGAGTGAGTGAATGGGTGAGTGAGTGAATGAGTGTGTGAGTGAGTGTGTGAGTGAGCGAGTGTGAAAGTGAGTGTGTGAGTGAGTGAATGAGTGTGTGAGTGAGTGAATGAGTGTGTGAATGAGTGGGTGAGTGAGTGCGTGAGTGAATGAGTGTGTGAGTGAGTGAATGAGTGAGTGAGTGAATGAGTGTGTGAGTGAGTGAATGAGTGTGTGAGTGAGTGAGTGAGTGAATGAGTGTGTGAGTGAGTGTGTGAATGAGTGTGTGAGTGAGTGAGTGCGTGAGTGTGTGAATGAGTGTGTGAGTGAGTGAATGAGTGTGTGAATGAGTGAGTGAATGAGTGTGTGAATGAGTGAGTGAATGTGTGAGTGAGTGAATGAGTGAATGAGTGTGTGAGTGTGTGAGTGAGTGAGTGAGTGAGTGAGTGAGCGAGCGAGCGAGCGAGCGAGCGAGCGAGTGAGTGAATCAGATAAATATGGAAACAAGAATGAGGATATTACATACGCACATACACACACACACTCAAACATATACACACATGCACACGCACGCACGCACACACGCACGTCATTTCTTCATTCAGTTGTTCGGATATGTTTCATCTCGGTTAGCCACATACGCTAGATCATCGCCATTTCTCAGATGTGCCAATGTGTTCTTCGCTATTTCATCTAGTAATCTACTGCGTGTCACAATGTCGTTGTTGACGAGCTACCACGCCATCGTGCTTATCACGAAAATCACCAGCCTCGGTTACCCAGATTCCCTGGGGTGGCAGCACTTTTCAGCCCCGAAACTCCGCCTGGGGATTTACTGGGCTGCCGTTGTAACAGCCAGGGCGGTCTTACCCCAGCTTATGGTAGAGATGCAAAAGGGGCGCAGAGCGACAGAGAAAGCCCCGGGAAGACAACATTAAGAACTGGACAGGCCACACCCTCATGTCCCTGGCACGCGGAAGTGGAAGACAGAGAAGAGCGAAGAGCACTGACGGTGCCTTATATCTCCATGGCACTGACGGTGTCATATATCTCCATGGCACTGACGGTGTCATATATCTCCATGGCACTGACGGTGCCATATATCTCCATGGCACTGACGGTGCCTTATATCTCCATGGCACTGACGGTGCCATATATCTCCATGGCACTGACGGTGCCATATATCTCCATGGCACTGACGGTGCCATATATCTCCATGGCACTGACGGTGCCTTATATCTCCATGGCACTGACGGTGCCATATATCTCCATGGCACTGACGGTGTCATATATCTCCATGGCATTTCGAACACTCTGGCTGGGATAATTGGATGATCGGTTTGAGGATAGTGTGTGAGTGAGTGAGTGTGTGAGTGAGTGAGTGTGGAGTGAGTGAATGAGTGTGTGTGAGTGTGTGAGTGATGGAGTGAGTGAATGAGTGGGTGAGTGAGTGAATGAGTGTGTGAGTGAGTGAATGAGTGTGTGAGTGAGTGAATGAGTGTGTGAGTGATGATGGTGGTGAGTGAATGAGTGTTTGAGTGAGTGAGTGAGTGTGAGTGAGTGAATGAGTGTGAGTGAAGTGAGTGTGTGAGTGAGTGAGTGAGTGAGTGGGTGAGTGAGTGAGTGAGTGTGTGAGTGAGTGTGTGAGTGAGCGAGTGTGAAAGTGAGTGTGTGAGTGAGTGAATGAGTGTGTGAGTGAGTGAATGAGTGTGTGAATGAGTGGTGTGAGGTGAGTGATAGTGTGAGTGAGTGATGAGTGAGTGAGTGAATGAGTGTGTGAGTGAGTGAATGAGTGTGTGAGTGAGTGAGTGAGTGAATGAGTGTGTGAGTGAGTGTGTGAATGAGTGTGTGAGTGAGTGAGTGCGTGAGTGTGTGAATGAGTGTGTGAGTGAGTGAATGAGTGTGTGAATGAGTGAGTGAATGAGTGTGTGAATGAGTGAGTGAATGTGTGAGTGAATGAGTGAATGAGTGTGTGAGTGTGTGAGTGTGTGAGTGAGTGAGTGAGTGAGTGAGCGAGCGAGCGAGCGAGCGAGCGAGTGAGTGAATCAGATAAATATGGAAACAAGAATGAGGATATTACATACGCACATACACACACACTCAAACATATACACACATGCACACGCACGCACGCACACACGCACGTCATTTCTTCATTCAGTTGTTCGGATATGTTTCATCTCGGTTAGCCACATACGCTAGATCATCGCCATTTCTCAGATGTGCCAATGTGTTCTTCGCTATTTCATCTAGTAATCTACTGCGTGTCACAATGTCGTTGTTGACGAGCTACCACGCCATCGTGCTTATCACGAAAATCACCAGCCTCGGTTACCCAGATTCCCTGGGGTGGCAGCACTTTTCAGCCCCGAAACTCCGCCTGGGGATTTACTGGGCTGCCGTTGTAACAGCCAGGGCGGTCTTACCCCAGCTTATGGTAGAGATGCTGATTGGTTCTCAGGCCGAATTTGAAATAACAAATTAAATAAAGATACCTTTTTATCGGATAATGTTCTATTATAAAAACATATTCAAAATTGAACTTATATTAAAACAAAAATAATAAAAATATATAAATTTATAAACGTGTAAGGGTAGCACATAGCCATCGGCAACATAGGGCCTAATGCGCGCGCGCGTGGATGGGAAATAATATTACTTAGTATTTGTGGCCGCCGGGGCAGAGAATGACTCCAGATTGTCTGCTAATACTACACTACAACAATTCTAAATTATATTTATTGAAACATGTAAAACAAAAATAAACATAAATGATATTTTGTCGATGTTAGGTTGTCTACCATATCACCCACTTTGTCACTAGGTGGTGTAAGTCATTTTTGCATCGTCTACATTTATGTTGTGTATATTATATATTTTGTAACATAATTTCGTTATCAAAAATATACATAAAATATCATGCTAAATACCATGTGTCTTCAACAATATTTTGATAGTAAACTGCTGGCATAATATTCTTGATTGTATGGCTAACGTAGTCATATTCATATCCGTTTTCTTAGGGAGATTACAAAACCAGTACCTTTTTATAAACGCTATGGTACGTGAAACCCAAAACACTATTTCCATTTGCTCATAACGGACATTTTTCCATTTAAAAAATGACCGCCAAATAAAATGCTCCCATGTTATGTAATTTAATTTTCGTCATATGTCACACATATTGTGCCGTTTTGGGGTTGAGAGATATACAGTATTTTACTGTTTGAACTTTAAATTCATACCCAATTTTTTTAAATATGGTCTTAGTCGTTTTTATTATACGATCTATCGCAAAAGTTTATTCAATGCCGCTTCAGCTTCGACATGGAGCCTACATTTGGTAACCTGGTACCTGTATCATAAAACAACACGCGTATCAACTTTTACCCTAGTCCACAGTGCCTTTATTACCTCAGTCTTGTATTACCGTAAAGTGCTGTATTTAACACCATCATAATCTCATTACAGTACCCTGCCAAATAAATAATATCTTGGCTCTCGTGCAGCATTTAGTTTGATTTAGAAATCGCCCTGACCATGTTTCGAGCCAGCTGGGTTTTGTTGAAAGTACCACACCTATCAATTCAATACAATTAAGGTCGGCTGGACTGGAAAGGGGTATAACATTCTTCTTTCTTTTTTATTTAGACAATACCAGCTATAATAATCAGCCTCTGGAATGGACCAGTATATTTAAGAAAGACCTTTTAAATCTTCGTATCCCAAACCCTGTTTTAATAACAACGTCAAAGTTATATGATACGTAGCCTACTTTTTAAAATACGGTACAACAGGCTTTGTTGGACGCCATGTTTTAAAATGGTGAATATTTTAAAATGACAGATACATGATAATCAATGTAGGTGAAAAGGTAATACACTGGAATTCGTCGTATCTAAAAATCTACATCTTTATATCAACGTTCTAGCTCCAGATTATATGTAGAGATCTAGTTCGTATACTATAATTATTTGACGAGGGCTATACATTTAAAATGGCGGATATGTTATGGTCGGTGAAGGTCAAATAATTTTTTGTAATCGTTATCCAACAAGCTACAGGCGCAAAGGCTGCATTATGTAAGACCAATTATTGACTCAGTTTGCTTGTATGTATTCTTATCTCCTACATATCTATGCATATACTCCCTTATCCCTGTTCCAGGCCGTGTACCTGAACCCGTGTGTTTTGTCTTTCAGCTGACAGTGCAGACGTGTTGAGATGAAGATTACGCTGCCGTCGCTGGTCTTATACTTGATTTGTGTGGTCGTGGCCGCCCAGGTCGTTCTTGTAGTCTACACCAATTCCATCTTCAATAAGTATTGTGATTGGGGAAGTGACGTGACACAAACGAAACCTTTCGAGAGCGGCCACATAGAGGCATTGGAGCCATCGCTGAAAAAGCTCATCGGTGATATTCCTTTGGTCCAGACGCAACCACCAAGATGCGACCGAGAACGCATCAACATGGTTTACGTAAAGACGCACAAGACGGCCAGTGATACGATCACCAACATACTACATCGGTTCGGTCTACGCCGTAACTTGACATTCGTGTTACCGGTCAGACGACATTTCAGCTATTGCTTCCCGTATCTGCTTGAGCGTCACTGCTTTCGGCCCCTGAAGACAAAACAGTTTAACATCATGTGCCATCATGTTGTCTACACCCCGGAAGTGATGTCACAAATCATGTCTCCCGACACTGTTTACATCACAAGCGTGCGGGAACCATTCGCACGAATTAAATCCGTTTTCCACTACTTCAGGAAATTCTTTAAGCGATCTTACCTCCTTCGCGACAACATGCAACTGGAGAGCTATCTGACAGACATCCCGAGAGTAGAGTGTACAATAAACAAATACATATATCACAATTCGTGTGTGCCGCTCGGATACAGCTACTCTCTGAATGGATTGGCATTTGCCCTCGGTTTTCGTACGGGTTTTCATCGCAATACCGTCGACCAATCACACAATGCCACATATATCCACGAGTGGCTAACGACACTTAGCCGCCAGTTTAGTCTCGTCATAGTTGTCGAATATTTCACTGTTGCGTCGTCTCATGTGCTGGCCAATGAAGGCCATACTTTACCTCAAGCAAAACGAGAGGCAATATGGTAATAAGAAAAAGAAAGTCGACCCGAGTCTTATCGCAAACTTCCGGCGCCACAACGTCCCCGATTATGCTCTCTATGATCACTTCAACCGTACACTTTGGAGCAAGATCGCTGCGGCCGGCGACGACTTCTGGATGGAACTGCACCACTTTAACGAGGTGATCGCTTCGATTGCGCGATTTTGTCGCAACCATTTTGCCAACTCTTTCCTACTCATCCCGATGTCGTCGTGGAATGATGACATCACACTGCAACACCACCACTGCACTGACATGAGGAATATACTTTTAAATCGCTTACATGACATATATGATTCAATACCGGGACAGACCGAAACGAAACAACGTTTTGTGCCTGGGTGTTGACAAGCTCCTATTGACCAGAATTACGGTAACCTGTGATCAACTGGATCCAGGTGAAACGAGCACTAATACACAATCATATTACATCGTACCTCAGTCTTATACTACTATTATTTGATGGTTCTTTGTGTAATTTATTATTTAAATTAACTCATGCCACATATTTATTTTGTTGATCCAACACACGTTTATTTAGATCGTGTCTTAACTGTTTCAACCATTGTACGATTCTATGTTGCTTTGTATTAAATCATTTAACGTTAATATTTTAATGTTCGAACTATTGGTTGCAGGTTTGGTGTTATCATTGTACTGAACAGCGCCATAGAGCACTATGTGATTATGATTGTGATGATATAGGGCGTGTAAGTCTCGCGCGCGAAAACGAGGCTGGGGACAGTTGGGGGCAGGAAATCCATATTCTCCATGTTAACATATAGTAGTTTGTTTTCTTCTACGTTGTAATAATCAAATTGTTCCCAAATAGCGTATTTCAGTTATATTGTCCGAAGGATTATTACAAGCAGAAGCAATGGAACACTTTGCCGGTGACAATGATCACGGAAATCATGAATTTTAATCGATTATTATGGTGGTTGCCATGGCATCGCCGGCTAGTACTTGTGTTTGGCGATCTTGACTACTAATGAAGAGGGCCATTTTTCGCGTGGTAAACTCAATATTAAATCGGACATTTAAGATAAGAAAGGTATAACACAATATATTTATGACCTGATTTTCCTAGTATTCATCAGTCGGAAGCTATAACTGTCATACATCGTTAGACTATTATTCTGGTGTCCAGTCCCCAATCAGCTCCAGCCGCGCGGAGTCTCGCCATGTATCGTGCCCCACTTACAGGCCCTATTTGCATCTTATGTGGCTTCAATCTTTTGTCGAGGTCAGAGATTAGTTTGTAGTCTTGAACGATTTATTTGAACATACTTCATAGCCTTGGCGCATCGTTTAAGCGAGGATGGGCTTTGACATGCATCGATGCAAACGTGTCCTGATCTTCTGCTTCAGACACTAGACATGAAGGGTGTCCCATATGTCCGGAATCAGAGGACATATTCGTGAAGAACCCCGGTTCACAGACGACACGATTTCAATCAGTAGTGTTATTTAAGGGCGCTGGTTTGTATGTTGAAAAATTGCGTCATCATATCGTTGACGTGTGTACCAACATTGCTCCTGACACCATTCACCGTGTGCTTGTTGACTGCAGATCTCGTCTGGATTTGTGTATTTAGAATAAGGGTGGATATACTGAGCACGTTCTGCAAATAAACGTATTTGCCTTAGTATTTCTTCATTTCCCCATGTTTCAAGACTTATGGGAAACGCTGTACAGTCAGGTTCTGTATAAAGGCAATGCATGTTTGCTGTTCTCAAAACACGCACTGACTAATGAACAATATTACTCCGGTCACCTGTCATTTCGTCAGTTCAATTGGCCATCGAGACGTACTCACAGATCATTTGATGTGGTCTCTTTCTTATTTCGCGTTTTATGATTGTCACACACACTTGCCACCATCTTTCAATTTCAGGGATGAGTGGTATTTATGTAGACATTTCTCGCAACAATATCAGAACGTTGACAACCCAGAGGCAGAGCTCTCATAGCCTCGACGACCCTGGCTCCGTGAGTCGGCAGGACCCTTTAGTCCCTCACACGGATAACATTCAAAAGCCGGCTAAGTGACCAACGAAGTTACGCAGTCGAGCGAGAGTCGATAGACTGTGGTGTTCACCAGTGTATGACAAAACAAACAATACGGAAGTCCGCTACGTGGCGGCACCTTGCTTCAAACTATATTCGCGACGACCCAATTGTTTGTCACATACGATGCGCGATAGCGTGTAGAGTGTCCAGACGTCTTCAATCACCGCACGAACACGAGAGCCAACGAGCACTGGTAAGTCCGCGTCACTATTTCAAGTGCTATACCAATGGAGTGTTCTAGAACCGTGAAACTACTGACAAAACATTAGATTACTAACTAATAATGATGCCTGCTTTTTAATTCCACACCGAGGATTTCCTTCTTCACAGAAGTTTGGGTCAAAGTTGTGATGTTCTGCTATTTGGCTGCTTTTACGTCGATTTGGGCTTTAAACATTATAGACGAACGTACGTGATAATCTAATATCACGTTATAGACGTACGTGACAATATAGTATCATACTTGCATATACCAATTTTGTTGATTAAGGATTAATTTTTTAAGACGGGGTTGCAAAATTAGTCCCTCGACTGAAATTTGAGTTACTACCATTATCACACAATGAGATAAATGTGTCAAATTCACTGTAAGTAAAACTTATATGTGTACAACTTAGTTTATTTATAAAAAAAACATGATTGAACGACCGCTATTTAATTGTTTTGGACATATCACACGTGAGCATCCGGTCGTATTTCTATCGCGCTACTGTCTCAAATTTCCATGCACTGTGTTGCGTGGGAACGTTATTGTGCACGTTAGACGCATTCATTCACCGCTCAATTAGGAGTACTAGTATCAAAAGGTCGTAACATAATTTATATAAATAAGTTATATGCCTTAATTTGGATTTCTAGCATAAAGGAATGGAGTAAACATATTTTATGTAAGTGCTATAAAATGATATATTAATATGTTAATATATAATTTTTGCATGTAAATTATACACTTAAGAGGACGATGACGGTCTCTCGAAGATTGGTTTTTAAAAGCTGACTTAATTCTTGTTCGCATTTATATAAAGGACAGACTCCTTTTTTTGAACTGTGCAAAGCACGTTATACCGTGGCAAACATTTTTAGTTGAACATAATTTCGACTTCTTTGGGTATCGTTCGTCACACTGTCAACACTGTCTATAACCATGTATTCAGTCGCGCAGCTGGGTAACTTAACCGACGAGGCGTGAACGAATTTGCTCAAAGTTCGACACAGTAGCGCAGGATTCAAACTCCGGTTCTCTATTAAAAGTGTGATTTTCTCAAACCATACCTCACCGCTTATCCTGTAGGCCTACCCACATTTCCGCCCTTTCCCTGTCCTAGGCCGTGCAATCAGACATAGACTCTATGTGCTTTGTTTTACAGTTGACGACGCCGACGTGTTGAGATGAGGGCCACGCTGCCATCGCTGGGCTTATACTTGATCGGTATTGTCATCGCCGTCCAGTTCTTCTTGATCATCCACAATAATTTCCTCTTCTATAAAAGTAATGGTGGGGGATGTGACGTCACACTAACGAAATATTTCGAGACCGGCTATGCAGAGACGGTGACGCCGTCGCTAATGGAGTTGATCGGTGAAATTCCTGTGGACCAGACACAACCACCGAGATGCGATCGAGAACGCATCAACATGGTCTACGTAAAAACGCACAAGACGGCCAGTGATACGATCACCAACATACTACATCGGTTCGGTCTACGCCGTAACTTGACATTCGTGTTACCTGTCGGAAGTCATTTCTCTTTGTGCTTCCCGTTTCGGCTTGAACCTCACTGCTTTCGGCCCCTGAAGACAAAACAGTTTAACATCATGTGCCAACATGTTGTCTACACTCCGGAAGTGATGTCACAAATCATGCCTTCCGACACTGTCTATATCACAAGCGTTCGGGAGCCGTTCGCCCGGGTGAAATCACTTTTTCACTATTTCAGTAAAACATTTACTAGATCTTACCTCCTTCGTGGCAATGACCAACTGGAGAGCTATCTGGCTGACATTCCGAGAGTAGAGAGAACATTAAAGTCACCGGACAACTATCTATATCGGTTTTCGTGTGTACCTCTCGGGTTTAGCTATGCGCTCAACGGCATGGCATTTGCTCTCGGTTTTCATACCGGCTTTCATCGCGATACCGTCGACGAATCGTACAACGCTACATACATCCGAGAGTGGATATCGACAATCAGCCGCCAGTTCATCTTTGTCGTAGTTGTGGAATACTTTAACGAGTCCCTCGTCTTACTGCGGCGTCTCATGTGCTGGTCTATGGAAGACATACTTTACCTTAAACAGAACGTGAGGCAATACGGCACAAAGAATAAGACAATCGACCCGAGTCTTGTCGCAAACTTCCGCCGCCACAACGTCGCCGATTATGCTCTCTACGACTATTTCAACCGTACACTTTGGCACAAGATCGCTGTGGCCGGCGATGACTTCTGGCCGGAGGTGCGTCACTTTAACGGCGTGATCGATGCTATTGCGCAATTCTGTCTATCAGCCAATTCTACCCTTGTCATCCCGAAGTCGCCGTGGAACGATGACATAACACTGCCACACTACAATTGCGCCGATATAGGGCTGGTGCTTATAAACCGTCTAGACAACATGTATGATTCAATACCGGAAAAGACCAAAGAGGAACAGCGTTTTGTGCCGGGGTGTTGACGACTTTGTCTTGTGCGTGTGTACACGTATTAGGCAGTTTTCATAATAAAATGTCGATTAATACACCACGTCACTCTGATGATCTTATAGGAAGTGTAATATGTAGACACACTCTACGCAATGTGAGAAAATCGAAGCCAACTTTCCTGTTAGGATATGACGCTGAACTTAAACTCGCCACTATCTATTTCTTTGACGAACATTTCTAGCTAATGAATGGTTGCATTTATCGACTGCATATTTGAACTTAGTTCAAAAATATGCTTACAAATGGTTGAGTGAATTTAATACATGAATCCGTGTAAAATCATGAACATATGCGTATAGGATTTAATTAATTATTTTCATTGACTGATGTGTTGTTCAAAGAGATAATATGAAAACTAAATATATTACGAACATTTCACCTGATGCCATGGTGTATATGTCGCTTGTTTGTACAAACTATATAGAATAAATGCATAATTTCTGTATATAAATATATCATATACATATACATATATATATATATATATATATATATATATATATATATATATATATATATATATACATATTTAAAAAGTATAGAGAATTCATTGGAACTTTATATATATATATATATATATATATATATATATATATATATATATATATATAAGTTCCGCATGGAATTCCGTCTATAGCCTTTTTAAATATTTAGAAATGCTGACCCCCCAAGTTGTCCAACCGCCTGAATGTAAACCCAAGAACCATCCTAGTGGGCCCACTAAGCCACACACACAATTTCTGCCCGATTCATGTAAAATTGGCGGAGATCTGGATTGAAATACTGATGCCTGTGTGTAGGGATATCGTTGTTCAAAAGCACGTAATTAAAAATGTATGCACAATTTTACCTACATCCACGACACAGTTAGTTGCAGATGGCATAATTATCTTTACTAACCACCCCAATGCGTCCGCTATCTCATATGCAAAATTGCAAGTCGAAATAAGCACAACTGACGGATAATTTGGGTTACAAACATACATACACAGAAACACTGTTTATTACAGAAGTCAGTCGTTCGGAACGCAAGACGTAATGTGAGCATGATAAATCCTTTGCTGCGGTGATAAACCTTGGGCAAGTTGTTTCACTCTACATTACTCAAGGTCACTCAGCTATATGAATGGGTACCTGGCTATAGACAATGGTGGGTATTTGCACGAACAGCCTTCGCGCATTAACTGCAGCGTAGCTGGATACTTCCCAGAGAAGTTGAAATTGTGTTTGATGGAAAAGTCTGCCAGGGAAGTAAAGTGTAAAGCGCTTTGAACAGTCCTGAGGACCAGCTACTGCGCTATATTATATAAGAACTTATTTTTTTAAATAAAACGTAATCTAGCAATCGAAGGAACCGCGCTCGTGCGTGTCAATTAATACTTAAAGGGATATTTCAGTCAGTGAGAGATTGACAGCATCTGTATAATATATGGTTGTGCATAGTAATTGTGCACAAAGATCGTTAATAAACAATTCATTATAGTATAATTGTACCAGAAACACTCCATGTTGGATTCAGGGCGCTGCCATCTTGAGACTTATGCGCCAGTGACCTAAGCCAAATCGTTTACATCACATGCACGTTCGAACATCCTGTATTTGATGTACCTACTACGTCGCGGATTGCTTACGTCACTATCACAATTATTGGCGAACATTCCGCCAATCCTTGCCACAACAATGCGCCAGTGACGTAAACGATTTGGCTTACGTCAATGGCGCAAAAGTCTCAAGATGGCAGCGCCCTGAATCTAAGTTAGCAAGTTGTTGATACCATTAAACTATCAGTAATTGTATATTGACGAATCGCCACCTCGGTCGTGGCTTTGACAATATGACGTATACACTGACACAATATTTATGTCTACAGAAGCAATACTAGCCTACACTATCACAACCAGGGCTATCGTTGGACGTGCATGTCGCATTCCTCCTTGTCATGATGAATTATACGGTTACGCCTCGTGATTACTAACACTTGGTTACAATTCATTGCCACGACTGTCCAGTATAAGGCCATTCCGTCAGGTTAAGTATTTGTTTAGTGTTTCTGTGACAATTGACGTGTTAAATCCAGGGACAAGCCCATGTTTATCGTACAAATACATTTACCAATAAATATCGCATATACGAAACAAACATATACGACCACCACGCCCACGGCTGTGCTCATATTCATTTACTAAATAACTAAAATATGTTTATCTCATTTACGACACACCCACAAGTTCTTTACCTTAATCAATATTGTAACTCGCATAATTATGTTTATATTGTTATGTACCTTATTTAATCTTTATGTACTCATATTTGTACATTTACTTTTTAAGTGTATTTATATGTATATTATATATATGTATATGTATATGTATATGTATATGTATAGTATATGTATATGTATATGTATATGTATATTATATTAATATACATTAATTATATTATATATACATATAATATATATAATATATATATACATATACATATACATATACATATACATATATATACATATACATATATATACATATACATATACATATACATATAATATGTATATGTATATATATATATATATATATATATATATATATATATATATAATACATACGCATACGCATACGCATACGCATACGCATACGCATACGCATACACATACACATACACATACACATACACATACACATACACATACACATACACATACACATACACATACACATACACATATACATATACAATTGTTTATAATAGTATGAAACGTTCTTTTGATTGTTGATTTCACGACAGTTGTACGTGTCAACCCTGACTGAACACAATGGTGAGAAGAAACAATCGCGCTGTCCTTTACGACAAACCTTCACACCGTTATTAATCGAATTACGTTTTGTAATTTGAACCATCACGAAAGCCACCATCCATTAATGGACCTGCAATGAACCACAGCGATATATTTTGTTACTGATGGTCGTCTAGGAAGCTCATTATCTTTCCTTTTATGTTTTTGTCGAGTACGGATCATTTGTAGGCGCGGTACCAGGTAGTTTTGTAAAGCACAAAAACATTATTGTATTGGTTTCATCTTAACCTTTCCCATAGTCCGTAAAAACGTCAGTGGTCTTACACAAAACAGAACAAGTAACGTGGCCGTTTTGTCTATGAAATAGTGGGAACAAACAGCGTGACCAGTCATAGTGTACATGCGACACACAACCCACCCCACAAGCGCGCACGCGCACGCGCGCACACACACACACACACACACACACACACACACACACACACACACACACACACACACACACACACACACACACACACACACACACACACACACACACACACACACACACAGACCACACACAGACCACACACACAATCACAAACAAGCGCGCGCACAAACACACACGCGTGCGCGCGCGCGCACAACATCGAATACTACGTACGTACGTACGTACGCACGCACGCACGCACGCACGCACGCACGCACGCACGCACGCACGGGTACATATACATACACACAAATACTCACTCATATACACACACAGACGCACGCACACGCGCGCACGCACATACACACAAATACACTCACTCATATAATATTATACGTAAACAGACAAACGCACGCACGCACGCACGCACGCACGCAC
Source organism: Ridgeia piscesae (assembly GCA_025642075.2). Lineage (NCBI taxonomy): Eukaryota > Metazoa > Annelida > Polychaeta > Sabellida > Siboglinidae > Ridgeia > Ridgeia piscesae. Next base: position 206,404 of record JAODUO010000402.1, on the reverse strand, counting down.
ACACGCACGCACACACGTAAACGTGTAAAGTCGTGATTCAATGGGCGTCCAACAATACCACACAAAAATGAACCCTTAAAACTGGAAGGCAAAGTGGGCCCCCTTTTGAAACATTAGCTGAAGTCATTAATCATCACACATTTCGCATGTACATTTTTCGTATCCGGCACAGTCCTCATGCGCTTTGCATACACCACACTTTATCCACTTCTTGCGACTTTTACTGTTTGAAAATAGCTCGCAGCAATACAAGCATGGCGTCGCGTCTTCAGAAGTCAATTTGGTAGAGATGTGTCTTATTGGCTCGGTGGATTTTAACCTGCCTCCAGCTTGTCCACTCGTGCTTGACCGTGGCTCGTCTTATTGGGGGCCATCGAGGGGCCCACTTTGTCTATACACTACCACGTCAGAACAACCGCCATTTTAAATAAAATCGATGCACGCCGCCTAATTTTATTTGCTTTTAGCTTGGTTCAAACCAATGAGTTTCACATGCCTTGTCCATCTGTATTTTCGCGGTATATTAAAGGATTTGCAACACACCGCGTAAACATTTTAATAAAAGTATGAAATATGAACTTTTTATCTGACCTGTCTCAGTGCGCGTTTCTGGCGTTTGCATGTTGTTCAGAGGTGTCCTTTGGCGGGTTAGTTATCACTAGTAAAACAAATATTTTGTCGTACAACTGCGAAATAGCTACACACGGGCGGGGCCCACTTTGGTTGAGGGGCCCACTTTGTGCGACTTTTAAAGGGGGCTTAAATTTGTAATCTGCTGTAAGATTACATAGATCGAAGTTCAGCCCCGGAATTGTATGTTTTTCTACGCACAAACTCAATGGAGCACGAGTGTTAAAAAAGAGGCGACTGTTATGCTCCGTGTCTGAAAAGGTTGCAATAGGATATTTGAGGGGACGTGTAATAGGGTTTCTGGGTCGGTTACCACCGTAATAAAAACAAACACTACCGACCTGAAGTGGTTGCAGTCTGAAGGTTCACGTGGACATCACTTCCGTAACATCACATAAAGTTGCGAATAGAATAATATATACCTTTTGGACTTTATGATTGTGGATGAGGCAATGTTGAAAGAAGCAAAAGCTCTGGTAGACATATACTTCACTTAGTTCATGTGACATCCGGACATGCGCATCGCATTTCGCACGGTTACGTCACATCACGTACAGCATGAGAAGCCCGGAGGCAAAGTGAGAAGCCCGAAGACCCAATGAGATACCCAGACACACCGTGACAAACCCGAAGTTACATGAGATGCCCGGAAACAATATGAGACGCCTGGAGGCAGCGTGAGATGTCCTGAATCACTGTGAGATGTTCAGAGACACTGTGACATACGAAGAGACGTTGTGAGATGTCCATAGATACTGTGAGATGTAAAGAGACCCTGTGAGAAGCCCAGAGACACCGTGAAATTCCCGGAGACACCGCGAGATGTCCTAAGTAAGCCAAGAGACACCGTGAGATGCCCCGTCACTTCGGACATATAACTGTCGTAGTCATCCTTCAGGGAGCAGTAGAGGGCAAAAGGGGCGCAGAGTGACAGCCCCGGGAAGACAACATTAAGAACTGGACAGGCCACACCCTCATGTCCCTGGCACGCGGAAGTGGAAGACAGAGAAGAGCGAAGAGCACTGACGGTGCCTTATATCTCCATGGCACTGACGGTGCCATATATCTCCATGACACTGACGGTGCCATATATCTCCATGGCACTGACGGTGCCATATATCTCCATGGCACTGACGGTGCCATATATCTCCATGGCACTGACGATGCCATATATCTCCATGGCACTGACGGTGCCATATATCTCCATTGCGTTCCGGACACCTCTGGTCTTGGGATAATTGTGTGAGTGAGTGAGTGTGTGAGTGTGTGGTGATGAGTGGTGGGTGAGTGAGTGAGTGATGTGTGTGTGTGAGTGAGTGAGTGAGTGTGTGAGTGAGTGTGTGAGTGAGTGAATGAGTGAATGAGTGAGTGAGTGAGTGAGTGAGTGAGTGAGTGGGTGAGTGAGTGAGTGAGTGAGTGAGTGAGCGAGCGAGTGAGTGAGTTAGTGAGTTAATGAGTTAGTGAATTAGTGAGTTAGTGAGTGAGTGAGTGAGTGAGGGAGTGAGCGAGCGAGCGAGTGAATGAGTGAGTGGGTGAATGAGTGGGTGAGTGTGAGTGAGTGAGTGAGTGAGTGAATGAGTGAGTGAGAGTATCAGATAAATATACAAACAAGAATTAGGATATTACACACGCACTAAGATACACATGCACACGCGCACGTACGCACACACACACACACACACACACACACACACACACACACACACACACACACACACACACACACATTCCCACACATGTGCCACAACAAAACACCTGCCTTGACTGGTTTCCACCCCTCGTTGAGTAAACAAGCAGCACAGTGCTCGGAAATTTGAGACAGTAGCGCGATAGAAATACGATCGGATGCTCACGTATGATATGCCCAATATATTTAAATTGCGGTCGTTCAATCATGTTTTTATAAGTAAACTAAGTTGTACATATATAAGTTTTACATACAACGCTTTGCACAGTCAATTTGACACATTTATCTCACTGTATCACAGTATCCCGAATTTCAGTCGAGGGACTAATTTTGCAACCCTTGTCATCAAATAATTAATCATTAATCAACAAAATTTGTATATGCAAGTATGATACTATATTGTCACGTACGTATATAACGTGACATTATATTATCACGTACGTACGTCTATAACGTTTAAAGCCCAAATCGACGTAAAAGCAGCCAAATAGCAGAACATCACAACTTTTACCCAAACTGCTGTGAAGAAGGAAATCCTAGGTGTGGAATTAAAAAGCAGGCATCATTATTAGTTAGTAATCTAATGTTTTGTCAGTAGTTTCACGGTTCTAGGACACTCCATTGGTATAGCACTTGAAATAGTGACGCGGACTTACCAGTGCTCGTTGGCTCTCGTGTTCGTGCGGTGATTGAAGACGTCTGGACACTCTACACGCTGTCGCGCATCGTGTGTGACAAACAATTGGGTCGTCGCGAATACAGTTTAAAGCAAAGTGCCGCCACGTAGCGGACTACCGTATTGTTTGTTTTGTCATACACTGGTGAACACCACAGTCTATCGACTCTCGCTCGACTGCGTAACTTCGTTGGTCACTTAGCCGGCTTTTGAATGTTATCCGTGTGAGGGACTAAAGGGTCCTGCCGACTCACGGAGCCAGGGTCGTCGAGGCAATGAGAGCTCTGCCTCTGGGTTGTCAACGTTCTGATATTGTTGCGAGAAATACCTACATAAATACCACTCATTCCTGAAATTGAAATATGGTGGCAAGCGTGTGTGACAATCACAAAACGCGAAATAAGAAATAGACCACATCAAATGAACTGTGAGTACGTCTCGATGGTCAGTTGTGCTGGCGAAATGACAGGTGACCGGAGTAATATTGTTCATTAGTCAGTGCGTGTTTTGAGAACAGCAAACATGCATTGCCTTTATACAGAACCTGACTGTACAGCGTTTCCCATAAGTCTTGAAACATGGGGAAATGAAGAAATACTAAGGCAAATACGTTTATCCACCCTTATTCTAAATACACAAATCCAGACGAGATCTGCAGTCAACAAGCACACGGTGAATGGTGTCAGGAGCAATGTTGGTACACACGTCAACGATATGATGACGCAATGTTTCAACATACAAACCAGCGCCCTTAAATAACACTACTGATTGAAATCGTGTCGTCTGTGAACCAGGCTTCTTCACGAATATGTCCTCTGATTCCGGACATATGGGACACCCTTCATATGAACGCCGACTTACATTGTCTCAATATTACTTCTTCTTCCAGACTTCTCAAATCCCTTTTCATG
>JAODUO010000402.1:87500-200000 GCA_025642075.2 Ridgeia piscesae | reverse complement strand
TGTATGATTCGTCGACGGTATCGCGATGAAAGCCGGTATGAAAACCGAGAGCAAATGCCATTCCGTTGAGCGCATAGCTAAAGCCGAGAGGTACACACGAAAACCGATATAGATAGTTGTCCGGCGACTTTAATGTTCTCTCTACTCTCGGAATGTCAGCCAGATAGCTCTCCAGTTGGTCATTGCCACGAAGGAGGTAAGATCTAGTAAACCTTTTAGGGAAATAGTGAAAAAGTGATTTCACCCGGGCGAACGGCTCCCGAACGCTTGTGATATAGACAGTGTCGGAAGGCATGATTTGTGACATCACTTCCGGAGTGTAGACAACATGTTGGCACATGATGTTAAACTGTTTTGTCTTCAGGGGCCGAAAGCAGTGAGGCTCAAGCCGAAACGGGAAGCACAAAGAGAAATGACTTTCGACAGGTAACACGAATGTCAAGTTACGGCGTAGACCGAACCGATGTAGTATGTTAGTGATCGTATCACTGGCCGTCTTGTGCGTCTTTACGTAAACCATGTTGATGCGTTCTCGGTCGCATCTCGGTGGTTGCGTCTGAACCAAAGGAATTTCACCGATCAACTCCATTAGCGACGGCGTCACCGTCTCTGCATAGCCGGTCTCGAAATATTTCGTTAATGTGACGTCACATTTATAGAAGAGGTAATTGTTGTGGATGATGAGGAAGAACTGGACGGCGACCACAATACCGATCAAGTATAAGCCCAGCGATGGCAGCGTGGCCCTCATCTCAACACGTCGGCGTCGTCAACTGTAAAACAAAGCACATAGAGTCTATGTCTGATTGCACGGCCTAGGACAGGGAAAGGGCGGAAATGTGGGTAGGCCTAAGGGGTGAGGTATGGTTTGAGAAAACCACACTTTTAATTGAGAACCGGAGTTCGAATCCTCGTCTACTGTATCGAACTTTGAGCAAATTCGTTCACTCCTCGTCGGTTAAATTACCCAGCTGCATGACAGAATACATGGTTATAGACCCAAAGAATTCGAAATTATGTTCAACTACAAATGTATGCCACGGTGTAAATTGCTTTGCATATTTGACACATTTATCTCATTGTGTGATAATGGTAGTAACTCAAATTTCAGTCGAGGGACTAATTTTGCAACCCCCGTCTTCAAATAATTTATCATTAATCAACAACATTGGTATATGCAAGTATAATACGTATGTCTATAACGTGATATTAGTTTAAAGCCCTAATCGACGTAAAAGCAGCCAAATAGCAGAACATCACAACTTTGACCCAAACTTCTGTGAAGAAGGAAATCATCGGTGTGGAATTAAAAAGCAGGCATCATTATTAGTTAGTAATCTAATGTTTGGTCAGTAGTTTTACGGTTCTAGAACACTCCATTGGTATAGCACTTGAAATAGTGACGCGGACTTACCAGTGCTCGTTGGCTCTCGTGTTCGTGCGGTGATTGAAGGCGTCTGGACACTCTACACGCTGTCGCGCATCGTATGTGACAAACAATTGGGTCGTCGCGAATACAATTTGAAGCAGGGTGCCGCTGTGGTGGTCCCAGATTCGACCAGTTCAGGATTCGTCTAAACGCATATCGCAGTGACCGCTTTGATATGTTCTGACGCGCTCTGACGTAGTGGCAACGGCTTACGTCATGCAAGGGCTGAGATTCGGCTAAAAGGACATTGAGTATGCGCGTGTAAACGTCAGAGCACGTCATGATCCCAGTTTGTGTTGGTCTTGGTGACAGCCCAGGCGGCAGTCACTCCGTTTAATATTGAAGCTTGTTCCACGAGAAGTGTGTCAATTTTTTTGCGATGGAGGACGAATATACGGAATATATGTCATGCGTGAAGGAATTTTTGATTCACGGATCGCAACGCCCTGGAACCAGCAGACGTCTGAGAGACGCGGTCGGCAAGGCGACGAGGGATCAAAAGTATGAGGTATAGACGCGATAAGTAAAATACACGTTTCAGTCGTTAGTCTAATTTTGCCAGCATAGCCTAAGTAGTAATTCAGTAGATAATCGAGTACAACTAAACTTGTGTTTATGTTGTCCCATACATTGTCATTGGACTTGGAATTAAAAATTACGTGCAATGACACTTCCCGAAGGACAGAGGCTATTCACACAGATACTCGGCGCATACTGGTAGGACTAATATTCGCTACACCTTGGCTAAAGCACTTTATTGGTACTACAAAAAAAAAACAGAACCATCTTTCACAGTGTATCAGTGTGTTAAATCTTAAATTCCATGATTGTTGTGATAGGGACTATTTCTTCATCACAAGGTTGCAGTACACAGTGGTTATATGAGATGCTGTTAAATATGTCTCTGTTGCTTTGAAAGTTTCATGTGACGGGAGCAAGACACCTTTAGGCTTATACTGATGAGTGTCACACAAATTATTACCCAAAATTGTGTTCTTGCTATAATCGTACTGTGATAATGTTCTACAAAGGAATTGGGTATCATTGGATAGTGTCAACATTCTGACAACTAGTGTTAGTTAATATTTAGTATTATGACAAGTTTTATTCTCACTTTCAGCTCATGGATGTAGGTATGACTTTATCTGTAACCATTAATTAATTGTAGTTAGTTAAGTATTCACGATGTACCATATTAGCATAACATTACATTGACATTGTATAAGTAACTTAGGGTTAACAAACTGTGACAAAGTATGAACTGAATGTATCCACTATCTAGTCCACTGCACTGGGGCCAGACAAAATAATATTAATGATCATCTGGCCTGCTGGCTTTCACTTGTCATGTCATGTCATGTCCACTATAGGGTAGTAATAGAGATGCACAGCCATGTTAATGACCTAGATATACAGTGCCAAGAGGGGAGGTACCAATTAAAAGAAGTCCAAACAAGATTAAATACTACAATCCACTTTATTATATCCTCAAATTACGACCCACTGCACTAATCACATCTACATAGATGTCCAGCCAGCTAAACACAATACTTTTTAGTGTGACCACACACAGACAGACACCCTGCATGCTCAGCTCCTGCTGACCAACTCCCTCAACTTTATTCTCACAATCTTCTATATTCAAATTAACCAATAATTCCCACCAAGCATACACAAAGACATCAACTAGGCTACTAGTAATTATTAACATGTGATTTGGGGGTCTTCATATTTCCACCAAGCATACTTAAAGATAACGACACTGACTAGGCTACTGCTAATTATTGACATGTGGTTTCTGGTTTCTCTACCACAACTTATCTCATCTCTGGTCTAATTAATTCCTAACCTGATAATTTATAATAAGCCCTACCATACCAACACAGCATGGCTAAAATAAGACATATTACAATGTTTATAATTGCTAGCAGTCTTATTTTGTTGCTGTAGTTCATAGTATCCCTAACATTGCTAGTTTATGTAGAAGGCGCAAACAAAGTATATAGTCAGTACATTGTATAACAGACAATTGCATTTCATCATATTACTTGATGTCGACTTTACAAAATATCATTTGCAGATTAGTACGTTTAGGAGGCTTAACGATGTGGGTTCTTGTATTTAAAAATTAAATGTATGTTTCTCCAGGCAAGGGTGGACAAGGCAAACCTTTAACAGGATGAACAGCGCCAAGGCAGCCTGACCTTGAGCAGCTGGACAACAATAGCTTGTTCTCGGTTAACCACGAGTACTAGTAGTACTAAGCAAGTACTTGGCCTCCCACCAACCCTGTTCAAAACCAGACACTGTATTAGTAAATACTTTATTAAATCAAATAAAATGTCATGAACAGATTCATAATTTTTTCTTCTTTGTCTGGATGTATGTTTCACCTATTAAAAACAGGAAACTGTTATTGGTAATTGTATTGTGAAATCATGACAAATAAGTGTGTTGATGCTTTATTGGCTTTAACAATAATGAAATGAAAATGCTATGTTGTGAATGTTCTTATTTTAACAACTTGTTGTTTCCTTGTCTGTTGGACTTCCTTATGAGAACATATGTAGTTGTTAACTTGTTTCTTCATTAGATCTTCTACCTGTTATAAGTCACCAGTACTGTTTCACCAGCCTGGACACTGAGGATCCAAGAAGAGAAGTTGACATGCATTCACCAAATAATGTAGTTTTATAAAGACTTGTCATGTTTATTTATCAATTGATTTTATAAATTTGCTTTGCAATTAAGAGTAAATACTAATGTCTCGGTTTCAGTTGTTGGTTCAATTCCAACTGGTATGCCTTTGTGCACAAATACCCCTGGTATGGGCTTATTGACCGAAACATTGCATTTACCCTTGTAATTATGCTATATTCATGTGAAAGTTGTATCAGATCAGTAACAACTGTAGCCAAATTCCGCCATTGGGTCATTCCATGTCAAATCAATCACTTTTTGGCCATTTTTGCATCACCCGACTCCAAATTTAATGAAATTTAGTACAGTTGTTGGTTCACTGAGTATATCAAAATAAAACAAAAAATTAAAATCTACGTCAAGTATCATTGAAGATATAGGTCACTGAATTTTGACCCGATTCGCATACTGACCGCTACAGTAATGCCTGTAACTCTGCTATTAATAATGTTAGAGAAACAAACAATATATCATTGGAAAGCCAATACACATGTGCATATAACTGCCACAATAGTGTAAATAAGAATGTTGTAATTTTAGAAATATGACCTTTGACCTCAGATACCCATAAATGTATCCTCCGATTTTGCTAATATTTAGTAGACAGTATCCTATACTATTGCAGAAGAGTCCCTGAAAATATACATATAGTTTGGTTTTAATTCCGCATGACCAGCGCATGTCAAACTACGCCTCACCAATTTCTTCTTAATATTTTCCTCCACTCCAACCTCCAACCTTTGATTTCGCAAACCTGGACCTCCTCTTGTTTCTCTGTTAGTCTCATCGCGTCTCTGGTGCATTCATGTATCCCAAGGGTAACACACGAGCTGAACACATTTCCTTTAAGTTTCCATAAGTTGCGTCTGTCTCCCACCATCTCTGCGACTTTCCTCTCCAAGCGTTAAATTGGCCCCTGCTGTAACCCTCATTATAACCAAAGCAAATTACCTAGTCGGTTTTGCACTGGGTAACTGAAATTTCATAAACTGAATTTATTCATTTTAATAAGCAACAACGTTACATGTCGTGAAGTTACCTGTTAAATGCTAAATCCTTGTAATCAATGTTAAATTAGGAATGTTTAATTATTGTTTCATCAAAGTATATATATATATATATATATATATATATATATATATATATAATTTTATAATTTGTTATATGATATATATATACAGCTGTACATATACCTATTACACACACACACACACACACACACACACACACACACACACACACACACACACACACACACACACACACACACACACACACACACACACACACACACACACACACACACACACACACACACACACACACACACACACACACACACACACACACACACACACACACACACACACACACACACACACTATACACATATACATACATATATATTATTATACATACACAACACATATATATATTATATATATATATATATATATATATATATTATATATATATATATATATATATATATATATATATATAATTTACACTCACACACCGAGTTTGTTTGATTGTCGGATGGCCCCTCCAGTGCAAAATCCTGGCTACACCAATGAAGGTACTTGATTGACATCAGGCGTTTACATGCAATTGTTCGTGGAGGGTAACAAATAGCCATCTCCCAATAAAAAGAAGCAGGATACCGCGACTGTGCATATAGACAGCGCCACGCGTCACCTATTGCTGTAGCCTCGATACTAATTATAACCTCGACTGATGAAAAACAACGCTATAAATAACACAACACGTTCGAGTGAGTGAAAATGATCACATAAGTTAATCCATTTTTATTTAAGATGTGCGTGATAACAACATTATTTCTATACTTGATGTATTACTAACGGAAACTACGTTAGTAACAAAGGCGAATCCTGGCCCGGTACGAATCTGGGACGGCTACCGTGGCGGTCCCAGTCCCTAGATTCGTACGAATCCTGGACTGGTCGAATCTGGGACCACCACACCGCCACGTAGCGGACTACCGTATTGTTTGTTTTGTCATACACTGGCGAACACCACAGTCTATCGACTCTCGCTCGACTGCGTAACTTCGTTGGTCACTTAGCCGGCTTTTGAATGTTATCCGTGTGAGGGACTAAAGGGTCCTGCCGACTCACGGAGCCAGGGTCGTCGAGGCAATGAGAGCTATGCCTCTTGTTCGTTCAAAACTACAAATCTCTGACCTCGACAAAAAATTGAAGCCACATAATGATAAGACGACGAGACTCCGAGCGGATGGAGCTGATTGGGGACTGGACACAAGAATAATAGTCTAACGATGGATGACAGTTGTAGCTTCCGACTGATGAATACTAGGAAAATCTGGTCATAAATATCTTGTGTTATACCTTTCTTATCTTAAATGACCGATTTAATATTGAGTTTACCACACTATCATAGACATATAGCGATTTACGCAGTGCAGATAATAGACACGATTTTAGGCCGTATGTGTCTTTTACGGGATTTGCACTTTACATTGCTGTATGTTGTGGTTTCGATAAGCACTTATATCTGACAAGTTGTCTAAATGCACATACTCATAACACATGTATACGTTTGCCCCAAACAGGTAGTACTGCGCGAAAAATGGCACTCTTCATTATTAGTCAAGATCGCAAGTGCCGGCGATTCCATGGGAACCACCATAATAATCGATTAAAATTCATGATTTCCGTGATCATTGTCACCGGCAGTGTTCCATTGCTTGTAATAATCCTTCGGACAATATAACTGAAATACGCTATTTCGGAACAGTGCAATTATTACAAACAAACAAAAAACAGTCCTATAAGGCTATATGTTAACATGGAGATGGACTTCCTGCCCCCAGCCTCGTTTTCGCGCGCGAGACTTACACGCCCTATATCATCACAATCATAATTACATAGCGCTCTATAGCGCTGTTCACCAAACCTGCAACCAATAGTTAGAACATTAAAATATTAACGTTAAATTATGTAATACAATGCAACATAGAATCGTACCATGGTTGAAACAGTTAAGACACGATCTAAATAAACGTGTGTTGGATCAACAAAATAAATATGTGGCATGAGTTAATTTAAATAATAAATTACACAAAGAACCATCAAATAATAGTAGTATAAGACTGAGGTACGATGTAATATGATTGTGTATTGGTGCTCGTTTCACGTAGATCCAGTTCATGTAGTGTCACAGGTTACCATAATTCTGGTCAATAGGAGCTTGTCAACACCCCGGCACAAAACGTTGTTTCCTTTCGGTCTTTCCCGGTATTGAATCATATATGTCATGTAAGCGATTTAAAAGTATATTCCTCATGTCAGTGCAGTGGTGGTGTCGCAGTGTGATGTCATCATTCCATGACGACTTCGGGATGAGTAGGAAAGAGTTGGCAAAATGGTTGCGACAAAATCGCGCAATCGAATCGATCACCTCGTTAAAGTGATGCACTTCCATCCAGAAGTCGTCGCCGGCCGCAGCGATCTTGCTCCAAAGTGTACGGTTGAAGTGATCATAGAGAGCATAATCGGGGACGTTGTGGCGCCGGAAGTTTGCGATAAGACTCGGGTCGACTTTCTTTTTCTTATTACCATATTGCCTCTCGTTTTGCTTGAGGTAAAGTATGGCCTTCATTGGCCAGCACATGAGACGACGCAACAGGACTAGCGACTCGTTGAAATATTCGACAACTATGACGAGACTAAACTGGCGGCTAAGTGTCGTTAGCCACTCGTGGATATATGTGGCATTGTGTGATTGGTCGACGGTATTGCGATGAAAGCCCGTACGAAAACCGAGGGCAAATGCCAATCCATTCAGAGAGTAGCTGTATCCGAGCGGCACACACGAATTGTGATATATGTATTTGTTTATTGTACACTCTACTCTCGGGATGTCTGTCAGATAGCTCTCCAGTTGCATGTTGTCGCGAAGGAGGTAAGATCGCTTAAAGAATTTCCTGAAGTAGTGGAAAACGGATTTAATTCGTGCGAATGGTTCCCGCACGCTTGTGATGTAAACAGTGTCGGGAGACATGATTTGTGACATCATTTCCGGGGTGTAGACAACATGATGGCACATGATGTTAAACTGTTTTGTCTTCAGGGGCCGAAAGCAGTGACGCTCGAGCAAATACGGGAAGCAATAGCTGAAATGTCGTCTGACCGGTAACACGAATGTCAAGTTACGGCGTAGACCGAACCGGTGCAGTATGTTGGTGATCGTATCACTGGCCGTCTTGTGCGTCTTTACGTAAACCATGTTGATGCGTTCTCGGTCGCATCTTGGTGGTTGCGTCTGGACCAAAGGAATATCACCGATGAGCTTTTTAAGCGATGGCTCCAATGCCTCTATGTGGCCGCTCTCGAAAGGTTTCGTTTGTGTCACGTCACATCCCCAATCAAAATACTTATTGAAGATGGAATTGGTGTAGACTACAAGAACGACCTGGATGGCCACGACCACACAAATCAAGTATAAGACCAGCGACGGCAGCGTAATCTTCATCTCAACACGTCTGCACCGTCAGCTGAAAGACAAAACACACGGGTTCAGTTACACGGTCTGGAACAGGGATAAGGGAGTATATGCATAGATATGTAAGAGATAAGAAGCCATACAAGCAAACTGAGTCAATACTTGGTCTTACATAATGCAGCCTTTGCGCCTGTAGCTTGTGGATAACGATTTACTAAATGTTATATTTGACCTTCACCGACATTAACATATCCACCATTTTAAATGTATCGCTCCCGTCAAATAAATATATTATACGAACTAGACCTCTGCATATAATCTGGAGCTAGAACGTTGATATAAAGATGTAGATTTTTAGATACGACGACTTCCAGTGTATTACTTTTTCACCTTCATTGATTATCATGTACCTGTCATTTTAAAATATTCACCATTTTGAAATATGGCGTCCAACAAACCTGTTGTAGCATATTTTAAAAAGTAGGCTACGTATCATAACTTTGACATTGTTATTAAAACAGGGTTTGGGATACGACGATTAAAAAGGTATTTCTTAAATATACTGGTCCATTCCAGAGGCTGATTATTATAGCTGGTATTGTCTAAATAAAAAAGAAAGAAGAATGTTATACCCTTTTCCAGTTCAACCGACCTTAATTGTATTGAATTGATGTGGTGTGCTACTTTCAACAAAACCTAGCTGGCTCGAAACATGGTCAGGGCGATTTCTAAATCAAACTAAATGCTGCACGAGAGCCAAGATATTATGTATTTGGCAGGGTACCAGGTTACCAAATGTAGGCTCCATGTCGAAGCTGGAGAGGCATTGAATAAACTTTTGCGATAGATCGCATAATAAAAATGACTAAGACCATCTTAAAACTAATTGGGTATGAATGTACGAGAAGTTCAAACAGTAAAATACTGGATATCTCTCAACCCCAAAACGGCACAATATGTGTGACATATAACGAAAAATTATTTAAATTACATTACATGGGAACAGTTTATTTGGCGGTTTATTTTTTAAATGTAAAATGGACGTTATGGGCAAATGGAAATAGTGTGTTTCGGGTTTCACGTACCATAGCGTTTATAAAAAGGTATTGGTTTTCTAATCTCCCTAACAAAACGGATATGAATATAACTACGTTAGCAATACAATCAAGAATATTATGCCATCAATTTACTATCCAAATATTTTTGAAGACACATGATATGGCATGTTATTTTATGTATGTTTTTGATAACAAAATTATGTTACAAAATATATAATATACAAAACGTAAAGATAGACGATGCAAAATTAGTTACATCACCTATAGTGACAAAGTGGGTGATATGGTAGACAACCTAACATCGACAAAATATCATTTCTGCTTATTTTTGTTTTACATGTTTCAATAAATTTAATTTTGAATTTTTATAGTATAGTATTATCAGACAATCTGGGGTAATTCGGCGCCCCGGCGGCCACAAATGCTAAGTAATATTGTTTTCCATCCTCGCGCGCCCTATGTTGCCGATGGCTATGTGCTACCCCTGCACGTTTAAATGCCCTTTTATGGATATTCCGATGTACAAACATATTTAAGTTTAGAGTTAGTATTAGGTTTAGGGTTAAGCTAGATTATATTCGATTAGATTCAAAGTAATTTTAACAAGATATAACATCAGGCGTTTACATGCATTTGTACGTGGAGGGGTAGCAAATAGCCACCTCCCGTTATGTTAGTTTCACAGGTCAGTGGTTAGTACCAGGCAGCAGCACCCTAGCTGACCCCTTTAAAAAACTCTGAATATAAACTCAGTTAACGAAATCACTCACGAGGAGTGTTGTTGGCCCCGATTATGTGACACAATGTTGGGTGATTTCAGCAACACTGCTCGAGTTATATGCAATATTTGGTATGTAGATGAAATATACGAATACATCAAACTCGGCTAAATTATGCATTTCTCATAGGGGGTTTACCAGGTCTCGTTTGCATGATAAACAGCCCTGGCTTGGGAGGAGGTAATTATAAACAATTCTACAAGTTGTCGGCAGGGAACTCGAAAGTGCTGACACCTGACGGCGCGTTGTTAAATCTCTTGTCACAGAGTAGCGGTATATTATTTATAAATGGACATTTTCAACACAAGCTTCTATTACCCAGGTGGCAGCACTTCTTTTGTCACTAATGAAACACCTGGTAGATGAAGGGCTACAGTACAACATACCCTACAGAAGCAAATCAACATTAAACATATTTTGGAACATAACTGTTTTGTAATGGTTTATCCTGAACTCGGATGGACATTGTATTGGGATATATAGCAGGTTAACTTTCCTAAATGGCTTCTAAGCCACACAATCTCACATAGAAGTAGCTGGATTAGAGATTGGCAATTGTAATCTGCAACTGTCAAAATACAAGAAATGATACACAGAACAGTGAGGATAAGGACAATGACAATACAATTAAGACAACATTCTGTACAGCAGCAGTGCTTTATTCAGTGTCTCAAGTACAATGAAATCACTGGAGCAGCATGCAGCTTAATCATCTGCGTCTTCATCCTCATCCTCCTCGTTGTTGATCTGGAAGTAGCGCAGCTCGTACGTGTCTTTCGTCGTGGCGACCACACGCAGCCAGTCACGCAGGTTGTTCTTCTTCATGTACTTCTTCGTCAAGTACTTCAGGTACCTAGCACAGGCAGAGTACACATATAATCAACTAGTCCACACATAATCAACTTTCAACTAAGCTAATAAGTATCAGTCGTAACTGGTAGCTACAGTGAAAGCACACATTTAGAAGCCTGTTTGCATCAAGTTCGCAATAATTTACAAGTTATAAGCCTGTTTTTAGAAACTTTTGTGAAGTAAATGGAAGGAAGGTAAAAGTGATATAAATTATGAACACTGACTCACCAAACTAACCTATGTTGGGCAGTGCTGTAAACAGTATTAATTAACCAATTGAAGTCATAATACAGACTATCCATTTGTTTTAATTAGTTAGCACAAGTGTGCACAACTTCCGTTCAGTGACACATGACCACCCAAGGTTCAAGACTCCCGGTGCATTTGTTACAGAACACCATTCTACAGGTATTCAAATAATCTTCATTAAAGTAAACCATTACATTTGTCATATCGTGGTGCATAAACAGTATTTATAATGCTGGTCTTACCTCTTGGAGAATGCAATATCGGACTGAACAATCAGCTTCGACTTCTGCTTCTCAATGGACACATTATTGTTGAAGTTGTTCGTCTTGCCGTTCACCTTGACCTTCTCATGAAGAAACTTCTCCTGTTCATCAGAAAGCACAACAGCACGGGATTAGGGAAGGTGTCCCTAGCCCCAGGGTTCAACTAGGGAAGTCAACCCTAGGCCCTCATCTGATTAGGGAAGGTAACCCTAACCAAGTAACAATGATTAGATATATTATGTAACAGATTACATTACAGCAGATAAAACACAACATTCAAGGCAATCACCTTACTCATAGATAACCACTTTTGTGAAAATCAGCAATACACATATGAAATACAGAATAACAGAAAGCATTAAGATTTCAAATGGTACAAAGATTGGCAACATGAGATGAGCTACAAGGGCATGAGTAAATACTGAATTAATGTTTTTAGATGTTTTGAGCTGTACAATTCTTTATTACAACACACACGTTTTGGTTTACCCAAAGAAATTTTTCTGTACTTGTACTCTCCGAAGCAAACTACTTACAAAGTCTCCAACGTTCATGATGCCATCTTCTACGGGCTGAGTGCAGTCAAGCACAAATCGCAAGACTACCTTCTTCTTCTTGCCCTTGCCTGAGGCAGACTTTCCACCCTTCTTTACAACGGCCTGAAATAAAATGGTGTTCACTGAAATGGCAGCTTAATTTTGACCCTATTCTGTACTCGGATTAAATGTGACTAAATGACCTAAAATGAACTACAAACACACATTTACACTCACTTTTGAGGCATAACTGACAATATCTATGGATTTGTAAGACTTTTTTGCTCCTTAATTTGGTTAACTGTCCACCCATATTTCTACCCTTGGACGGGTCTCTGCATAAAGCTATGCTAGTAAGGCACTAGTCTAAAATGTGCCCCTTAATGATAACACCAACATTTTAAGCAGCATTTTACCCTCAGATCGTGTAAGTTACATTATTTATTTAGTACTAACATAATTTATCTCGATAATTTTTTTGCTTTGCTGTCTTCCAGCAGTGGTATAAGAAAGCTGAAGTTTTTTTAAATGACTAATGGAAAATATTTAATTTCCCACTTATCAAATTCATAGTCGCCAGTCGCCACTGTTAATTATGCACAAACTAAGCAAAGGTGCCTAATAGTGAAGACGTGCACACAAGGTTACTGAACAACTCAACAAACCAAAACTTCAATAATTTAACCAAGTTAAATAACACAAAGTGAAACAATTTATGTAGAAACCAAACCCACCTCATTGTTTGGCAAACTGTAGAGAAAATTGTTTGGCTTGATATGAATCAGTGTTCACTTGTAGCAGCTGTACTTTTGCCTTTGTGAAATTTTATGAGCGACACATGTCCATAGACATTATTTGGTCAAACACTAATAGCAGACCTAAGGGATCATGAGTTATTTGTTCATATATTTATCTAGTAAAATACTGCATAGATGATCATGGGCTATTTCTCATACAACATTTATTAGGTCAAAATACTATCATATTAAAACATTATAGTACGGTACAGCGAATAGTAATTAGGTCTATGCCAAAGTCATGGGATCATTTCACTAAGATAAAGAGTTAAAGAAAATTCATCCTTAAATTGATTTTAAAGAGCAATTTTTTTAAGAGCTCTTAACAACGTTAGACGGTTAGTGAAATAAAATGGGCCCGTATTTTTTATGTTTGACTAACTAATCTAAGTATAATCAGAACAGTTTACTGTTTTTGGATTCGAACAGTTATCCACATGTCCATATTTTGGATCACATATTTTGGTTTCTTTTAGAAACCAGTGTTGCCGTTTTTCATGGGTACGTGCCCCAAAAGGGAGCTACCACTGATGACTGGTTGCAGTGCACAGGCAGCCACCACGTGGCGCAGCAAGCTGAACAACCAAATACAAATTTCAGTGTTTCACCGACTTCGTTCAGCAAATTATAGAATTTCGAAACGGCTTATAAAGGTTCTTGCGTTATACTATAACGAATTACTCGACATAGTACCGTAAGAAGCATTATGAGAGCTGTATTTAATGTTTTCAGAGACACCGAGAATACACACTTGCGGCATGATGGCTCTTGGTTCAGAAAGGAAGTTCCGAGGAGTCCATTCGGCTAGTTTCGACAATTTTCGTAATTCGGCCAGCCAACTTTTTTTGGTAAATCACATTATTAACAGTGTTTTAATAATTAATTTCATTTGACTAAGTCACATATGTCATACGTTTGAGTATGATACTACATCAAAAAAATTAAATGCATGACGGGATACGGAAGCCATTTGCCGGGAGAAGTGGGAGGATAAGTTGTGAGGTAAACGCCTCTTTTTGTGTCTAGAACTCTGCTGTATTATATGTTCAGTGTTATTGCCTAAACATAAAGTGTAGTACAATAACATATCTGAAATATGTGTTAAGGATTTACGCAAGTGTAGCATTGTTGCTACACAATTTGGGATAGAATGGACGAACGATTTCGTTTTTTGGTCCAGGCTAGCCTGGCTGTAGGCGGAGCTCAACCATGGCCCTGTCAGTTATGGCAGTTTCAAAACGTCAATACAACCAGAACTGACATTTCGTTTAGATATTGGTTGACCTATGTCTAACTGCGTGCATAAAATTACATTTGTGCATAATCCGGAATAGGTTCGATTTTGCTACTATAATTTTGCCTGAATTTGTTTTTACTGGGGGCCTAGCCTTAGGGGGAGTTAGGGCTTAGGTTAATGACTAATCGATGTTACGATCAATGATTTTTCTAGTCGGTATGGTATTTAGCCATTCTGTTGCACAATGTTTAGAGCATTTGTAAAGATATATATGTATTGTTACAAACTGACAATCTGCATGAGCCATTATTACAGATATATAATGCACATCTTGTTTATTTCAGGAACAAGGGGCATTGTGCCTGTGATGCTAAAGGTATCAAGATGATTGGTGGCCTTTTCATTTACAACCACAAGGGGGAGGTGCTGATATCTCGTGTTTACAGGGATGATATTGGGTAGGAAATGCTACTTTTTATACAATAACATTGGATGGCACATGAGTGTTCTTGAAAAGATTATTGAAGACTCTATTAATTATTGTTTATAATAAAAATAACTGGCAGTGTGTCTGCATGCATGAAATACTGTATACTGATAATATGTAACCAGGTTGCTAAAGTGAATTTCAATAAATATTACTACTCTACGTTCTAAGTTGAATATAGGAAGAGCGGATATAAACATATCACAGAAAGCAAATATAAATTGCAATTTTTTCTTAGGTGTTAATTGTACATAACAAGTGTTGGTCAACTTGGTGTACATGCCATAGATTGAACAACCCAGTGTTATTTGTTGTAAGCAGTATCACTGATATTGGTAGTAAGGTTCACGTTTAAATTACCAAAGAGAATTTATGTTTGATAGATGAACCAATGATATGTTTAAAAAATGAAAAGGCATGAAATCCTTCACAAGCTGGATTTTGTAATCATCAAAACAATTTTCTCTACAATATGTTTAACTATGTTACAAACTCATACATTTAAAGAAGACAACACATTCATTCAACTTATTCCCTTCTGTCCAACTTTAACGACAGGTAAATACATTTTCAGCATCTATGTTGTTTTCAGTATATCCAAATGACACCTTTTCTTACTGGATAGTTAAATTTGCCACAGTTATCAAATTAAAAATACCCTATTTAGCTGTCTTATCTGACCTTTAACAAACGTGATGTGTAAAGTATTGTGAATATCTGCAGGAGGAATGCTGTTGACGCATTCCGAGTGAACGTGATTCATGCACGCCAGCAAGTGCGCTCTCCTGTCACAAACATTGCACGCACCAGTTTCTTCCACATCAAACGAGCCAACATCTGGCTCGCGGCCGTCACAAAGCAGAATGTCAACGCAGCCATGGTGTTTGAGTTCCTCCTCAAGATCATCAGTGTCATGCAGGCCTACTTCGGCAAGATCTCAGAGGAGAACATCAAGAACAACTTTGTGCTCATCTATGAGCTGCTGGATGGTAGGTCTATGGGGTTAGTTACAGTTCTTGGACCTCTCAACACACATCCCTAGACTTACATAACCCACTTAGCTCATTCAAATCGTGTAGTGTGTTTCAACTGGTCAGTAGTGTAACTTTAAGTGGGTAATATTGATACACCAACTTTGGAGTATTTTAAGTACATCCCAATGATCCCATGTGTGGCGCCAAGTTCAACTATCCTCTATATTAATTTGCTTCTTAGTTCTTAGGAACATTGGCATTTAATCTAGAAATAAGCAATTTCAAAAGACATAATAATAGTTATTTATAAACTTTAAAGTAGGTTCTGCATTGTAAGGCCACAATTTTGTTTCTAAAATTTCTGTGTATTTTTTTATTTTTGTTTCAAAGGATATAAAAAGACGTATGAAATGGCAGCATTTTGTGATTCTACAATCAGAGTAACTTGCATTCTGGCACACTTAAACATCAAAGTTCCAAGCCTTTGTAATACAGATAAAAGAACCCCCAAAACTATAATTAAATCACCACTGTGTTAAAATCCGGTCATGTAAAATGTATTATAAATAAAGTTTTAGTGCAGTGTGAATTGAGGTGAATGTGTGCAGTTAAAATCTACAAAAACAGACCAGAGTCACATGTATGGTATTTGCTGCATTGTTTTAGTTTGTTTGTGTTTCAGAAATCCTTGACTTTGGTTACCCGCAGAACACAGACACTGGCATCTTGAAAACATTCATCATCCAACAGGGTGTCAAGTCTCAGGTCTGTTGCAAAATTTCCTTTCCTGTTTAGCTTTCCAATGTCTAATCTTTTTGTTTATTATTTATATATAATATTTATATTTTGTTTATAGTGCTAGAATAAATAGACAGTGTACCACCCTACTAGTCAAATTACGTTTAACTCTAGTGAAGCTTTGTGTTTGTTTGTTGGCAGTCGAAGGAGGAGACGTCACAGATCACATCACAGGTAACAGGTCAGATCAGCTGGCGTCGTGAAGGCATCAAGTACCGCCGCAACGAGCTCTTCCTGGATGTCCTGGAGAGTGTCAACCTGCTCATGTCACCTCAGGGTAAATACAGTGTTTATAGTTACCCTTGATAACATCGTTGAATTAATATTGCAACCCTACTCAGTGTTCCAACATTCCTGCATTCAATCATTGATATCACCCAGATCATGAATTTAGCTAGCTACTGTACACTTAATTTTTTGTGACAATTAGACTTGATGTTTAGTATTATACCTGTACAGTGTTCAGTAAAGGTAATATAGAGCATGGGCTTAGATTATGTGATAGATAGAGCATGCTAATGATTACTTGAATAACGTAGACAAAATGTTAAATACCTTATTTGCAAATTAAAATGACCGACAAAATAATTATGCATTTGATGCAAACACATGGCCTGTAATGTGCATGCAATGTAACATGTTTTTTCTCGCTAGGTCAAGTGTTGAGTGCCCATGTGGCTGGTCGTATCGTCATGAAGAGCTATTTGAGTGGAATGCCAGAGTGCAAGTTTGGTATCAACGACAAGCTTGTTATTGACTCAAAAGGCAAGAGTACAATAGATGACAGCACACGCACGTAAGTCTGGCATTCGTACTTTTAATACATATCCTCTTTTATCACATTCAGGGCATGTAAGGCCATTCAGTATTGATATTATGTCAAACCGTTACGACTGCAATGTTATTCCTGTGTTGAAGGAGCAATGTGTAGTTTCAAATGGCATTTTCCATTCTGTGCTCTCAATGAGAATCGTGATTCAGTCTTATTGTATGATCTACAACAGTTCTAAGGTGAACATATTATACCCACATTATATATTATTATAATTTGGTGAGCTGTGGGTATAAGGCTGTGAAATATAATTTACTAATAGGTAACTTTTTATTGTGGAAAGAGAAGCTAACATAAGGTGCACCTGGACTAGCCACGAGGGACTAACAAGACAGACTTGTTTGTTTGGCAGGTCGGGCAAGACGTCCATTGCTATAGATGACTGTCAGCTACATCAGTGCGTCAAATTGAGCAAGTTTGAGGCTGAGCACAGCATCAGCTTCATTCCACCTGATGGCGAATATGAGCTGATGAGGTAATAGCTGTAGTTGTATATTGGCATGCCATTGAACTGGTACTTTTTTAATCATCAAAGCGGGTATTCCATATGGCATGTTACGTTGTCAACTGACAATGCTTTCGAATCTTCCATGACCATGTAAGACCCAAAACAAATAATGAAAAATTGAAACATTCAGGGCCTCCTCCCTTCTGTCTGAAATGCATTCGTCCGGAAGAATGGATGGTACAAATTGATCATTGACGTTATCCACCAAGCCACTGTGTGGCGCCACTGTTAATAACCACACGTTTCTTGTGCATAACGTTCAGAACGCAACTAGGAAAATATTTGATAATCTGATTGCTTTCCAGCATTCACCTCGAAGCACATTTTACCTACTGGTAAATACATTTCCAACATTTATATTGTTTTATGTGGCTCTTAACATTTTTTTTAATAGTATGTTTTATATGTACCAGAAACAATTCTCAACAATGTATACTGAATAAAATGTATGTCACAAGTTGCTGCACCAAACACATTTTAAAAACAAATTTACGTGGTGTTTAATGTAAATATTTTCATGATGATTATAAAGGAACTAAGTTTTCTTCATGCAGGTATCGCACAACAAAAGACATCAGCCTACCATTCCGAGTGATTCCATTGGTGCGTGAAGTAGGAAGGTCAAAGATGGAAGTGAAGGTCGTAGTCAAGTCAAACTTTAAACCATCACTGTTGGCACAGAAAGTTGAGGTGAGTCGTAGTGTTTGGTTTTGCATTGGATGGGTTTTGATGGTCTATTGAAAATCAAGATATACCATATGATTTGGTTACCGACATGAAATAAAGTTGTGTTGGTTAATACTGTCTATGAAACAAAACTGCTCACCTACCTGTGGAAAGCCTAACATAAGAATAGAAGACAAAGTTCATCCAGTGTACAATTTCCATTCCATAAACAGGTAGCCGACAATGTTTTTACTGGACCTTTGCAAAGTAGTCATGTCACTGAATTAATGTGTAGTACCTACTCCTGTGGTCTTTTGTAATGCTGGTTCCTACTTGGATATGTCATTGAAACCACAGCTGAAATCTTCTGAATACATTGTTGATGTAATGCAGTTGTAGTCCCAAAAATGTATAATTATTTTGTTTATTGAGAAAATTATTGGAATTGGATAGTCTTTGCTAACATCACATTTGTTTATTTACTAAATAAGTGACACTAGTATATGTCATTTCATAGCTATGATTGACATTTTCAGTATTGCTGTTTCCTTTTCAGGTTCGCATTCCAACCCCCCTCAACACTAGTGGGGTACAAGTCATCTGTATGAAAGGAAAAGCCAAGTACAAAGCCAGTGAAAATGCCATTGTTTGGAAGTAAGTGTGGAGTTGTTGAAATCAAATGCAGAGTAGACATTCCATTGAGTAGGCTACAATTAGCAAGTAGTAGTCTGTTTAGTATGACTACCAGGGTTGTATCCAAATACACATGTTGGGATCAAATACAAATACAACTTGGCCAAATGAAATTTAAATGCATTGCTTTTCCATATTTCAATTCAAATACAATTACAAATTTTCAATTCAAATACAATTACAAATTTTCAATTCAAATACAATTACAAATACACTGCCATTTCTTTTCAAATACAATTCAATTACATTGCCAGTTTTTTAATTTGATTCAAATATGATTCAAATACGTGGCCCGTGTTTCCATTATTGTTCAAGTGTATCATAGTGGATGGAATTTTGTCTTTGGCTTGATTGACTGCTGTAGACCAATTGGCAGGCAGGTTTACTAGACTGTCCTTATATGTACTACTGTAAGAACTAGTGGGTAGCTCTTCCAGTGCACTAGAGGAAACCTGGGTTCCTTTGTCTTAGCCCAGGATGTTTACACAGCAGGTGACAGTAGGATTCTTTGAAACACCATCCCTGTGAATACCTGCCTTTATGGCTATAGATAAGCATCACTGGCTTCACATTCATTCATTGATGCTAATGTGTGACCAGCTTCACTGTAGGCCAATTTTCTCAGTTCTGCCTGCCCACTGTTGACTAGGTGTGAAAAACATTCCATCTTGACTCCTGAGTCAGTTTATGTCAGGCAATGCTTTACCTTTTGTTGGTAATTTGTAGGTGTATTTTATTGTATTTGCAAATACTTTTCAAATACAGACCAAATATCAAATACATGCCCTTTTCTAATTTTCAATTCAATTATAAATACAAAAAAATTCTGTATTAAATACATTTACAAATACATATTTGAACCCAATCCTGACGACTACAGTCAGTCTGGATAATGCCATTGCATTTGAACTAGTGCAATATGTCTAAAAGTGACTAAAGTCACTATAGATGTTTTTGAATATTGCAACAAATGTGTGTACGCACGCATACATAAATGCACACTCACACACACTCACACACATAATGTACACGTTCACACACACACACTTTGGTCTGAGGTCACAACTGAGAGAGGATTTTTTCTGATAACATGTCGGACACAGATTCAGTAAGTGTCGCCATCAGTGTCATGTGAATGTCATGTGACTTTGTAGGATCAAGAGGATGGGAGGAATGAAGGAGTGCCAGTTGAGTGCCGAGATTGAACTTCTAAGCACAAGTGACAAGAAGAAGTGGACTAGACCCCCCATCTCCATGAACTTTGAGGTCAGTTGTAAAACCGTTGTGTTTGTCTGTCTCAGTGTTTCACAGTCACTAATCCACGGAACTTGCAATTTCAATGGATCTGTAGTGTAGAAAAAATGTACAGGCATGTTTACATCACAGCCTCGAGAAACCTCTACATGTAGTAAATTATGTGTTTATGTGAAATGTCTAGGTCTGTTTAGGGTAATCTATTTTGTTATTTATGTACTTGTACATGCAGGTAATCTTTACAAGTGCATGCATAAAGATTGGAGTTGGATGTGTATTTATTTTTAATCATTGGCTGAGTCAAATTAATTAATCAAGTAAGCAAACTGATTAGTCTGAATAAAATTTTCTGTTTTAACATAGATAATAAAGCATTTTTGATTTGATATTTAACAATTTGTGTCTGAATTTATGTGCCAAAATTGTGAAACAGTTGGCGATTTGTTCAGCAGTTTGTAGTATGTGTAGTGTGAGACTCAGTTGTCGCGTCTTTTTCAGGTGCCGTTTGCCCCATCTGGCTTCAAGGTACGCTACCTGAAGGTGTTTGAGCCAAAGCTGAACTACAGTGACCATGACGTCATCAAGTGGGTGCGCTACATCGGCAAGAGTGGGCTGTACGAGACAAGGTGTTGATGACTTCACGTGTACCGCCATCTCATTTGGCTCTAGTTCTTTTCCATTCTCCTTGTGGCCAACGATATGGCGGATCTGGTCGGATCTCAGTGAACTTAGGCTGCTGCTGGATTGGGCAGAGTAATAATATATATATGTACATGTAAACACGTAATAGTTGCTCACTGCCACTTGTAGTTAGCCCGCAGGTTTGTAGACAGCTACTAGAGTGTGTACCAAAACATGATACCACTAGTTTTGGTATCTTTCCATGTTATATATATCGGAAGATAATGAACATGGCTAATGCAAGATTGACAAATGATTCCATACGTGTGTGTACCACCGTCTGTCTATTGGTAGTTTTACTTATTCCAGGCGACCCAAAGTCAGGGGAGTTAACGATGTCAGATATCGAGTTAGTAATTAAGTACCTTAGCATATGCTGTCGTCAATTAACTATTTATGTCTTGTGCGTGATACCTTTGGATTTCACATCCAGGCAAAGTAGTGTATTCATCAGGCTCTCCTAGGAATTGTCAGCTTAGGTGTTCTCAAAATTATCAGTGTCTGATTTTTAAGGAGTTTCAGCGTGGTATGAAATCCTAAGAAATGTTTGTGCGATAGTTTTGCAAATGAGATTATAGAATCAAGCAGGTGTAGCCTGGTTTCATGTTAAATGTGCTGTTAATGTGTTTGGTTAACTTCGGAGAATACCTAAGTGAGTTCAGATCTGAAGATATGCTGCTGGTGTTGTGTGATAAGTAAAGTTGTCTGTGAGTGAAGAATGGGGCACTCAATACGTTGCTAAATGTACCATCTCAAACTGAACCCCTACTCAAGTGTTATTTGTCTGTCCAAAATAGACCCCTTATTCACAGTCAGTGGATTGAAACTATTATTATTATTTGCACTTTCTCGTTGCAGACGTGGTTAACTTAATCATGTGCCATTCCATATCACCACCGCTATAGTGCATAAAATAAGTAAATAAAAATATATAAAATTAATAATTGGATTGAATTAATAAGTGGATTGAAATACACATCCTTTTCTAAGGACAGAAAAAGTCCACACGTTAGCAAATTTATACCCTTTTTCTAAATTGATGGAATAAATCCATATTATATATATATATATATATATATATATATATATATATATATATATATACTGGCAATGTGCTGAATTCCTATCCATCCACAGGACAAGTTGTGTCAACTGAACAGCTCTGTATCTGGCTGGACCGTTGTCTTCTAGATCTGTGGTCTTGTAAAATGAACTGATATGTTAGATAATTGATTCTGTACAAGCTGTTTAGATCATTAAACTTGTGATATATACATTTGTTGGTGTGGCATATGTAAATGGTATTGATGTGCACAACAGGTGCCCTTTATAATTATAATACACTGTGTGTGTGCGTATGTATGTCAACTTGCATGTGTGTGCACATGTCCACATGTGTGAAGTACACGGCTATGAACACGGCTGGCTGAGATGAAGTCACATGACTTGAAGAGAGACAAAGAGACCCAGAGAAGAATCGAGAGGTGTATTTGTTCTGTACCATACAGTTCCGTAAATTAAGTACAAACATACACAATATTTAATCGATGATGACTACACTAACACAAATCACTTCTCATTAGTGCTAATGTGCTGGAGTCCAGAAAAAGTCCTTATTGATTGCATTCATTTACAACATTGTTCATGGCTAAGTCACTGATAGGAAGAGCTATTTGCTGCATCGATACATTATAATAAGTAGTGTAAGAGGTAAAGTTTTTTTTTTTTATAATAGCCATTCTTGCCTGGGAGAAGACACATTTCAAAATGTTTGCAGCAAATTGATTTTTTTTTATTAAATGATATTACAAAAAAATCCAACATCCAATCATGGTTTAATAATCTTAGTTATATAACTAGCAAAACATGTTATTTTGTAGTTGGCTACAAAACCAATAGAAATGTCAGCAAAATATGATATGAAAACAACACCAAAGCATTTTAACGACGTGCCAGTCCTTTTATAGATAAGAGTGTTTTTCTTATAAAATGGTTAACGAACTGATTATCACCCAACATATTTTGCCCTTATAAACTATATCAAGCTTATTACGGCTACGACCGAATGCGGAAGTGAGATCAGATTATAGTTGACTTGTATTCTATTCATCTTCACGTGTAGACTAGAAACAAATTATGAAAGTATATTTGCCCTCATTCCAGACGCCATTGCTAATGGGCGGAGGTTTTATTTATTTCTTAATTATAACTGTGAGGTCGACTGCATGTGTCGATGACACATCCAAAGTAACTTGTCCAAAGTTTAAGTTGATCTCACGTCATTTGACATTTCTTATCGATTACACCCCACAATATTGTTCGCTTTCGTAACGAATATCCCGGTTTTATATTAATCAAGTTTAGTTGAACACATTCCCAAATTACACACGTTCCTTGCAGAGTTGCTACGATATAATTAGATGAAGAATTGCATTCAGGATATATATTTTGTAAACGCTTAAACTGGTCGGCCGTCGGTCGCAAGTGGTGCAGTTGTTGATATCGGAAGTCACATGACGGTCGGTCCCCCCATATGTCACATGACAGCTGTAAAATGGCAGGTAACGGAGAGCGAGAACCGTTGTTACAAAACCAAGCGGGGCCATCGGCCCCACCCCCAGAATATAGTCACTATCCGGCGGCAGGTAAGACGAAACGTTGTTTTAGATGGTAACTATTTGTCCGATGTCTTTGTTCAGCAGTGTGTACAAGTACTATCATCGTTTAAAAGGAAGTAACCGTGTTAAAAATAGTGCCTGCTCTGCGATGTCCCAATGAAGCCAATACATAAACATGTCAAGCTGGGGTAAAGCTAGAACCAGGCCAAATCAGTGCTCTCTTTGCCGATCCGCTCGGTTCAGTGCTCGGAGTACAAAATAGCTGTCACAGAAGACGAAACTTATCATGTAGCTTAGCACACAATTCGAAGTCATACCCTCAGCTGCCCGTCGACTATGACTGTGCCCAGAATTACTGTGTAGACTAGTGTAACTACAACCATACACAATGCATTCAAGCAACAACTGGGAGGCTGGGCAGCAAATAGCTAATTCCACAGTTCACGTAATATTTAAAATAAGGACGTTACTTTCAATCCACATTTTAATCACCATTTTGCATGCTTTTATTTATATTTATATATAAAATATGGACCCCATGGAAAATGGACCATAACATTCCCTATGGAATATGCATCATTCTATTATAGAATATGGACTTCCTGTCATAGAATTTGGATCAGAGGGACCATATCCTATATGTGCCATAGAATATGGACCCGGTTCCATGATTTATTGGGGTCCATTTTCTATATACGGACCTCCACATAAATTGGACCCGGGTCCATATTCTATGGGGGTCCATATCCTATATGTGCCATAGAATATGGACCCTCCATATAAAATGGACCGTGGGTCCATATTCTATGGGGTCCATATTATATATGTGTTACAGAATATGGGCCCCCTATAGAAAATCAACCCTGGGTTGTGTTGTTGAAATAATTATTTATTCCTGATGTAATTTAACTTAGAAACTAAACTTTATAGTTGATACTTAGCGTCTCTTACAAGCTCTTACTAGCTTATGTCCATTCAAAGTTTCAAAACATGAACTACTCTTACATGAAACATTAACATAATTATTTTCCCTGTGTATTGTATTTTGTTGGGATGATAATAAAGTGAATGAATGAGTAAATAGTACTCTTAGTTATAGTTATTCAACCATCCCACAATAAGGAACAATTAACACATTTTAGCAGTAGATAGGATACACAGTATTTATAGTCAAATATTACTAACATTTTAATGGCAATGGTGGTTAAAATGTAAAAATAATAAAAAGTGTTTTTACAAAAGTGTTATCAATGATGGCTGTGATATTCTAGTTACAATCTATGAACTGCATTGTACTATTTTATCAAATAGTTTAGCTTTTTAAAAGGGGGTCCAAATTCTATATGGGCGATCCAAATTCTATAATAGAATATGGACTCCCGGGGCTATTTTCTATTGGGGTCCATATTCTATCTGACACTGGCGTCAGGTCATACAATCGCACCAAACATATATCAAGTCAGCCCTACTACATTACTCAAAAGGGAGAGAAGAATTAAGAGTATATAGTATTTAACATATTTATACTGTTCAGAAAGCAAGTAATTCTTTTAAAAAAATCAAAGAATCAGTTATTATATATATAAAATATTTTTCAGTTATGATTTAAGCATCATTACCAGTATATTACATCTGTTTTATAAAAAATGACTTTTTTTAATATTATAATTCAGATCATTTGGTGTAAGGTACAAAACATCAAGCCTATAAGTTATTCTATTTAGTTGCCATTGTGACTTGTGACAGATCAGTGCTTGTATTATAAAGGAAAGGAAACATACATCATTGTTGGACTTGCAGGAGTGGTTTAATAATAACTACCTAAGTTGTAACTTGTCAGTAAATTTCAGACATGTATGTCATGAGCTCGCTGATTGTAAGGCAGTCTTCAACACCCCATGATTACGTGACATTTCTATATGTCAGTGCAGTGTAGACACAGCTGGCTGGTTAAAAGGTTATTTATTCATTGTATTTTCCCCTGACTTTCTCAGGGGGTGACACGGTTCACAAAGAGGTGACAGTGCCACCGATTGGGCCAGATGAATTGCCCCCTCCCTACAGCCCGACTAGCCCGGGCAGTATCCCAACCATCAACTGCAAGGTGTGTCAGTCGCTGATCAACATCGAAGGCAAGACAAACCAACACGTCATTAAGTGCAGCGTCTGCAATGAAGCTACTGTACGTATACTGGGGGTAGTGATATTTATTCCTCTTAACATTTTCAAAAACAGGAACAGTTTTGTTTACATTAGACTTCTATATTTATGGCAAATACAGCTATCTATCTATAATGCCTCTATTCCATTATTTGAATATATGCATTATGCAAACAAAGTTTCTGACTTTTTAGAAAAGTTGTTTTCATTCAAGTGATAACAATAAAATCATCTATATAAAACATAGGAAAACGTCTACTGCCCAAAACAATGAATTTTGTCTCAACTTTTTAAATCACTCAATGTCATAAGCTTAAAGGGAATAGAAACAAGGCTTAACCTTAAATTCGTTTTCCGTAAAGATTAAATATGTACAGGTAGCTGTATGTAACACTTGACAATGCTAAAAATAAATAAAAATACATGTTGTAAAAATGCACTTTTAAACCTGTCAGCATAGTGATTCCTGTGGAATGCTAAAAGTTAATTAGCAAGGCGATCACGTGGTATCGTGGCGTCAAAGATGACAGGAGGACCCTTTTTACGTATTCAGAGCAAGTTTACAAGGATAGTTTTTGGGTCGAAACGAGCGTCATAATAAATTATTGTGCAATATTCCGATGTAATGCAAACACTAGTCATCACAGGGAACAAGTATAATTTATCTTACGGTTCCACACAAAACAAATGAAAAAGAAAAATTTAGGCCAGCGGTTTCGTGGAGGCCTGACTGAGCATCGGGTTCGCTACTGTCTTCGGCTCATTTTATGAATAATATTGTATCGATTATAGCCCGCGCAAGATGATCCACACAAGGACACATATGTACATTACAAAAATTTAACTTCAAACAGAAATATTATATAGTATATTAATATCAGTAGTATGCCGATGTATGAAGGATGAGTTGTAAATTTAACGTAACATGTTAAATCCGGGAGCAGAATCACGCTGGTCTGCATAGCTCAGTTGGTAAAAAAGTTCATTATTTGCTTTTACAATTGGAAAGACACACACATGGTTCAAATCTGGCACAAAACCTTTCATGTTTTTTACACTCTTGTTTATGCTTTCACTAAATAATAATTATAAACCAAATCATTTTAAATCAATAAATGATCTACTGCTTGTGTTTTTATTGTTGTAGTAATTATTTATTTGCGACGAAGATGAACATATGGTAATTGAATAATTATAATTAATGATGATGTATATTTCTAAATTTATTTATTTATTTAAAGTTATTGTTACTACACTTGAAAACAAATATGATTTGTCTTGATAAATGAAATTTCGAAATATGAATCGTCGTTATATACGATTAACATAGTTTCATTTTCATCGCGAATAAATAACTACTACAAAAATTTAACAAATACAAGCAATTGTCTACATCATTGCTTGTTGATTCCATTTATAATTATATTTTATGAAAAATGACAAAAAAACAATGATTGCATATGGGATTCGAACCTAGCAAACACGTCTACCAGTTGAGCCACGATAACAATCAAGATTCTACTCCCGTGTGACAGTTTGATTTCAGATTACTAAATACTGGTACTCCAAAATAGTGCTTTTGTACTCAAATCAACTAGACTTTAAGTTTCGCCATCTCCATACTTGCTATGGTACGTGACAGGGGGTACACGAAATGTGCTAATTGTAAAATATATCTTTAGTCATGTAATGTAAGTAAAACTTTATAAGTGTAATACATTACTAATTAAATATGTAATGTTGTCTTGGAGTCATCACAGTTACACTGTCTAGCACTTATTTGTCATACGGTCTGTCTGTCTGTAGCCCATCAAAGCAGCGCCCCCAGGAAAGAAGTATGTTCGCTGTCCGTGCAACTGCCTGCTTATTTGCAAGTCGTCATCCCAGAGAATATCATGCCCTCGCCCAAACTGGTGAGTGAGAAATCTGAGAATTAACTATGTATGCATACATATACGTGCAGCAGGCTAACAGCATATAGAAAGATGCAGTACTTCTGTGTGACAAATACTATTATAGTGCAAAGTAAACATTTATATGGTGGGAAATTGGTGGCTAATGATCATATACTGCCAAATAAAACTATAGTGTTGCAAATATGCAACACAGAATCTGTTGCCTGCCACTTGCGACTTGTTTGAACTTTGACATCCTTTGAGCCACTGTGCATAGTGGCTATATTTATCTTCGGGGGAATGCGACAGTAGTGGGGTATTAACTAATAATAAACCATATTATGCTCTCAAAAATTAAGGGTCCTGACCGATGCACCTGATTTCAAACGTACAAAATCTAACAGTGCAACACTTTTGTATCAAAATATATTATGGTAAAAAGCCGACTATCATTATGTGGTGATACAAACTTAGTCTTTATAGGGAGCTGATGTCTTGTTGATGAAAATCTCAAAATCTAATAAATTACAGAAAATGAAAGGTCCTGCTGAAAAGCCACACATGTCAGATATATGTGAGCATGACATGAGACTGTTGTTCATGTTAGTCGCATTGTTAATAATCAGTGACTCAATGTTGTGTGTTTGATTTCTTTCAGCAAGCGCATAATCAGCCTGGGCAGTAATGTTCCCGCGATCAATGTTCACCCGCCTGGAATGAGCCGAGTTGAATGCGCCCATTGCAGAAATACGTTCTTTGTAAGTCATCATACAATTTCCAACCTACACATGAAAATGACCACTTAGATAAACCTAGCTACTCATACGTGTACCACACAATGCACACATACCCTTTTCCATATCAAATGCAGCCAACGCCCCTGGCCCCCATGCTGAGATATTGCAATATTGTAGCTTTGACAAAGTCAACAATGCAAGTAAAGCATCATTGTAGATTCTACTATCAATTTGAGTATTATTTTTCAAGTTGACTGCTAATAACTGAACAAATTCACTAGTTAAAATATCAATGCTAATATGCATGTCTTAAGATTTCTTTATATCGTGATCGGCCAGGCATATCCAGTCTGAGAAGAGTTAATATGCTGACTTTTATAGCATTTAGTTAAACACATTTACTCATCCAGTTTGATTTTGGCATCTATGACTCAGTGCAAACAAACTCTATGGGACTGAAATTTACTACTATAACAGGTCATGCCATTTCTGTAGATTAAACGTTGGCAGATTTTGTTCATCCATGGAAATTATGTTTTCAGTTCAACCTTCAGACGAGAGCATTAGCTATATGTCCACACTGTCAGAAAACGTGAGTAACCTTCCTCTGGTTTTTTCAATTATTACTAATGTTGACTCAGAAAATAAATTTGCCACACTGGTATGTTCACTGTTCTTAGATTCATCTAGAGGTATAATAATATACCTTAAAGGGTTACTCCAGTCAGTGAGAGATTCAAAACATTTACTTACATCTGTATAATATATTGGTTGTGTATAGTAATTGTGCTGCCATCTTGAGACTTATGCGCCAGTGACGTAAACCGCTTACGTCACTGGCGCATGCACGTTCGAACATCCTATGTCTGTCCAATGGTATTTGATATATCCAGTACGTCGCAGATTGCTTACGTCACTATCACAATTATTTCGCGAACATTCTGCCAATCCTTGCCTTTTTTAATAACGCGCCAGTGACGTAAACAATTTGGTTTAATACTGTGAACGTCTCACTCACTGCAGTATCCCTTTAAATGAAGCTAACTTTCTACATTTTTATGTAGGTTTCTACATGGTGGGAAAATAAAATTCGTGAAGATTTTAAAGTTTAGTATTAGTGATGTAGCAAAAGCTGCGCCGAACTACTTTTATCTTGTGACATTGTGTTAAGATGTTGTGTCCGTGATTTAGGTCAAGTGTGGGACGGCACTTCGCCCGCAGTCAAGCCATCAAGTTTTTGTCGTGGGGACTGTTTCTCATTCTCCTCAGTATTGGTGCAATGGTAGGTTCTCTTCACGTTTCTGCTTTGAATACCGTTATGTTATTATGGTTGGTTTAAATAAGTGTTTCTCAGACATCTGTGTGTTGTGTTTGTGTGTGTTGTTTACTGGGATGGTGATAATGATACTTGTAAAACATCTATGGCGCCTTTATCCATGCGAATCTGAGCTCAGAGGCGCCACGTATAAAAATTAACGGGGGCTGAATTGCTACATGTAACATATGTCTTTGTCACCACTCTTTTACACATCAGTGCCGTTAACATGAAAAAGAAAGGTACCTGAATCAACATAAATTGGATTTAGGCACTGAATACATGCACTGAATTTAGCCACGGAATTTGGCCAATCCTAAACACGGTTATTATGTAAATAAATATTTTATAAACTTGTCGTAGTGCCAAATCTAGTTACAACTATTGAAGGCACTTTACCTATGAACAAAGTCATTAGTCAGAAACCTAAAAGAATTACCGGTAAATAAAATGTTATTTGTAGAAATTTAAAAAATAATAAGGGTTACCCGCCATCACCCCTTAGCCGTATTCTTTAGACATGTCTGGGAATCATAGCAGCCTCTCACAATTATTTATGTGGACTAACATTTCATTTTCAGGTTGGAGTGTTCATTGGCACTGGTGGCCTGTGGATCCTCATCAGCATAGGTACGTTGGTCAGGTCACATGACGTATGTCACATGATTATTGCTCATTTGAGAATGTCGGATTAAACCTAGGATTAGTAATTATGACTTTTTGCACCAAAGGCTGGAAATTACAAATAACTGTTAAGTGGTGTTATTGAACATATCATGCAGTGAATTAGGAAATTTGACAAAATTACAAGGAACGAAATTGAGGAATTTGGAAATAACATTTAATTTCTGTTACAATCTTTTTAACCCTTTTATTCTTACTTCCACCAACTATGGAGATAAAATGCTAATGTATTAACATTTGGAAATCACGAGCATTTTATGTAGAAAAGTATCTATTAGAGAAAACATCAGACAGTTTTTGGAAGCCGCTAACGTTCAGGAGGAACCAGGAACAAACATATCCACTAAGTAACTGTCTCACTATAAGTATGGTTTACGACACCAACATAAAACTAAGACATTTGTTATTATGTTTCTGTTGTCTACGTTATAAAACAATGGTTATCCTGTCTGTGCGTGGGCCCACATCTCCATTAATTTTGCATGTATTGGGCTGAAATTTTGCATATGATCTAATGAGCCAATGCAGATAGTTTGTAGATTATATTTTTTTTAATTTAAATATTCGGTGGAGAACACATATGGCTCAGCATTTCATAAAGCTATGCATTGATTCTGCCATATTTTAACATTTTGTTGTATCATGACGTGACCGCGACACATCAATCTAAACAATGTAACTAACGCACTTTTCAAACATTTTAGTTTGGGAGGCTGCTTTTTTCCAGAAGCAAGATTTAGCTCTGGTAACATATTTACTCAAGGCTGTGGGGGTGGGACTTTGGGATCGCAATTAAAAAAAGTTTGAGACAGTGGCTGCCTTGCCTTTTCCCCCTTAAACGCCACTGGGTGAGGAGTGGTGGTCGCGCAGTGGAACATTACATTATCAACTGAGGGTCCAATTCCACCTGCCACCATTTCAAAACTTAGCCAATTTCATTCACCTCACATTGCCTGCATCTTTCGGAAGAGACACTAAAAAGCAGTGGTCCCTTCTATCAGTGGAAGTAAAAGATCCCACACAGGGGGTAAATGTGTAACCTGTAGTGGACTCAGTAATTCTACAGAAGGACAACTTTAAAAACCAAGCTTGACAATACTCTAGCCACAAACGTGGCTGACATAGAACCATAAGGAGAAAAATGGTTACTCAACTAGGTGGAAATAAATGACTTATTTGTGACTTTCTGGTTGTCTTATTTCTTTCAGGGCCCGTTGTGGCAGGAGTCATATTGCTGATCAAAGCAGCAAAGTACTCATGTGTTGCCATCAGTGAAGTGCAAGGCCCTCCATAGGCACCACGTGGTGCATCCTGCATAGGCACCGTGTGGTGCTCCAAGTCTCTACCATGTGCCGCATGGTCACCAGGCCGTTGTGTGGTATTATACAAAAGAAATCAAACTTTGGGCATGTGCCTATCATACTGTTAACATAGCAACCAGCACATGTGGTTGTGGAATTGTTCTTATTTTTTATGTCAGTTTCTACACCGCCTGATTGTTTATGTGGCCAGTCACACCCAAATATGGATTCACATGAATTTAACCTGCCTTTAAAAGGTTAAATGACCACGCGTTATCACATAATATATTCGCAGAACTGAATGTTTGTGCATTATCACATCATACATTAGCAACATGTAACGTTTCCTCATTTATAATGTCTGCTTCCTGTTGGCGTCATTTATGTGGCACCACCTATGAACGTATATCTGCCTCGCTTTTGTATTTATTGTTGTGATTCAGATAGATGAACTGATTAACCAGGTAAGAATTGCCAAGGTATTAGTAATTTCCCATGTACTGGTGGTTCTGTGAATAGCCTTGCGAACATTGGGGTGAGAGAACACATTTGTATGCATGTTAAAGAAATGTCGGATTCCGGTAGAATGTGTTTTAACAACACGTCGGCAGTTATTTTAATTATTTAATGTCAAGATTTGTCTTGTTCAGTGTTGGATAGATGGAGGTGTTTCTTCATAATTAGAAGTGTGACACTGAATGCTGGTGTAGTTTTGAAGGAAGTAAGAAAGGTGTATGGCTAGTTTAAAGAGTATTATTATTATCAACCAGATTAAATAGTAATCTTTCCAGAATTTTTCACATGGATCGAGTTATTTATTGACAAAACGCCGAATAGCGTAGCTCTGGAAATGAAATCATAACTTGGGGAATTGTAACTACATCAGTAGCATCACTGCAGATTATTTTAAGTGTACTTATTGCCAAAACATGTCCAGATTTATTGTGGTAGATCAGAGCCATGTTATAGATTAAATATTAACTAAATATTATATGTATGTAAAAAAAATGGCAAGTGGTGGAATAGTTATAACCTGTTTCTGGTGAGCAGTTAACAGTGACACCGTACAGTGTTTGGATGAATAAAGCTTATGAATGATGCGCTTTGTCGCTGGTTGGTTTCGTATGTTTGAAATTGTAATGAAGATGTTTAGGGGCAAGACAGGATGTGATTGCGTCTTCCTGCTGACTGTCCTGTGTTGTACTTTATATGATACATAAATATTACACGTGATTTAAAGTGGTTCTCCAGTTGTTTTATTAATATAAACTTTCGTAAAGCACCATTTATCTGGGACCCGCTTATTCAATAGTATGTACATACATTATAAAATTTATGGAATCGTAAGAATAAAAACACAAGTATAAAAACCAATAGAATAGCTGTTGTATCAAAATTAATTCAACCACATTTGTGTAACTTTTGACAAATCCTCCTTGCCAGCTTAAATTAAATGCATGAACTTGGTGTCTGTTTGTCTCAGAATTATTGATTTAACGTGAAAAAAAATCAAACAATTCCATTGTGCTCAATTTTAGTATGGAACAAACACAGGAACCAGTCAGACAAAATAGTTATGAAATTAAGTTTATTTTCATCTGTGTAAGATTATCTATCAACAATTAATACAAATCTGTACGTACAGCCAAAGAGCATGTGCTCATAGCAGATTGGTCTATCACAGCAGAATAAATACACAACTAGTGTTGTACACGTTGGCTGGTTAAAACAATCAACATCACCACAACGTGAATCACCCAAAACTACAGTTACCATACGCCCACCAGACCAGACACACAATGTGACATCAAAATGTGTATATTTTTATTTCTGTCTCCTAACATAATAATTTTAAAAAGTCTAGGTAACAATGACTCTTGGTGATTACATTTATTAAAATCAAATTTTATGTTAACGAAATCTGAAGTCATTTAACTATTGAGGAACATTACTTTTTACCATCAATAATATAACAGGTAAGGTGTTTTAAAGCCAAGTGTCCTCCCAATTAGCACGTGTTCTGACACTGGGGATTTGGTGATAGCTCAAAGCATCTGGTCCAGCCAAATAAACAACTGTTGTTAAAATAAATAACACACTATTCACACAAAACACAACCTGACAACATTAACATGTTAAGTTTAGCATCCTTCGAGTCGATGACATTTGACTAACATGTCAACCGTGTAAACCGTCATATGTAAAGTCTAACTCCCGCTATTTACACTGCTTCAGTTTGAGAGTTTTAACAATAAAAATATGGAATGTTATCAACCACTCCTGCAAATAGCCACTTATAACGATCACATAGTTGTCTTATTTCTGTTTGGCGACTTGCGGTAATACTAACAGTAATATAATTAGTTGCTAAGACCTCACACATGCACAAAGAAACTCCCCCTGACGCTGTCATCTTCTTTAACTCACACCTTGAATTGACATAACAGATAAACAAATATTCCTTTGTAATTAGTCAATCAAGTCACACTGGCTGTGATAATCTAATTAGTAAAAAGCATATATAAGTATGTTATACAGCATCATGCGATACAATACATTGTGTACACATATTTTACACAGCCATAACAATTACATGGTTTACATTTCACTACTCGAAGTCGTCCTTGCATTGAGAAGTCTCGCGTCTCTGCATTTCCCAATTTCCTTATCAACGACTGCAACTGTGGACTGCGTTCACCTATATTTTATTTAGTACACATAAGTTATTATTCTGTATATATATTTTCAATCAATATGAAGTCAAGCTGGAATCGTTTTTAACTCTCCCCGATTACACACACGTTTTTAGTATCATTTAAAAAAAATATATAGTGTGACGGAGAACATATAGAAATGCCTTTGTACGACACTTGTTTGGCCTCAATAAGTGCTACACATTCAACACCTCTGTCCAAAAAGTCTACTGCATAGCAGGCACTCCAGAGCATCGCGCATGACACAAACAACTACTGTCAACTGTTACCACCATGACTCAATGTGACACATTCCTCAATGGAAGAC
The DNA here is from genome assembly GCA_025642075.2 of Ridgeia piscesae. Classification (NCBI taxonomy): domain Eukaryota; kingdom Metazoa; phylum Annelida; class Polychaeta; order Sabellida; family Siboglinidae; genus Ridgeia; species Ridgeia piscesae. The sequence goes on along the minus strand of JAODUO010000402.1, from coordinate 164,991 downwards.
ATTCGACAACACATGCGATAAAACTAGATCAGTAGACACTTCGATGTCGACGACCAAACAAACACAATCACACATGCAAGAAATGGACACGTTAATCCGATGACATAAACCCCTTTTATCATCTTTCCCCAATATCAAGTTACCCCAACCGTTGGAAGTGCTGCCCCAGTCACCTCGGCAATGAAACGGGTCCATTATAAAAGTGGCATCAAACATTCTGTAAAAACTGAATAAGAATTCTGTAAACTGAATAAGACGTGGCTGGTCAGCATCATGTGGCCCGACACTGACGCCACCTAGTGTGCATGTAAGGACGTAATGTCACAAAATCGCCCCCTGGAAAATCTTCCCCAGCCACGAACAGTTAGGACACATGTGCTTTTTTTATGAGGCAATGTCTTGAGAAATGTTTCCCTACTTGAAACCCCCCCAACCAATGATTCTATCTGACATTATTCAGAGCCATGTCTGTAACATGGCAGTACAACAAAACTGTTACAATTTGCTGACTTCCTGTGATTAATTCACATATGTGTAGATCGTATGTAAATTGTTAATTTGCTAAGACCACACCTGTAAATTTAGATTTTACGCACGTGTGCATTTCATTCAACATGCCCATCCAAAATCAACTACCAAAACCAGTAAACCTTGCCACACTGTCTTTCCATAACAAATCAAACAGACTTAATAATCAATTCTGTGGGAGGGAAGGATTTATCGGGGAAGAGATTTCAAGTGACACACGAGTGGAGTTTATTTGTTGCCGTTGCTGTTGCCATTGGACGTCTTGAGAGGAAGTAAGCCGGCGGTCTTCTTGAGTTGGTCGTAGCTCCAGTGCAGTTGTTTCACCTCGCCCTCGTGTCGTCGTCTCTCCTCGTCCAGCTCCCGCAACAAGTGCTCATTTGTTGTCACCAGCGACCTGGTTGAAACAACAACGTAAGACTTTATACCAGAGCCAATGGATTACCAAGCTGGTTCTCTTTGGACCCACGCCATCTTGTATACTGATGGCGCCCTCACACGGATGGAACCAATTTGTCTTGTTTACATTGTGTTCATTAATATGAAACCGTGAAACAAATTGTTAGCTACTTTCGATGAGTTTTGCGAAAGAAATTGCTTATGATCACTGAAAATAGAACAACGCTAGGAGATGAAAGGTCTGCCACAGTTAGGGTGGTCACTGATTACGTAGCGGTTTTCATACGTCACAATAACAATTACGTGCCAGGATTGCATCAACCTTTGCCTTTTGCTAGAAATGTTGATAATGGTTAAATATGTGACTATTTTTACATTACCACTGTGATAGAGCGTGTCCTAGAACAAACGTTTGTATAAATGTTTGTGACATTTGTAAGATTGTTCATGTTTTTGTAAAAAAATGGTGCTAAATCGATGAGACGTCGGAGACTGAGTTAGATCTGGGAGCGAGACAGAACACAACACAACATTTATATATGTAATCAATGGACTTATTTTTTTAATAATTTTAAGTTTAACTTATTTTAAATATATAACTTTTTTATTTACATTTTTGTAATGATGTCAAAACAATTACGAAAGATTGTTCCAGCTGGCAAAAACTCGTCGCCTGATCTCCCGAAAAGAACAGAAGTAGATGTAACTAAATCTGAATATATAACTTTTCATTACTATTGTAATTTGTCATGTACATTTATTTTAATGAAGACTAACACTTCACATGAACTTCATCCTGATGGATAATAAAGTATATTGTATTGTAAAGTGTGTCAAACAGCTCAATCCATGTGTGGAACCACAGCCTGAAGTAGAGTGAGAGAGACGCGTGTAATAATGCACACAACGTTCTTGATAACAAGATGTCATGTAACGGAGCAGTGTAGGAGCGGAGTGCATGGGTGGAGGTGGAGATACCCACTTGTGACTCTCCTGGAGCATGGAGGCCATCTCCTGCAGGTGTTGCGCCTGCTTCAGTCGCCCTGTCAGTGCGGCGATGTCTCGACGCAGTGCTTCATTCTCAGCCGCAATACGCTCTACAACACATCATCAAGCTAAACTGTACTTGGTGTTCCCAGAGTCTAGACAAAGGTTGGAAGTCAAGCTTTCTCAGTCTCTGTGAAATACATTTCCTGACAACATTAAATTGGCAGAAAATTTGTACACACCTTATATTTAAATTAATTCGATAAATGTAAAGTGCGCAAATAAATACTTCATTTTTTTCAATACCAAATTTCAATGACATCACGATGCTGCAAATATTGTAGAATATGACAAGGGGTCATTCCATACACAGAGGGCTATGCCTGGCAAAGGCAACAAGAATTTGAAGAAGAGTAACTGGCTAAGTATTCCAGAAATTATCGTATTCCCAGGGAGGCACTTTATTGTTTGCTTCAGGGTAGTCTACCTAGCTAAACAGTTTACCTGGGGTATGGAAAAAATATGACTTGAGGGTGGTGGTGGCCAAACACAAATGCATACCCAGGTGGAAGTACGGTCACTTCTAGAATAGCGGTAAACCCGACACTAACAGTTAAACACAATACTTACCAAGTTCCTTGTTGTCTGTGCCACTGAAGGCACTACTGTCTGTGTACTGTCTACTCAGCTCACTCACTCGATCTTGCAGATGCTTATTCTCCTCGATCGACTTCTGCAGTCTGGTTCTCAGTATTGACTGAAACAACGCCAAAACCGGAAATGACTTGGGAATAAAAGGCCATCCAAGCCATGTTATATAGAAATATGTTCATTCTATGATTTGTTGCATTGTCACAACTGAAAATAAATTGACACCAAAACTTATTAATTTATTAAGCAGTATTAAAGGTTCATCTACATGAGTGATGTTTAATTGGGTACATTACATCACATGACCTTTTACAGTGATTCACCCTGCTTTTCAGATCTGACCAACGTATCATTGGTAAAGCACAGCGCAACATTCTGTTTACGTAAATGTAAAGGAAGTGCAGATGGAAAGCCTAAATGGTGTACAGCCAGGATATTATGGCGAGTATTAATGAAAAACAGCTAGGAGGTTTTGGGTCTCAAGAAGGTGGAGCAAGGAGGTTTTGGGTCTCAACAAGGTGGAGCTAGGAGGTTTGGGATCTCAAGAAGGTCCAGCTATGAGGTTTTGGGTCTCAACAATGTGAAGCAAGGTTTTGGGTCTCAAGAAGGTGCAGCTAGGAGGTTTTGGGTCTCAACAAGGTGAAGCAAGGTTTTGGGTCTCAAGAAGGTGGAGCTAGGAGGTTTTGGGTCTCAAGAAGGTGGAGCTAGGAGGTTTTGGGTCTCAAGAAGGTGCAGTTAGGATGTTTTGGGCCTCGAAAAGGTGGAGCAAGGAGGTTTTGGGTCTCAAGAAGGTGCAGCTAGGAGGTCTTGGGTCTCAAGAAGATGGAGCTAGGAGGTTTTGGGTCTTAATAAGGTACAGCTAGGATGTTTTGGGCCTCAAAAAGGTGGAGCAAGGAGGTTTTGGGTCTCAAGAAGGTGCAGCTAGGAGGTTTTGGGTCTCAAGAAGGTGCAGCTAGGAGGTTTTGGGTCTCAAGAAGGTGGAGGCATGAGGTTTTGGGTTTTAAGAAGGTGCAGCTAGGAGGTTTTGGGTCTCAAGAAGGTGCAGCTAGGAAGTTTTGGGTCTCAAGAAGGTGCAGCTAGGAGGTTTTGGATCTCAAGAAGGTGCAGCTAGGAGGTTTTGGATCTCAAGAAGGTACAGCTAGGAGATTTTGGATCTCAAGAAGGTGCAGCTAGGAGGTTTTGGATCTCAAGAAGATGCAGCTAGGAGGTTTTGGGTCTCAAGAAGGTGCAGCTAGGAGGTTTTGGGTCTCAAGAAGGTGCAGCTAGGAGGTTTTGGGCCTCAAGAAGGTGCAGCTAGGAGGTTGTGGATCTCAAGAAGGTGCAGCTAGGAGGTTTTGGGTCTCAAGAAGGTACAAGCTAGGAGATTTTGGATCTCAAGAAGGTGCAGCTAGGAGGTTTTGGATCTCAAGAAGATGCAGCTAGGAGGTTTTGAGTCTCAAGAAGGTGCAGCTAGGAGGTTTTGGATCTCAAGAAGGTGCAGCTAGGAGGTTTTGGATCTCAAGAAGGTACAGCTAGGAGGTTTTGGGTCTCAAGAAGGTACAAGCTAGGAGATTTTGGATCTCAAGAAGGTGCAGCTAGGAGGTTTTGGATCTCAAGAAGATGCAGCTAGGAGGTTTTGGATCTCAAGAAGGTACAGCTAGGAGGTTTTGGGTCTCAAGAAGGTACAAGCTAGGAGATTTTGGATCTCAAGAAGGTGCAGCTAGGAGGTTTTGGATCTCAAGAAGATGCAGCTAGGAGGTTTTGGGTCTCAAGAAGGTGCAGCTAGGAGGTTTTGGGTCTCAAGAAGGTGCAGCTAGGAGGTTTTGGGCCTCAAGAAGGTGCAGCTAGGAGGTTTTGGGCCTCAAGAAGGTGGAGCTAGGAAGTTTTGAGCCTCAAGAAGGTGGAGCTAGGAAGTTTTGTGTCTCAAGAAGGTGCAGCTAGGAGGTTTTGTGTCTCAAGAAGGTGCAGCTAGGAGGTTTTGGGTTTCAAGAAGGTGCAGCTAGGAGGTTTTGGGTCTCAAGAAGGTGGAGCTAGGAGGTTTTGGGTCTCAAGAAGGTGCAGCTAGGAAGTTTTGGTTCTCAAGAATGTGCAGCTAGGAGGTTTTGGTTCTCAAGAAGGTGCAGCTAGGAGGTTTTGGGTTTCAAGAAGGTGCAGCTAGGAGGTTTTGGGTCTCAAGAAGGTGCAGCTAGGAGATTTTGGATTTCAAGAAGGTGCAGCTAGGAGGTTTTTGGTCTCAAGAAGGTGCAGCTAGGAGGTTTTGGTTCTCAAGAAGGTGGAGCTAGGAGGTTTTGGGTCTCAAGAAGGTGGAGCTAGGAGGTTTTGGGTCTCAAGAAGGTGCAGCTAGGAGGGTTTGTTGAGTTGGTTTTGGGTGATCATCGACTGAGGTGCCGGTGCAGATTTCTGGTGAGCCTCATGATGAGATCTGTTCTGTCCAGTTTAAACCATTACCATCCCATCAGTAAAGAAGCTGTGCCACCCATGAATGACAACAGCCACCTACCACGTCTCTGTTTGCACGCACCAACATCACTTTTGCCTTCGACTCGTCCATGGCTTCGCATGTGGCGCCACCTAGCGTGATCCGTTTGTTGAGGGCGTCATTCTCGGCCCGCAGCTGCTGCAATTCCTCCTGCATCTGTGACAAGTTCATCGTCTCTGACGTCATGCTGTCATATGACGTCATTGTAGCACCTCCGTCTGACTTCAGACCTTTCAGGAGTTTTAATAAACCACCTGAAACACAGTATACTACTGTTACATATCATGCTGCTTTTACTCACAAACTTACTTAGTTAATCTGCTACATTTCTCAGATATCCTACAGGATCCCTAGGTCATCCGTTTACAAACTTTATTTCCGAAAAGTAAGTTCAATATTGGCAAACGTGCATTCTGTGTAGCTGCATCAATAATCTGGAATCAACTCCCTATTATAATTGAATCTTCTGAAAAGAAGGTTACCTACCTTTTTTGAAATTCCACCTTGCATAAAGACATTCACCGTTCAAGAGGTGCTAATCAACTGCCCACAATGACATACATTTTTGTTCCGATGCCTGCCGAGCAGCGAGCGCATTTTACGAAGATTCTGTGTGCCAATTTTATGCCACGATAAATAACATATCAAGTCAAAAACCACACCTAGCATGGTAGGTATTGCCATTTAATTCCACCAGGGCAAATGCGACCCACCTTTGAAGTGCGCACTATTGGTGAGCGAGTGCGCACCATTCCAGTGCTTGTCCACCAGGTCGCTTAGCTTGTGTAGAATGTCCGAGTACTCCATACCCATCTCCACGGATCCCCGGATCTGGATGTCGGATGGGAGGTAGGAGTCGACAGGCATCGGAGGCATTGATCCTTGGTCTGATGCAAGGCTCGTCTCCACCGGGGCTGGCTGCAACAGTGACTGACCAGTGCAACAAGTGACCCGTTACCTAGTAACAGCACCATCAAGCCATAAAAATAACACGTGGCGCGTTTAGACATTCCATTGTATGTTTTGTTGAAATGCTGACAATCAAATAATTTTTTTAGTTTATGATAAAAACATAAGGCAGATTTTAAAAAGTGATTTCCATATGTAATTCACACATACAGCCATTAACAACATTGTTGGCAAAGTTTGATTGTGGTCATGTGCATAATCCTAACTATGACATACGGAAACCACAATGTACGGGATATATAAATTGTCTTCATGTGAGCTCATTCAATGTTTCATGAAACTTCACCAAAGGGATTCTTTTAAAATGTTAAACATTGTAATTTTTAGTTAAACCTGTTAACCTAATTATTTCATATAATTCTATGCCTATATTTCATTGTTTTAGTAATCATTATAATCCTGACAACGCATCAAACAAATGACTCCGCATATACAGAGTTTCTAGTTTTGACTCCACCGGAACGTCCTTATAAGACTTGGTCATGAATGTTTGGTTCAGTTCACCTGACTTTGGTTTTGTCCAACAAGTTCACTGTGTTTAAAGTCAACGGTCGTTGTGTAGCATGAATATTCAGTATAACTGGGCTGCATAATTAATTAATCACCCTTGAGGCAATAAACTCAAGATGAGTCACATAAACACACACATATATATATATATATATATCAGCAAGTTGTGCAGATACCATCCAAGTTATGCATTGACTTGCAAGAGAAAGTAGCAGAGAAAGTACTTATGTAAAATGACCGTCTTTCAACACAGGATAGCTGGAATGCATGTAAGATTAAAAAGAATTCCTTTCAAACGGGAATTACTCACACAGTAGACAAACACAAAAGTTCTTGTAGTGCAGCTGATCCACACTGGCTAAATAGAGGACACTGTTACACTAGATGAATGTAACTAGATTAACAAGTGTTATGTACTTATGTACATAGCATGTAGAATGTAGCTTATGCCAGAGTAAAGGTTGTTAAATGAAGGGTGACAGCTCCTCTGCCCTGGATTGACCAATCAGTAATTTGTCTGCCATGCGGAAAGTGAGAAAGTCAAACATCATCGGGTTTTGCGGTTAACTCTGTTCGCCTTGGCATTATTGCCAATCACTTTTGTTTTGTTTACCAACTGAATGTGATACAGGTAGAATCTTTCAAATTGCAAGCATTGTTCTGAGCTTAACCGTAACTAAACACAAACCGACAGGCAGTAAACCTTCAACGTGAATGTTGCAGTCATAAGAACATAATACTAAATAAAAACCCAGGAGGTGACACCCTTGTTTTAACTCCAACCAGGCACTTGTAACAGTGCCTGGACAAAACTGTAGACATTTATTTAGGATAAAACTGTCAATCGGGGGGGATAAATAAAATATTGTACACACATGAATCCAGTGCACAAATGTCTGATTAGACAGAAGCTGTGATGTAACTATAAAATGTACTGGTTCCCTTGTAACAAATCACACACAAGTCAGCAACCGCGAGAACACACAACGTTTACAATTATACTTTCATTTCACCAATTACAGCTGACTGCCTGACAATGATGTTATGACCGTAATAAATGACTTCAGCCTCTGTACAGCACTGACCGTGTACATCTCGACCCCGCGGTGGTGAGTTTCTGTGTCACAGCATACAGCACTAGGTGGCGCTGATTTCGTTTCGTCTTTCTCTTGTCTCGATCCTGCAAGGGATGATATTGGCAAGATGCAATTGAAAACAAAACCAGACAAATATCATAGCAAAAATATTATTGATATATTTACATACACATGAATTGCAGTGCAAGCATAGAAAGGTCAGCTTGGAGTAATGTTCTGACTAGTTCAATGAAACCTCATATGATATATATATATATATATATGTATATACATATATCTATATATGTACACACACATATATATATATAATATATATATATATATGTACAGGCAACCTAGTCAGTTAATAGAACCCTGTAGAATGCTGGATACAACTAGAAACATTTTCAATAATGTCATCCTTTTTAATATTTCATCACTGTAAATCTAAGCGCAATGTCCAAGAAGGCAAAAGAATAAAAAAGGCAAGTGGCCAGAGATGTGACTACCCTACACCAAAACTTTGGTGTATCAATGGAGAGGTTATGAGAGAGAGAGAGAGAGAGAGAGAGTGAGGAGTGAGGGAGGGAGTGAGGAGGGAGGGAGGGAGGGAGGGAGGGGGAGGAGGGAGGGAGGGAGGGAGGGAGGAGGGAGGGAGGGAGGGAGGGAGGAGAGAGGAGGTGAGAGAGTGAGGGAGAGAGTGTGGGTGAGAGAGTGAGGGAGGGTGGGAGGGAGGAGGGAGAGGAGGGAGAGAGAGTGAGGAGTGAGAGAGTGAGAGAGTGAGAGAGAGAGAGAGAGAGAGTGACAGAGTGAGAGGAGAGAGGAGAGTGAGAGAGAGAGAGAGAGAGGAGAGAGAGAGAGAGAGAGAGAGAGAGAGAGAGAGAGAGAGAGAGAGAGAGAGAGAGAGGAGAGAGAGAGAGAGAGAGAGAGAGGAGAGAGAGAGAGAGAGAGAGAGAGAGAGAGAGAGAGAGAGAGAGCTAGGTTGCCTCACCTGGCTGTGGTGTGAAGTAGCCCTGGGCCTTGTAAGACGTGTAGGCCTCCACCTCGTCCTGGAACTTGAGGTTCGAGTCCGCTGCAAATTGCACTCTACAACAGAGTTGACCAGACCCATCACCCCTTTGTAGGCGCTGGAGTGCGGAAGCATGACGGTCTCTGCCAGTCTCTTTTTATATCAGTATATTCACTACAGGATCATGGCGCTTCTGCATTCATAACGACAGTACAATTAGATCCAGGCCTAACACTTAATACTTCACTGCCTGGAGACTCTCTCCATCAAACTCCATTTCGACTCTTCCGGAAAGCATCCAACCACACTGCAATTGCTGCACAATACTATTCATACACAACCATCCACCAACGTCTATGGCCAGGTGATTATTCACTGGAGTAATGTGGACTGGACAAAATTGCAGCCAATTCAAAATGGCAGTGAGAGAAGTCAAACCCAGAATGCAATTATCTACCCACAATGCCCCGCCCAAGTTACTACTTCCTGTACCTGTTCTTCCTGTGTTGCTGTGTGTCTGTGTGTGTCAGGTCACCGTGACCTCTCTGGATCCCACCAGCCTTATCCTGCATCACAGCAGCCGACAGGTTGGGATAGCGGGACTGGAATGCGTCCGTCACCGGCAGTGGACAGGACTGACTCTGTCCAGTGGTCAGTGCACCTGTCACGTGAAATATATCGGCTGTAAATAATCCACGCATACAAATTAAATGCGTTACGTTACATTGAACAAAACAGGTCCACTGCGGATTAATTTCACGTTATCTGTAAAGAATAAATGGGTAAATACTGGAAACACATTAGGTAAAAGTTATCTTGTGAAGTAGTAATGCATTTACTGTGAATAACAAAAGGTCAAAAAAATTGCCGTGGATATGTATTTATTTTAATATTATTATTAACAAAAAAAGTCAGATTTGAAATGTGTATCTTCACTCGACTGACAAAACAACATCAATATTTTGAAAAATGTTGGCATTGCATGGGGGGTGTCCATTATAATAGACATCCAAACATTGGAAGATAGTTTGCAACTGACGATGTGGGTTAGTGTGGGGGGGGAGATGAAGTCCCCCACATGCTGTCAAAGCAAAACGATGATACACAATGCCTGAGTACGAACACTTTAGGGTGTTTACGTTGTAAAGGATGATGGCTCTAAGAAGAATGTGTCTCAGGTTAACTTAACCGCAGGTGCAAGTGAATTCTCACCTGCCATGTGGGACTCGTACTTGTGGGTGACTTCTCCCCCCGCGTGCATCTCCTCTGGGGGGCGGCTGTACAGCTGGGTCTGAAACACACAAGTAGGATGACCAATCGTCAACCGTGGGCAGGACAGCGCGGGGTCAGGGGCAGTTAAAAGGTAAACATAAGTTCTTACATAACGCAGTAGTCAATCCTCACGATTGCTCAAAGCGCATTCATTACACTTTACTCCCTGGCAGAGCTGTTTCGGTGATGACATTTGAAATAATTTGTATTAACGTGGAATTTTGTTCAGATTGTTGCATCATAATAAGTGTTGTTTACAAATACTCCAGGAGAATGTGTTTTACATCTCGCACTCACCTGAACTGGTCTCTCCGTCCCTGCATCCCCCATGCCTGCGGTCAAGTGTCCAGCATCCTCTCTGTCCATCTCCTGGGACACTGCAACCAATGCGCACAATCACACATCACTGAATCTTTTCCCTTGTAAAAGTGCTTTCATATCATCCAGCCTGCCGTAATTACAAATGATGGAATGATTCAACTCCTATAAGAAAACCTGTTCAGCTTCGACCATCTAGTTCTGGACTCTAATTAGGTCAATTCTGCGTTGATTTGTTTACGCGAATGCTAAATTGGTCTCATGAAGCTGGCTGTAAGCTACACTGAATAGTCACTGTTAGCTGTGACCAGTAGAATGCATAATTGCTTGTACAGTTATATGGCTTTATGAAACCAGCCCCTGGTTGTATTTCAATGAGGTCCACCTGTTATTGCAACCAATCCAACACTCACCCTTTGTCGGATAATCAACGACCTCTGGCACGACTGCTGTGGAGCCCGTCAGGTGGCGCTGCTGGCTGAGATCGCCATGGGTGTGGGCGACAAGGTCAAGGAGAGATGTGTCGTTCTCATCTAACGCTGTAACACATCGCTGCATCTCAGGGTCACAACATGACATAAGACACAACTTCTGATACAGCACGGTATCCAATCCTCAGGTCTGATCGAGCTCCTTTACCAATTAGTCCCTGGCAGACCAGTTCAATCGAGCACCATCTTGACTTCTCTGGTATACATCCATCCATGCAAAGTCGGTAAGACTATTCAACATCCACCATTGCCTATAGCCAGGTACTCATTCATACAGGTGAGTGAACTGGAGCAATGTAGAGTGAATGAATATACCCATGATTCAAAACAGTACTGTAAGATTTTAACCTGGGTTCTCTTAACCGAGAGTCTGAGCTAAAACCACAGAGCCACTGTGGCAAGATCATTTCGAGATTTGGAAGGTCTCAACTAACAGGACTGGATGCAAATGCATAAAATCAAATCAATTAAAATAAGTCTTTTCATTTTAATCACCCTTCTAAAATGTTCCAATCAATTACAATTATATCACTATTTTCTGTGAGGGCCAATCAGGAAAAATGTGCCAAACGTGTGTGTGTAGGACTGAGTGGGTATTTTGAACCATAATGTAAAATTGATTGATAAATAAATCAACTGTTTCAATTTGAATGAAACTGACAACAATCATATAAGCAACTTAAATTCGAACTGACGACAAAATGTGGTGCAAAGGTAATTTTTAATAATAATATGTCTTTGCACTGATGGCATGGGCATATATCCGACTACTTTCCCAGTCAGAAACCTCAAGTGAATATCCAGTTGCTAATAACTGAAATGCCGTAATCATTCTGTTTGTTTAGGGATAGGTATGTTTGTCGTCTTACTTACCTGACGGCGGTTTTGCAAGAGAGCGTACATGCTCGACCCGAGGATTCGGGGGCATGACAAGGGAGGGTTGGCTTGAGGCGGGGGCCACTGTCAACTCCGTTGCTTGTTCCGGGGTGAAATGCATGAGTGCTGCCTTTCGTTCGGTGTCCCGCACTGCTCGGTCATCTGGAATAGTTCGGTACATGAGCCGTGGTCAAACACATGGCTATAAAAAAGTTCTTATATAGCACTGTGTCCAGTCCTCAGGACCGTTCAAAGCGCTTTACACTTTACTTCCCTGACAGACCTGTTCACTCAGACACCTTCTCGGCTTCTCTGGGAAGCATCCAGCCATATGCTACAATTAATGTGCGAGGGTTGCTCGTACACATATCCACCACTGTCTGCAGCTGAGTGAACTGGAGGTATTAATACCGCAGCACAGGATTTGAACCAGGGTTCTCGTAGTCGAGAGTGCCAAGGTCTACCCCTGAGCCATAGCGCTCTGTATATGTTATACACCAATGACTCAATGACAATTATCTGTGATGGATATAGAAACATGATTCACTTTTCTAGAAAAAATACACACAATTACTTACAATATTAATCATAATGACATTAATAAACAGCCTTGTGGTGTTGATTTAACAATGCCCTGGATCTGAATGCAGAGTGGGGTACATCTAGTTGCCATAACCAATTGGTGAGATACCATCAGAGTGTAGAGACCTGTCTACCCGTTATTTGGAGAGGTAGAAATATCACTAGACAGGTAGAAAAATCACTAGACAGGTAGAAATATCACTACACAGGTAGAAATATCACTAGACAGGTGGTGGATTGGTAAAAAATAAAGCGCAAAAAAGGTCTTCTAAAATCATATAATTTTATAGTATATACTTTGAAAATGGGTATCATAGTTTATTTCAGGTGTGACACAATACACACCCCGATAGGTTTGCATGCATGCGAGTTAACATTCATGTGCCCTCCCAAAAATGTTGAAACAATAAAATGTTTACCGTGCATAATGGCCTGAATGGGATTCATTGTCACACTGTAGTTTTTTCATTGAACAAATTATAAGTATTTCTCCCAGAGAACAACTTTTCTAACGTTGTATTTGCATAATGACTAGTGATTTAGAATTTTTGTTAAAGGTTTCGTCCATTTTGTAAGACATTATTTTTTGTTAATAATTAAATTTGAAAACACAGTTTGAACCTTTCTGGTATAAGATTATAGCAGAAGTAGACAGGTAATTATTTTTGATCAATGTCACAATATTGATAGTTATGCCCAACAGGCAAAGTTACACAACATCAGACTCACGTATTTGACTTCAAAACAAAACAGACACATCTGAGATGCGATTATGACTAGGTGGAGCCACTAACCGAGTCTGCGGAGGTTCGGCAGCATGTGGATGAGAAAGAGGCGGTAGTCCGGCTCGTTGCGGGCGACTGCATTCAGCCGGAGGTCAAGGTCTTGCAGGCGCTGGTTGTAGCGGAGACGATACAACTCCTGAAGACTGGGAACGTTGTTGTAGTATGTGATGTCAGTCAAGGCTCACACAGTGCACCGATACATGGAATAACCTTTCTGTTTTGGGGTGATTAAATCATCATGTGTATATTACATGACACAGGGTTTGTAATTCGTTCTCTTTTTGTTGTCCCTGTCACCAGGGGTGAGGTTGGCCATGGACATATATGGTTACTGTCATCTTTTCTTCCTTCTCCTTACTTCTCTCTCATTGCAGTGTGGATCAAAATGGCAACACACTAAAATGGCGACAAACAAAAATGGCAACACGCCAACAATTGTTTTTACAATTTCTCACCAGGCTTCATGATCGTAAAAACTACACCACTCACTGTCAGAGCTTCCCAGCCACTGGCACTGAAGTTAATTGCATTTGCTCTGGTAAGATACAGTGTTATAACCCCTGCTTCCTGGTGCGTGACCTGTGTCTGGACAACCATGCATGCCAAGTGGCTGGCCTAATTAAAGGGACTGAGAAAAATGTGTTACATCCGTTCTGATAGCATGGAGACATTTTTATACACTGGGTATATATTTTCCCATTAAAAAATTCATGTAGTAGTATTCCTATGAAAATACACACTACATGTCGTAGTTATCAATGCATTTCAATAAAGCATCTTTCAGTGATTCATTTATGATCATTATTAGCAAATTAACATAAAAATATTTCCTAACTGCTTGTGCTACAGCAGTAGGTTTGTGTGTCGCCATTTCGATTGTTGCCATTTCGATTGTTGCCATTTTGGTTGTCAGATTTGGATTTGTTGCCGTTTTGATCCGTACCCTTCTTTATCATCACTCTCCAAATCCTATCTTTTGCTGTTGTTCTCCAGTCTCCTGCCTCTCTCTCCAGATCTCTCTTAAGTCTTAACGCAATCCTCTAATTGCATATTTTAACATCTCGTGCTTAAAACACTGATAACATTGGTATTTTATTCAGAATTGTTTTGTTGGCGGATCACACAGATTTCCACTGGGATAAGTAAACATGAATTAGTGCTGTCCTACTAAATAACGGCTTACTGCAAGTAAATGTTGTGCTCTGAATGCCCATCTGTTCAGTACCACTGCTCTGTCACTCTCATGGAAAAACAGTAATGCAAGAAGGATATAGGTTGAGTTTCTCCAACATTTTCAGGTTGTCCAGACCCTGAAAACACCACAAGCAATTATTTACTAACCCAGAAATAAATTGTCAGTACATATATGTGTTAAATAAATCAAGATTGTGTGTGTGTGTGTGTGTGTGTGTGTGTGTGTGTGTGTGTGTGTGTGTGTGTGTGTGTGTGTGTGTGTGTGTGTGTGTGTGTGTGTGTGTGTGTGTGTGTGTGTGTGTGTGTGTGTGTGTGTGTGTGTGTGTGTGTGTGTGTGTGTGTGTGTGTGTGTGTGTGTGTGTGTGTGTGTGTGTGTGTGTGTGAGGGTTTATTAATCATGAACACATAATATAATATACAAAATGCAGAAAGGATTTACAACTTGGATGAGAGTTTGGACCAGTCTGTTGGGTACAAATATACTTGGTTAATACATTTTACTACTTACACTTAAATTAACAAAATATAAAAAATTCAGATGTTGTGTACAAGAATAAAATAAACAAGACCATAAAATGTTTCAGCATGATGTGTGTTGTTTAACATATTTTCCATTTTGGAACTTGGAAATGTAGAAAACTACACAAATACTAAGACACAACATGCAACATTAGGTCATATGAGTAACATGATCGTGTTGATGGTAAATCCGACTAGCCTGGTAAACAAAGCAATATTGGACAAATATACTACTTATAGACATCCTTGTTAGTTAACTAACAAAAGTTATTGCTATCTGCTGCTTTCCATGCCTCATGCAAACCTTGATTACAACTTTGTAATACCCTGTCTAGCACCAGAAAGTGTCTTTTGGCTTTGAGAGAAATGACAATGCATGATGGAGATTGTAGAGGGGCACGTGGTGTTATCTTCAAGATATTTCTGTAATCTGGGTCACAAGATTTTTCAATGCATTTCCCTTATTGCCTTCATGCTTTGTACAACAAGTTCGTGAATGAGCACTGTTTGAAAATATATCAATTATCAAAGAATTGCATGTCATTCTATGCCAAGCTATGTATTGCCTTTTGCACAGTGGACTAGCATGTGAAGTACCAAACGTATTGAACTAAATTACTTTTTAAGATAATGCCATGCTGTGAAACAAAGAACAAAAAGTTCACTTCATGGTGTTTGGTGGCTGCACTGCAAGGATTCGGGGAATGTTTCATAAAACGACATAAGGTCTAAGGGGTTAATAAGGGGTCATACCGCCAAGTTGTCAATGGCATTCCGTGACAGGTCAAGTGACTTGAGCCGGGTAAAGTTGCGGAGTGAGCTGGACAGTGAACCAATCTTCTCATGGTAGGTGCCGGGAAGGGAGAGGGAACGCACATCCTCTGAGACGACACAACAACAACATTTACACAACACACAAGTAAGTGAATGTTAACAATGTTTACACAACATACTAACTCTAAGAATGTCAACAATACAACAACATTTATACAACACACGTTGCAATTTACAGTGTTTTACACAACATATAACTCTTTGAATGTAATATATAACTAGATGAACAACAAACACAACAATAACCACTATACAACACACTTAGCAACAACATTTTTCACAACACACAATTCTACATATATTGACAACAACACAACAGCTTCCATACACCACCCAACTTCAAGTGAGTGGCACTGAGTGGCAAACAATTTAAAGCATCACTCAAGACTCACCGTTTACCAATAATTCTTGTTTTTCTAGCAATTGATGATCATAATTAATTATTCATACATTCATTTTAATTATTAAAAATGTATTGCTATTATATTAATCAGGCATGTGAGAGGAGGCAAGTCAGTTCCGAAGAACATTTGCACACGGCACAGTTAACTGGTAAAGAAGGGGTCATACAGAAAACGACATCTGTCTGTGATGTAACCTTGTACATTTTCAGACTGCTTTCTTGTATTACACAATCAAATATGGCGTATAATCTCAAACACATTAATTTTGATGTGTAGTCTGTAGATGTTTTGAAACACCACACCACAAATAAAAACTGCAATCAGTGGGACTGTACTGTAAATGTTTAAAAAAAAACACGATTCATTGTAAAACCCAGAAATTTTCAAAGACCCTCGGAAGAATCACCCAAGATCACTGTCACACTGTTCTTGTGATGTAAAAAAAACCATTGTTTCCATTGCCCATTGGCTCTCCCTGGTCTACCCCCGCCTTAAGATGTTTTGTTCAATCTAACACACATTTCCTCAGGGGATTCCGTTCTTCATTCGATTTACAAAAGGTTATACTTGACATAGCCTCTCAGGTGTTATGCTTGGAATGTCTGTGGACGTGATGGTGATTTGTGGGAATGACAGACGAGCTCACGATCATTGTATGTGACATTTTTAGATTGCTTCGTGCAGACCAATAAATTTTGCATGTCGGGACGCTGTTTCTTGATCCTATTTTATGCCCATTGTCCAGTGTATGTCCACGAAACTACTGATACCTAAATTTGCAGTCACCCTTCAGTTGCAGCTTGGTGGTAATGTCAACTATAAAGTCAATGCTATGATGGAAGCAAAAATAAAACTTTAGACAGTAGCGGACATGCAAAGAAAGACTCTGTCTGATTGCTGAGTGGCCAGACATGCAATGACACAGCGCGTGTTATTGGGTCACGAGTTCGAGTGGTGACAGAGCGATCGTGTTCGTTACTAGTTCATGTGCCATCTATTGAATCGTGTTACTGCCATGTTGAATTCGCAAAATATTACTATAATTCTTCACTCACCATTTCGCCACTATTGTGCTTGATGTTCATGAAACTCTTCAAGAACATTCGGTGAAATTCAAACACATTCGAGGGTACTCGAATGAAAAATCCAAGAACATTCAAGACTTTTGGTGACCTGGCCGTGACAATCTCCGGCTGCCTACTAGACTATGCCACTCGCCAGTAACTAGTTGTCAGAATTAATATATATAACTCTATCCATGTCATTTTGCTGATATATTGACACAAAAACTAAAAATAACTTGGCTTATGTCATCAATAATAATAATAGTTTATTTCTTACGTAACTAAAACAACATTGACCAGGTTCACGGGAAACCTGTGTCGACAAAACATTGTTTGTTAGATGTGTGCTGATTGGCTGAACATGACATAATATATATTGGATAGACCTAGACCAATCATTAGGTTTTCCACTTGTACCACTTTTTCCCGAATCCGACTGTATGAATGGGAATGCAAATTTCTGATGTAGAGCATAGTAAAATTGGCCTTATTTGGTCATGCATCTTTCCAATGGTAGGCGTGTGCGAATTGTAAGCTGTGCTCTGATTCGCAGTTCCTAGCTACCTGGGGTAATTTAAATGCGGCTTACATTTAAAAGGACGACGGTCATGAATGGGATCTACAACAGGAATCAACACAAATGTTGAACTTGTTAAAAAAAATTTTTTTTTACCAGTTTTGCCCTCCCATATTAAAAAAATTAAAATTCGGATTTGTACAAATCACAGAAATGGCCAAATCGGGTTCATGAACTGCAAAATTCCACAAAAGTTTCTCATGCCTGATAAATGGCTTATATACATATGTTTACTTATCTACTCATTTATTTTCTCTAAAGACAATAAAATACAGTTGATTTTATTTTGTAGTAATAGACGATAGTTTAATGTATCCGCCTTTACCCTTTAGTCCACTCCTGTAGTTTAAAATTACTTTTTTCAAGTACATTCATTTGTATTAATTCATTAAGTTTATGGGACTCTGGACTGTGCTTGATAATATCTCATTGTGCCTGCACTACAATGCCACTGTGTTTGCGATTACCGCACTGAACACTGTAAAGTGTAAACAATAACAATCATTCAGCACATAACTGAATAATGCCAATGTTTAAGTGCTTACCTAATAATGGATGTGGTCCAGTAATATAGCAAGACCTGTAATTAATTCGAACATCAGTGCCTGTCAGTCAGGGCTCGATTATGTAATTGTAATTTATTTCTATGTTACACACAAACTGAAATTTTATAATTGATTCTGCTTTAGATTTTCCAAAATTGAAATTGTAGCTACACCTGTACATGTAATTATGTTGTGTGACTGAAAGAAATACAAAATAGCTGTAATAAGATTGTTTTCAACCTAGAAATGGGGAACCTTAAATAATATCCATTTATCTGAATGTCAATGAGTCATTCACATAACAGTTACACAGTGATAATTACAAACGCAGGTGTGATTCTGAGGTCCTAGCAGTTTACTGTAATGCACATAGCTTCTGTTTGATCGGAAGGTAGATTAGGATATGCCAGTGGTCATAGGTCAATATACCCTTTGTTGTTTTAGTCAGCAAGTTGACATAAAACTAAGCTAGACTGTCTGACTTGAGCAGTTGAGCTGCGACGCTGCTTCTGAAATTTGTAGCAGTAATTAGCACCTTTCTCTTCTGTGAGAAACAAAGCCTTGTAATTTGTATGCAGCAATTGTTAGCCTGGTGTTGGCTATCTAGAGGTTTCACCAGAAGAAGCCCAAGATCCTGTTGACTTTGTTGCATACACATGTGATGTGCGAGTCCCAACGGAGGTCAGAGGTGATCTTGACTCTAACGTATTTTGCTTCTGTCTTAGTACTGAGGGCATGACAGTGAAGGCATTTTGTTATTTGTGTGTCTTTTGGTGATGCTCATTGTACTGCATTTTCTGTGGATGGAACGACATCTTCCAGCATTGTTCACAGGCTGCTAATCTGTCATGGTCTTGCTGTAGGTCATGTGATCTGATCTTGTGGGCTGGTGACATCTATTGGCAGATTATGTGATCCACGAAGAGTCTGGGAGTAGAGGTCAGTCTTGCAGGAAGTCATTTATGTACAGCAGTAACAGGCTAGGCCCTAGAACCGAACCTCTTGGGACCCCAAGTTCTACTGGTGTGTACCATGATCGTGCTCCACTGATGACAACAGCCTGTTTTATGTTTGAGAGGAAGTTCTCAATCCATTGGTGAATCCTTCCAGTTATGCCATAATTCTGGATTTTATCGCTGTGATTCACTTTATCAAATGCTTTTGAGAAGCAACCTGGACTCGCATTATGTATTCTGACTGCATAAATATCTTATGTATGCGCTGAGCAAATTTGTCACATCAAGTGTGCATGGTGGGCTTGGCTTTCGGTTGGGGGGCACGTCTGGCTAAAAATTAATTTGAAATATTTAGATGTTGGATCAGATTACTTCGAAATTAATTCAGTGCTATATTCAGAGGTAGATTATTAATCGCAAGGATCAACGTGTGGATTACTAGCGAATAAATACCAATGGCGAACATGATGTGACATGTCACGGTCGCACCCGCGCGCGAAATCTGATCCCGTTTGTTTTTGTTGGTCGAAACTCGAGTCGACACTAGTCATATACTTCAAACATAACCAGAAAGTTAACATTTAAACTTGAAGACATTTGCATAACCTCATATGCCATTAAGCGTAATAAAATGTCCAGCTATACTCCGCATTGTTGACACTGCTGCATTATCTACAGATTTGTATTCGATTGGCGAAAGTCGAACCGTCGAAACAACAACACCGCATTACAAACAATGTCAGACAAGCTACAACTGCAGACAAATACTGCCATTGATTTACAATAGTATGTAATGCAGGTTTTACATAGCGTCTTCTGCTTACCGTCTACGCATGACATATATTACATACCTACCCAAATTATTATGTTTTAATTGAACTCTTTCACGAATCCACTCTTCCGAGATTGTCAGCGCCATTTTCAAACAATGTTTGCTGTCATGTGCCCAGGCAAACTGCAGTTATAACGTGAAGCGTGATTGGTCAACGGTAACCTTTTAACCTCTGATTCACTAGCCACGAGCCGATTTACCCGGTGTAATAACCTCCAGATGGTAGCACTGTGGTACTTCAACAAAACGTGCACAGCGCGACATTTTAGGTGCACGTTTTTATCTTCTGAGTCACAAAAAAGACGTTGCGTTTACTCGACTCATTGGTAGCGCCGTGTTTTAACTCGTCGTGTAGCGGTCTCCGCTTGGCTATTTACCTCATACATTGCTGACATGATCTCAACGGTAAGCCGTAGTTGTCCTGCGTGTTTTTATTTTAGACGTTTCACCTGTTTTTAAAAATATATTTTACGACGTAACTTTGTATAAAGTTAATAAACAGAATATAATAGAGTTTTCATATTTATGGACGTTGTGGTCTTTTGTTATATGTAATCTTCTTCTTCTTCGCCTTTTCCTTCTAGGTGGGGTCAGCGGCCCGAATTCTTGATTTCCATAATGTTCTGTCCTGGGCAACCTCCAGGGTAATCCGCAGTGCCTGCATATCCCTTCGGACGCAATCCATCCATCTCCCTCTTGGTCTCCCCCTTGGTCTTTTTCCTGGCATTGGTCTTTTTCACTGATAACTCCGGATAGGTCTCTCCACTTGCCCCACGCTGCACTGACCCTTGCTCTTACTGCTTCCTCTGACCCTCCTTCTTCACTGACGGTGACACCTAAATATTTGAATTTATTCACCTGTCTGAGGCTCGTGCCTTGGCTGTCTTTGATGTTTGCTTTTGTTCCTCTCCTGCTACTGACCAGCACTTCCGTTTTCCCGATGTTGACTTTTAGTCCCTTGCTCTCCATCCCAATCTGCCATCCAAGCCATCTCTTCTGCATCTCCTTCTCTGTATCTGTTACAGCAAGACCGGCACATCGACTATGCCGTGAGTCAATGGCCTGAAAATTGTAATCGAGATTCATTGATACTTCTTGTTTAGAAATAGATAAATAGGTTGCACGCCTATAAATTTGGGAGTCGTAGTTGTTTTGGCGTGGTAAATGCGCGTTATAAATCGGTATTTTAACGATAACTAAAAGACGAAGGAAGTTGTACCAATAATGAGCGCATTCATTTTAGTTTTGAACCTTTATGCGTATTCAGAGATCCAGGTTATTATTTTAGATCTCATATTACCGTGGTCTGTTGGTGCATAATTTATTTCAAAACGGTACAATTTCGTGAATTTTATTTAGTTCAACATTCAACAATGATTTTCTGAACATCGCATAGGTTGCGCGGTCGACACGCAGTACCTTCCTGCTCTACGAGGTTTGTGGTGCAGTGGTCTTCTTTGAAATGCCGTTGGTAGTAGATACAGAATGGAATTGTAGTAAATATGAACGCAACATTTAAATATAAAAACACCTTAAATTTAGTCATTATCTTAAGCTAAAATAATTATTTCTATTACAAAAGACAAACATCAACAGCATAACTATATACGATGATGATGAAAATTATATATATATATATATATATATATATATTGGCACTGACCGAATACTTTTGTTCTTTTTATTCTCTTAGTACTCACCTGGTGCTGGACGGTTACTCACTTGGTACTCACTTGTACTGGATGCTAACTCTCTTGGTACTCACCTGGTAATGGGCAGTTACTCTCTTGGTACTCACCTGTACTGGACGGTTACTCTCTTGCAGTGGTGGGCTGTAACGAAGTACATTTACTTCGTTACATTACTTAAGTATTTTATTTTGAAATCTGCTTGTAACGAAGTACATTTTTAGAGAATTACTTTTACTTGTAAATAAGTACTTTTTGGTTTACTTTCTTACTTTTTACTTCTAAATTTTGTTGTACTAAAGTCTACCGCCAATTTTAAAATTACGCTCGACCCCTGATTGTGTAGTTGTTGCTTTGCGCTCGGGCGACATCATGGCATCAATCGTGTTTCACGCTGATCTATTATATAACTGGCGCTTGGTTTCCGAGACGTCCCAGCATGTGTTAAAACCCACGAAGAGTCTGTTTGATTACAATTAAAGAATAAATGTGGAGCAAGGCATTGTTTGTTTTGTGCATACATCAATGATCAGTTGCATTTCCCTGCTGCCAGTCCTGGCTTCTCACATCGGTGCTTCCGTACGACCAGTGCATCGACCATGCCGCTGTGGTGGTCCCAGATTCGTACCGAGCCAGGATTCGCCTTTGTTACTAACGTAGTTTCCGTTAGTAATACATCAAGTATTGAAATAATATTGTTATCACGCACATTTTAAATAAAAATGGATTAACTTATGTGATCGTTTTCACTCATTCGAACGTGTTGTGTTATTTAGTCGAATCTCGGCACGGTCATGACGTATGCCGTTGCCACTACGTCAGAGCGCGTCAGAACAGATAAAAGCGATCATTGCGTATGCGCGATATGCGTTTAGACGAATCATGGACTGGTCGAATCTGGGACCACCCCAGTGATATACTATGTTGATGTGTAAGCAATTCCACATAACTTGTATATTTTATATGATGAATTGCGTCATAAATATTAGGCGTAACACTTCACCACGCAAATCGTGTTACTGATGCATAAACTTATGAATTCATCAATCGTCTATGAAATGGGGAGTCGTAGTCGTTTAGGCGTGGTAAATGTGCGTTATAAATCGGCATTTTAACGATAACTGAAAGACGAAGGAAGTCGTGCCAATAACGAGCGTATATTTATTTTAGTTTTGGATCTTTATACGCGTTCAGCGACTGAGAGCCAGGTTATTATTCTAGATCTCATATTATCGTTCATCTCCGTACATCGTGGTCAGCTAGTGCATGATTTATTTCAAAACTGTACAATTTCGTGAATTTTATTTAGTTCAGCATTCAACAGTGTGTAACAATGTTTTCTGAACATCGCATGGACTGCGCGATTGACACGCAGTACCTTCCTGCTCTACGAGGTTTGTGGTGCAGTGGCTGCATTGGTCTTCTTTGAAATGCCGTTGGTAGTAGATACTAAATGGAATCGTAGTAAATATGAACGCTACATTTAAATATCAAAACACCTTAAATTTAGTCATTATCTTAAGCTAAGATAATTACATCTATCACAAAAGACAAACATCAACAGCATAATTAAACTGGTAGCATCAGAAGATCTTATATAAGTTTGTATATGTATATGTATATGTATATGTATATGTATATGTATATGTATATGTATATATATATATATATATATATATATATATATATATATTCATATTTACTACTATATATATATTGCCATTGACCGATACTTTTGTACTTTTACTTAAGTAGTTTTGTGGAGCGGTACTTCTACTTAAGTAATTTTTTCGGGAGTACTTTTACTTTTACTTAAGTAATTTTTTGGGAGGTTACTTTTACTTTTACTTAGTTACTTTTCTGAAATACTTATTACAGCACTGGCCCCCTCTGGCTACGTCACTGATGGCTAAGATGTTATGGCTCAGAAAATGTTCTTACAAATTGTCCTCTCTGCCTCTGGAATGTATAACTCGTTTGAAGTCTTTTCCAGTGACATACCATGTTGATGTGTAAGCAATTCCACATAACTTGTATATGTTATATGTCACACTATTAAATAGTCATAACTATGACATTTAACACGTTGTGGCTGAGATAGGTAGAAAACTTACGCGGCGAATTTTAATCACATAAGCAATCTTTTGAGATATGGGATATCGCAAACTTTGCTACAAACATGTGATTTTTAGTAAATAGACTAAAACAGGTTACTGCTGCAGCATTTATTGTTTGTACCAGTTTCAACGATTCCAAGCATTGGCACTGTTCTTGATATGTTATGGCTAAGACACAATATCCAGGGGACAAACTTTCAAACTCGGTAATTTTTAATATTTATATTTTCTTAAACATGTTGGGTAAAATATGATTGCTAAATAAATAAAGTCTGCATTAACATAAAAGGTAAACAGCTGTTAAGCAAACATGCAATATCAGTGGTTAAAGTACAAATATATTAGATGGGACACGTTATGGTCAATACATTCCAGCATATCAAGTAGAACAAATATGTCAAATTACTGAATAACTGTTACGGTAGAGACTAAACATATCGAGGGGGAACATATAACAGCAAACATACAACAGCATTCTTTACATCGTGTAAAGCGGTTCTTGAAAATGGAAAGCTGGGGACAAGAAAATACAAGTTACTGTACAATGGCTCATATATACTTATATTTTAATATGTACTTATGTAGTAACTGTGTTGGTTCAGTGCGACTTTTTATCCTGCCTCCCAAATGCTGGCATTGCGGTTTCATGTCAATCAAACTACCCACTCAAATATAATAAATTATCCTGATTAGCCATAGCCTGAAATAAAATTAGCCATAGCCTAAAATAAAACACAGAAAGATACATGATCTTGTGATGGGTGATTTAATATATACACACACATACTTAAACACCACAGTGTCATATATTGCATATAAAGTGCTGTTTCGCTCAGTTAGCGTCACTGTTTATGTACACAACTAAGCGCGCGGACCTCGGTGTTAGGTGTCAGAGAAGGATCCAACGAGAGCAGCGCTTAAATACTATCCGTAAAGTTAATCAGCATGGTGTGAGGTTTACAAGTAAAACATTATATATATATATATATATATATATATATATATATATATATATATATATATATATATATATAAAACACAAAACAGATTGTGATAATAAGAACAGCGCTTAAATACCATCTGTAAAGTTAATCAGCATTTACCGACCACACAATGTAAGCATGTCTGTACACATCCTCTACACCCGCTTCAGATCTACTGACATATTACTTCAGTGCATTCAACACAGCATCACCAGAAGGTACAAATGATTCGTTATATATATTTATATATATATATATATATATATATATATATATATATATATATATATATATTTATTTCGAGCCAGAGGAACCTTTATACGCCGGCCCGATGGAAATTTGTGAAAATCCAAGTTTAGTGGATGATCAGGACTAGTGAAAGTAAGACACGCTTTCCTAGCTAGGGGCGGAATCACAGCGAGTAGACACATTACTATTAATTCACGAAGACTTTCACATGCCTTTCAACAATTCAATATGTCGATCTGACGATCTTATACCGTCCTCAAATATTGACATTCAAGTTTCCCTAACATATACTATCCTTGGCAATGTATTATCCGTCAGCAGTTGTCACGATTCGATCTTTCACCATGGAAAAATGTTGAAAATCAACACCCGTCTCTGTTTGGACATTACTAGTCTGCCCAATTTTTAATCCCCACTACGTAGCCTACAACCTAACATTAACCCGTTCACACAAATAATTCAACGACGCGCAACGAAGTCGTGTTATCAGGCTATTACATTTTACTGTACCGGTAATTAGGTCTTATTCTTCACCGCCCAGACAGACGAGCAAACTCTGTTGTCTACAAGTCGACATAAATCAACTACCACACGGACAATGCTTGTGCACACGTCCGTAGTTATTCAGCTCAAATCTCTGTATGACAGGTCACCACTCAGTGCGTCGAAGATACTAATCAGAACGTATCGATTCCTGCGTGAACTTCTCAAGTGTTGCCAATAATTAAGTTGATTATATTTAGTAACAGCTATGTCTACACCATTGTATAATGGTCAATATGGAGCACGTTATTCTTAGCAATATATGGAAACACAACACCATCCTCCACTTCCAACCCGTTTCCCAGTCAGGGCTGTCTTGTGAGTCCCAACTCACCGAAACAGTCCATGACTGGATAACAGTTATAAACAACACGACACAAATATATGCCATCTTGCTTGATTTCGCCAAAGTCTCCGAGTTCGATAAAGTCCCTCACAAACGCCTCTTATCAAAATTAGCTTTATATAGACTAACTGGAAACACCAATAACTGAATGAAATAATTACCTTTGCATAGAAAACAGAACATCAGTCTACAGTGCCCTGTCGGGCAATATATGTGTTACATCTGGAGTATCACAGGGCTCAGTCCTAGGGCCAGTTCTATTTCTAATATACATAAATGTCATAAACAACACCATTCACTCTCCCATACGGCTCTTTGCTGATGACAGCGTTATATATCGCAAAATCACATCTGAAACTGATAACAGCATCCTCCAATCTGACCTGATCAAACTACAAACATGGTCCAACAAATGGCGAATATTGTTTAACATCTCCAAAGTGTGCATCTCCCAATAACAAACCAAAACAAACCCAGACTACATGAATTCTTATTGCCTCTTCGCTATGCCACTCTCCCCAGTCTCCAGCCACCCATATCTTGGAATACAATTAGATATTAAACTTAGCGAATCATATCGTTGGCATAGTTTTTAAATCTTAAGTATGATCAAAATCATCAAACGATTTCTCGGACCATGCAAACCTGATGCAAACGAAACTGCATATAGCGACTGTCCGACGAAAACATGAATATGCCTCTCCTATATGGAATCCACTCACCACCACCCGAATTAAACGTCTGGAACAAGTGCAGCACTGTGCAGCCAGATTTATCAAAAACGACCATGGACTCCAAACAATCTTAATAGCCCTCGGATGGCCCGCTCTTGAGCGACGCGGTATTATTAAACACGCCATGACATTCTACAAAATATTAAATAACATAATCAACATCACACCACAACCAGGCCTATTAAAACCGTCAAAATAAAACCGTGGCCATTACATAGCCACCAGGTGCCGCATCATCACTGCAGTGATATTTTTCTACCTCCGAGCAATCCGCATCTGGAATAAGATCCCACCACATATTACTGAAATAGAAAACCCCCAAAGCTTTTCAAAAAAAATCATTAGCCTCTCTTTCACCACACCCAATCACCTAAGTTGCGTGTAAAACAAAGAAAAAAGAAACAAACAAACACGCTACCCAAAGCATGCGCACAAGAAGCACCACAAACGTATGCGTTAGCCCAAGTTTGGGCTGTTTGAAGGAAACCACCTGAGACACATGAGTCTACGCACGACATTGCTATGGGCTACAGTCAACTTACGATTACTCTGCGTGATATAACTGAGTTTTTGTGTTTGCTGGCGATTCTCATGATATTGGTTTTACCGGCGTTCAGTTTTAGCAGTTGCAGTTGCTTCGATACGTACGATCAATAAACAATTGATTCATAACCATATGACCAACTTAAGCAGATGCACTGGCTTCCCGGTTGCATATATAATCAAATTCAAATTGGCTACTGTTACATACCATGACGACTCCTGCCTGTCTCCATTTGTGATTACGCATAATGAGTTTGCGTTTTCAAGGATATATGCGCTGTACAAGTGTTACAATTTCCGTTACTATACATAGAACACGCAGTCAAATACAGTCCATAAAATACAGCGTTCTATTGCTCATGCGGGTTTTGCTCACATGTGCTCACATCAGCTCACCATTTACGAAACGTCTTATCACCTCGGGTGCGTACGCATCAAAGCCGACAACGTTGAGCATGTTCGGAACGTCGGGATCAGCGATGGTGAACCCGTTGCTCTTCATAGCGCAGACGACAAGCTTGGCATCGGGTAACTTGGCCTGCCGGCGGTAATCCTGCATCACCGCCGCAGGGCTCAACTGAGGACGGTCCGGTATGTTGGCAGTGTAGATGACGATCACGTCGAATTGGCGATGTTGTGGCGATTCGTACCGCTGCAAGGCATACTGTATGGGCTGGGTACAGTCCGTTTCACCACCAGGCACGCGGCGCATTGCGTTTTCCGCCTGCGGCAACGTCATTTCCGGTTGGATGTCCGACGGTCGAACATCTCTCGAGAAGGAGACGATTTCGCAGTGTTCTTCCGTTCTGGCTGTAACGAGGACCATGGCAGCTGCGGCTGTAGCGGCATGCACACTACGACATCCGTTCACAGATCCTTGAAACATCGCTGCACTTTCATCCAGAGCGAGTAGAAATCTCTTATTTCGTGTAGGATGCATAAACGTGAAGGTTTCGTAGAAGGCGCTGTCGAGCGCATTCGAGATGGCTTCGTTTGGGACCCATCTTATACTACCTTCGTCTCCTCGTCCTCTCTGGTATGTCAGTCGGGCGAGCAGCACGTTGAATGGGTGAATCCTTGCATCCTCCAAACGGTGGATATCTCCTAGCCGTGTGATGATCGTCACCTCGTTCTGGCTGCCGGGATCCAAGATCCCGATGGCCGACATCTTGCCCAAGTTGCGTATCATGGCGGTCATCGGCATGTGTTCGAGCAGAGCCTCCCAAATGGGCGGTAAGTGGAGTAGTCGTGTGCTCACGTGTTCTCTCACTAGTTTGTGTTGTCTTATCCTCTCAGCCAAGTCACCCGTGTCGAGCGTCTCCGGGTTGTTCTGAGCTTTCACGGCCTCGACTGCTTGAAGGTACTGCAACACATTCGCATCGGTCGCTTGGAGATCCTGTTCGGCTTCGTTAAGCCCCTTTGCAATGTACTTGAGGACGGCTGCGACGCCACAACCGTCGCTAGGACCGGCTTTAGGGTGAGCCATACGCAATACACCCTGATGTCTCCACCCATGGCGTCTTCCGTACTTCGTCACGTGCTCCGCCAGTAGTCGCGCCCCGTTCGGAACCTCCATAAACCGCAAATACCAACGGGAGATAGCCTCACGGAAAGCTCGGCCCCATCGAATCTGCGGGTACTCATCGGACCATCCGGGAGTGAGACAGTAATTGATAAACAGAAACAGTTGCGTCGGCGTTCGGCAGATTTCGCATAGGTTGTCGTAGCAATACGTTCTGGTGGCTGGGTCTACCCTCTGTCTAGCGCACATCGCCACGGCAAACACGAGTGCTTCCTGTTTGGCCGTAACGCCTTGAACACTGTATTCAATGACCATGTTTACCACCTCTTGACCATTGCTTGATTGAAGCATTCGGGTAACACAGGTAGCATTCTGGGGTGTTAACTGGTTGTCGCCGACTTGGTACGTTGCACTGTCACACCCGAGACAGAGCAGTCGAGCCAATCTCTCAACGTCACTGACACCGACGGCCATTGCTGGCGTGTTTGCACAATGACGCTTCCAACAAAACCACCGAGAGAACCTATACGCGTAGACACCCATACGTGATTGTACGCCTGCCGCCCACGTCACTAGAAGGTGTATTGAGTCTAGTTGATATTTAATTAGCTGACATACATAGCGTAACTAGGCGCGTCTGTCTTTCATAGCGTTCTGGTTCATTACATGCGGTGAAGGCGCCGATACACCTTACGATGCGATCGCAACGGTTGTCTCGTACAAATGACTCGATTGAATCAGTCGTTGCGATCACACTAGGTTAACAAAGCTGTGCATACAAACAACTGTTGTAGAGTAGGCGTACATGCAATGATACAACATGATTAAGGTCATCTCGATATTCAGCTTACTTTGGCACAGCCAAGAGAGTAAACTTAATCAAGTCGATTGAATCTAAAACTGCCTATTTAACATTTGGAATGTGTGACAGTGATGTTTTGACTCCTTGCGTAGTATAAGAGACGTTTGAACTCTGTCACACAATGAGATAAGAGTGCATCATGGCATCCAGTCTTGCGGAATGCTCAAACAATTTATTTTCTGACAGACATGTTTAATTCAATAACATCTTGACTTTTTCTGTGATCATAGAGTTAACGTAGTTAACACTAATAAAACACCTATCCACAACGGGTACCGGTCAAAATGGCGACAAATCCAAAACGGCGACAACCAAACGGCGACACATCCAAAACGGCGACAACCAAAATGGCGACAACCAAAACGGCGACATGCCAAAAACGGCGACACATCCAAAACGGCGACAAACAAAACGGCGACACGCCAAAACTTGTATCCGTTACAACGCATAAACCATTTTGCTACAATGTGTTACAAATTTAATTACAGTAAACGAGAGTACGAGACCTAAAAGCATTATGGTACGTTGCAGGCAATAGAAGAGACACATTTCCCGTCGATGTAAAACATTTCATGTAAATAAACCTGGCGAGGCCTAACCACATGGATTGAAACATGGTTGATCTTTCAACACATTACCAGGTTGAGGTCGACAGTAGACACAGAGTCACAGTAGACTTTTACCGTGACCATGTGGCATGATGAAAACGACTCCGAATGTAATGAGAAACTGATGAGTTAAACATTTGCCGTGTCATGTTAACGTGTTGATCGATGTCTTCTCTTACTTATCGAGTCCTTGCCCCCAGATGTACGTTTGCGATACGATCGCACAATAGAATGCATCAGTTGCGCCCGCAGATAAATTTGAGGGCAACGTGTCAAAATGGCCGGACGTGGCGTACATCGATGTAGTGATCTGCCTGGGCCTGTATTCTCGAAAAGTAAATTACACCGTACGTAAGAATTTTCGTAAATATGGCGGATTCTTACTTAGCTGCGAAAATTCGTATGGTCGTATTCTCGAAAACGTTAAGAATTTTCGCAGCTAAGAATTTCGTATCTTACGTACGGAAATCTCGCGAGGATTTGTTTGCGTTGCAACGGGCACGCTCACTAATTTTGGGGATGTTTTGCCGTTTTAGTTCTGCTCACATGTTCTGGCAGTGAATGGAAAAAGAACAACACGGATAATTATCCAAAGAAAACTGGTGATTAGTCTAAGCCACAATGAGTCTAAACCACTGAGAAATATTCCTGCTCATAAAATAAACGGCATAACATAAGCGAAGCATTTGATCAGAAAATAAAGAAACATAACGCAAGCAAGGACACACTCGGCTGTCACACAGAAGAGCAGGCCGAGTTGACAGTCAACGGAATGTCAAGGTTTACAGTTGCAATGAATACGAATTTGCTGCTACGCGAGGACTAACTACGTTAACATATACTGCCTACATGTCAATGTGAGTACAGTTGTTCGATAAAATGTTCGTATGTATGTAATGTCGATTACTATGCAGACTAAGTCTAAGACTAAGACGAAGTCTACTAAAGTCAAGACTAGTGGCTTAGGCTAAGGTCTAAGCGACAAATCAACAAATGGGAGATTTAAATAATAAGACAAATCACTGAGTCAGTGATTCATTGTAATTTGTATCGCCATGACTAGGACCTAGGTGTCGCAATGTCTGGAACAACTGTTCTAGGTACACAGGGAAAATTGTGACACAGGTGTGTGTCATGGTGACATGGGGTTTCAACATGACCTGGTAAATTATGTTTTAGTATTTACTCATTTAACGCAAACTGTTCGCGTTACAAACTGGGACAAATTCAGAAATATTAACTGAGTTAGATGGTGTTTTAATGTATGAGACTAACTTTCTAACATATTGGTGAAGCATAAATATTATCTCAAAGATCAGTAGTCCATACACACAGTACATGTATGTTATAATGATATATAATAATATTACACAATTAAAATACACTGTCACTGTAAATAATATAATTACATAAGTACTTTCATGTACAGTTTTTCATTGCTATCGACTATAATATATTTTGTATACTTACAGAACACAGCCCAGCACAATCTACCAAATAACTAAGATGACACAGTCAGGCTGAAAAATGGTAAGAACAACAGGTGCGTTACAATATGTTGTCATTGTGTGATGGTATGTGCATCTTGGCACATACCCATAATTTGACAGATCACCTAACCCACACCATCCTACTTATTTATTAGTGCAGTAATGATATATAATCAAACGTCATAATGCCTTGTATTAATACATGTACCTTTTGTCACCATGCTGCTTACAACTCAGTTTATATATTGATGACATAACAATAAAGAACATTGTTTCTTAGAAATAATTACTAAAGAGTGACCATTTAAAATATCTGAAAATTGTCTTTACCCAAAATGTAAGCATAAACAAGCTGTTATATGTTGCATCTGTTTACAACTTGAATATTGCATACCATACAGTTTTCATATGGATGTAATTTATTGTCTGTATTTGCCTCTGAGCTTGATTGATGAGAATATGTTACCTTATTCATATGGTTTAAATTACTCATAAAGTTCTACTACCCTCTGTAGGGTATGTAGTATCTATCTACCCCAAGTCTCATCAATTAGTATCTTAAAACATCACTGCATGCCATTGTGTATGTAAACAATGTGATTGTTTCTCAGCTATACTATAATTAAAATCTGGCTAGTTTTTCCTTGTATTGATTAACAAGTGAAATATAAATTTCTTATGATGTGTTATATAAATCACATATGTATATGTTTAGAGAGACAATGGATGAGAATGACAGATAAGGATTTATAGGATGCACATAAATCATACGTAAATTTATACATACATCTTACGTTAAGTTAATAATCTTCTTTATATTGATCAGAATTACAAGTGCTGATCTGTAAATGTAATGTCAAAATATATATATTTGTGTCACTGTCGGTTGTTTTGGAGAGAAAATAAATGTGTTTACTGGCACCCCTTACAAAAAAATACCATTCAAATACCATTCAGTGGTATTTAAATTGAGACTACCACTGAGTCCTACTAAAATATAATTGAATGGTCCCATGGTAACTGAATGATACTGAATGGTATTCAATGGTAATGAGTGGTATACCATTGGTTTTTTTTGTAAGGGACCTTCATATGAATAATTGCACATCACCACATCATTCTCATTTTGTTGACACAAAAGTAGGTGTATTTGCATAACTACAGTACTGTCGTTGTTTGATAAATTATGTTTTAATAAAATATGCAATCACTAAAGACATGTTGGCACAATATTCGTGCGCTCTAAATGTGTTAGTAGTACTGATCGAATACCATTTATATTTTTATACCTCCTCCCTAAATAAAACCCCACAGATGTCAGATGTGAAAGCTAATCTTTTAACGTACTGTAAAGTTCATATCGTGTAATAAGATTTATTTGTTAATCATATATCCAGGATGTTTTAATTTATTTTATAAAAAATAGTGTAATGATGTTGTAGGATAAAAATAAATCGTGTAGATGTCAATTCCGTTACATTTACGGGTGCAATACGGTGTTATTATAAAACGGAAACGTTCATGTGTAGCTAAACGTGCCTCATAAATAATAACTATCGAACACGCTGTCTTAAAAAATGCGGCGAATTACTAATCGGTCCTGCTTAATGGCTGGTCCCGGTTATTGATATTTTATTGTGGATTTTTGCATTGGCGCATATGCGGAATCTGCTTTCAAAGACGGTATTTATGAAGTTACAACTGCCAATAAAATAGACACACACGCATATATGTGTCATTGAAGCGTACACTATTTATTAAATATATGTTGGCGATGTTGTCATACAATCAATAATAACTGAGAAATGTATGTCTGAATGAACTAACACAACACTTACGAAACAGTTACGGGACCTATCTCGATTTCGTAAGTTACGGTGAAAAATACGCCATATTTACGAATATTCTTATCGTAACTGTTTCGAGAATAGCATTTACGAAAATTCGTAAGTTACGAAATTTCGACGCCATATTTACGAATATTCATATCGTAACTGTTTCGAGAATAGCATTTACGTCTGCACTACAGCGTCTGAAGCCTTGGCGTCCACGTTCTCAGTCACCACCACGTGCGCTCGCGTCTTTATGAATTATTTACTCTGCCTGTGTGTGTGTGTGTGTGTGTGTGCGTGTGTGCGTGCGTGCGTGCGTGCGTGTGTGCGTGTGTGCGTGTCTGCGTGCGTGCGTGCGTGCGTGCGTGTATATATATATATATATATATATATATATCTTTTTTGTAATAACAGTGGATCCTTCGGTTACGAATAGTTGGTGGTGTGTAGACATTTTATTGGACATGTGGAGACTGCGACCGGCTTTATCGTGTCGATCCAAATCCACTTGGCAGTCATCAGGTTGAGTGGCTGTAGTTCCTAGCGCCATCAGTGATGACACCGCCTCCACAATCTTGCTTTTCTTCCCGCGCTTGGCCAACCTCGCATGTCGTTCGCCGGTCAGTGCAGACATGTTGACGTAGTCGTAGTCCATCAGAGCACTATCGAATTGCGCTATAAATCGGCCTGGCGTGGCATGTATACGCTACTATAAAGAAAGGCATTCGGAGTTGCGCTATAAATTGGCCTGGCGTGACGTGTATACGCTACTATAAAGAAAAGCATTCGGAGTTAAGAGACAGCTCTGGTCGTTGCTACATTAACACGGGTAAGTCATATAGGCGTAGAAAATAAACGCATACCAGCAGTCTTAGAATTGCCGTGTTTGGTGTAACAATTATTACAATATAATTGTACAAAAAACATGCTCTCTTGCATCCAGGGCCTGCCGTCTTGAGGCAGTGAACCAGGGCCCGTATTCTCGAACGACTTACGAATTTCTTAGCGCCATTTTCTTTCGTAAAAATGGCGTCGAAATTTCGTAAGTTACGAATTTTCGTAAATGCTATTCTCGAAACAATTACGATAACAATATT
Source organism: Ridgeia piscesae (assembly GCA_025642075.2). Taxonomy (NCBI): domain Eukaryota; kingdom Metazoa; phylum Annelida; class Polychaeta; order Sabellida; family Siboglinidae; genus Ridgeia; species Ridgeia piscesae. The sequence goes on along the minus strand of JAODUO010000402.1, from coordinate 130,544 downwards.
CGTAAATATGGCGTCGAAATTTCGTAAGTTACGAATTTTCGTAAATGCTATTCTCGAAACAGTTACGATAAGAATATTTGTAAATATGGCGTATTTTTCACCGTAACTTACGAAATAGAGATAGGTCCCGTAACTTTTTCGTAAGTGTTGTGTTAGTTCATTCAGACATAAATTTCTCAGTTATTATTGTATAACAACATCGGCAACATATATTTAATAAATAGTGTACGCTTTGTTGACACTTATATATGTGTGTCTATTTTATTGGCCGTTGTAACTTCATAAATACCGTCTTTGAAAGCAGATTCCGCATAGATCCATTGCGCCAATGGCAATGCAAAAAGCCACAAAATATCAATAACCGGGACCAGCCATTAAGCGGGACCGATTAGTAATTCGCCGCATTTTTTGTAGACAGCGTGCTCGATAGTTATTATTTATGTAGGCACGTTTAGCTAAACATGAACCTTTCCGTTTTACAATAACGCTGTATTGCACCCGTGAATATAACGGCATGACCATCTACATAATTTATTTTTAGCCTACAACATAATCACACTATTTTTTTATAAAATAAATTCATACATCCTGGATATATGATTAACAAATAAATCTTATTACACGATATGAACTTCACAGTACGCTAAGAGATTAGCTTTCACACCTGACATCTGTGGGGTTTTATTTAGGGAGGAGGTATTCAAATATAAATGGTATTCGATCAGTACTACTAGCACATTTAGAGTGCACGAATATTGTGCCAACATGTCTCTAGTGATTGCATATTTTATTAAAACATAATTTATCAATTATTCATATGAAGGTCCCTTACAAAAAAAACCAATGGTATGCCACTCATTACCATTGAATACAATTGGACCATTCAATGATATTTTAGTAGGACTCGGTGGTATTGTTAATGGTAATTTAAAATACCACTTAATACAACTGAATGGTATTTGAATGGTATTTTGTGTAAGGGGTGCCAGTAAACACATATTTATTTTCACTCCAAAACAATCGACAGTCCCACAAATATATACATATATTGACATTATATTTACAGGTCAGCGCTTGTAATTATGACCAATATAAAGAAGATTATTAACTTACTGCTGCTACCAGTAGATTCTTAGAATACCACATAAGATTTACGTATGATTTATGTGCATCCTATAAATCCTTATGTTTTTTTTAACAAGTACCATTGTTATCATTTTATAAAATTATGGATATAAAGAACACTGAAATATTAAATAAAAATTCAATGTTATCAGAAAACAAACATCACCACTGATATGAATAGACACATTAAATCAATATTGTATTCCTATACACACTCATTCAATATACATGTAGTATTTCGCAAACGCGGCGCTCGGGCTATTTATAGAACTCTGGCGCCGGCCCAGCTTTGATTAGTGCCACTGTTTTGTATGAAGCCCGGCGTACACTATACAACTTTTGTTGTAAATCGGTCGTTTTGCTGACGTAAGCCCGTTTGTTGCTAATGTCCGCGGGTCTAAAGACTTGTTAAAACGGTTGTCTTTCGTTGTTCAGACCAACACAACAAACGTTTGGTGGATTTGAAAAAAAGAATATTTTGTTGTGCATGAATATAAGCTGATAGAAATGTGGCAAGCTCGGCCAGTTCCAATCTTGTGAACTCATTGCTTTCTTTGCTACGTAGTGAAATCCGGTGGAAGTGGGCCAACAACATTTGACAAGCCATATTGCTATGAAAATACAAAACGACGACAAATTGATGATTATTTGTTTTCTCTTCAATTTAGACCAAGATTAATAGATGGTACAAACAAATTTCTTTAAAAACGGCATTATTGTAATACATTAAATTATAAAAAACGATTAATATTCCACTTTGCCCCCAGACGTCTGAGGCAAAGTGAAATAAGTCAAGGGGCAACATGAAACGTTATTTTGCTCCACGAATGTGCATTGGATTGTATCCAAATCATTGTCCAACTGGGTATTTCAAATCACTATAATTATTAATTGATTTAACGTGGCTGCATGATTAAACGTGCTAGATCTACTATGATTATAAATCACACATTATACTAACTTACAGGGTGTTTGTGTCTGTTGGCAAATACCTGAATTAGCTTCACTCAGGGATGTCTATTCCAGGTATAAATCACAAGTATAATTCTACTCGTCAGTTGGCTGCTTGTTGGACACTCTTCTGGGTCAGAATATCCTTAGCATTCTCCGGACCTGTTGGGTGGGAGGAAAATAGTTTACACGTCTTGCTCTGTCACATGCCATCAATCTGATACATGAATGAATGAATGAATGACAGTTTATTTCACAACAACAATACAGGAATATACATCATAGTATGGGAAATAATACAATCCATAATGGTAACGACAATACAATATAATACAATTTCATGATTGGTGAATCGCAGCTGTTGTTAAAGGGACATAGCAGAAGTCATAAGACTTGTAAGCCGCTATGCCCTTTTCAACAAAAATGCGTAGTAGTTATATAGTAAAAGTTACACGATTGATACAAAGCAACAATAATGTTTTATTTTTGTTAACTGTTCATAAATACGAAGAAAGTAACGTCGACTTTAATCATTTCTTAAATTGTTGCAAACTTGGCAACTGTGTTATATCACTTGCTAAACCGTTCCATATGTGTATACCTCTGACAGCAATTGACAATAGTCTATGGGTGGTGTTCGCTTTTTTAACATAAAATAGTTTGGATTGTCTGGTATCATGCTTGTGTACGGCTGAAGTTGTTTCAAAGAACGCTTGTACACGACCTTCTAAACAGTGGTTGTTTGCTTTATAAAGTCTAGACAGATAAGTGTTTCCCCATATGTCACAGCATTGAGACATATATATGGTTCAACAAGTGATTGGTATAACGTGCGTAATGCTTGAATGTCAAGAACATCCTTTGTTTTATATAAAACGGCTATACTTTTTGTTACCTTCGTTTCAACCATTTTTATCTGCTCTCTCCACGTTAAGTTTTCATCAATGATTACACCAAGGAATTTTGTATGTGACACCTGCTCAATGTACGTTCCATTCAAAGTAATGTTTACTGTTGGTCTATGTTGTTTTTTATGTGCAAACATGATAAAATTGGTTTTGTTCACATTAAGCGATAATTTATTAACTCTGAACCATATATCTAGTTTTTCTAGTGCGTTATTAACTGTACATGCTATATCCCCAATATTCCTAGTTGAGTACAAAATGCTAGTGTCATCTGCAGACAAGATAATATTAAGCAATTTTGACACTTCACACATGTCATTTATGTATAAAATAAATAGTACTGGGCCCAGGATTGATCCTTGTGGGACTCCACACTTGATATTCTTTAGCTCTGAATTACTGTTGTTATAGCACACATACTGACTATGATTGGCTAAATAACTTTTAATTAAATCCAGTGCCAAACCCCTTATTCCATAATATTGTAACTTATTTAGCAGTATTTTATGATCAACGGTGTCAAATGCTTTCTTCAGATCAATAAAGACCCCAATAGTGCTTGTTTATCTATTATCTTTGTTGTTCGCATAGCAAATGGGAAGCTATGATGAAAGTAAAGGATATCCAGTGTAAACATTAAAAGTAATTTTGTTGAGAGTGGGCGTGTCGGCAGCATACCGTACATATTTCAACTTCTGGAGCATACCGTAAATAGTTCAACTACCGTAAAGTTACGCCTACTAAATACATGGTGCAGCGAAGTGCAACTATAAAGCAGACTCGTGAAACGCTATTAGCGTAACTTTACGACGTTTTAGGCTTTAGACGGGTTATCGGCCGCTACGACGTTTTATGTACGCTCCATGAAACTGGGCCCTGGGCCCAGTTTCATAAAGCCGTGTAACTTTACGCGCAATTATGCGGTCTACTGGTCGCAGCTAACAGCGAATAGTCAACGCAGCTTACGGCCGGTTTCATGAGACCAATAATTTAGCATTCGCGCAGCTAAATCGACTTAGAATTGACCTAGTTAGGTCGCGGTGGGGAATCCCTGTATTTGTGCTGTGTCTGAACAACCTTTTTCTTTCTAGCTGCAGCCTTTTCGTTCGCATAGCAAATGGGAAGCTATAATGAACGTAAAGGTTATCCAGTGTAAACATAAAAAATAATGTTGTTGAGAGTGGGCGTGTCGGCAGCATACCGTACATATTTCAACTTCGGGAGCATACCGTAAATATTTCAACTAGCGTGAAGTTACGCCTACTAAATACATGGTGCAGCTAAGTGCAACTATAGAGCAGACTCGTGAAACGCTATTAGCGTAACTTTACGACGTTTTAGGCTTTCGACGGGTTATCGGCCGCTACGACGTCTTAAGTACGCTCCATGAAACTGGACCCAGGGGTGTAATATCTGCACTGTGTAGGCAAGTAATTATACAATAAACATGCAGTGTCTATTTCGTGTTCGTAGAAAATAGCGCAATTCCACCTAAACAGCTAGCCATGAATAATTGTTTATAATCACTTTGCAAATATTGGTTTGATATGTCGGATGCACGTACTATTATTATCATTAGATGTAACCCGACAGTGTATACGTCTTCGTATCACAAATAAATGGAACTTCTCAAATATCTTAAGGGACTATTTACAAAATGCAAGTGTTGATTAAACAAATGTAGGTGACCATTGCAAATGACTCAAGGATCACACAGTCTGATCCTGTCTTGTTGTGAATGGTCTAGTGGTACTGAATGATACTGAATGGTATTCAGTGGTATTCAGTGGTATACCATTGGCTCTTTTTTTATAAGGGTAGGTTCAGGCAACACACTAGCAGTTTGACAAAGTTTGGGTAAAAAGGCTGGCCTATTTAGACTCCCTCCAACCCAGGTGACATGGCGGTCTCACTATCACGCGAAGGTTGTCCCTTGTAGGAATTTGTTGTAGGAGAAATACGACTGACAGTTTCACATCAATTTGCCAGAAATTACATATAGTTTTAAACAATGTGAGAATATCAATTCTACGTTACGTTACTAGTAATGACACTCACCACCCAGTGTTGTATGTCACGTTCCATTCACGGGCGTCGATCGGTGGGGGACCGGGGGGGACGCGTCCCCTCACTTTTCAGCGTGGGGGGACAGCATAGGAATTGTCCCCCCCCACTTTTCAGTTCAGAAAAATTGCGGGGCATGTAGCTTGACTCACCACTCATCTCTCTTAAAAGCGGCTACATAGGACTAGTAGCTAGACAATAAACATCATGCCGGTGTAGCGTTTACATTTTCCCGGCCCTATATACGTTCCGATTGACGTTTCTGCGCATGCGCGATAAATATAAAATCATTAATGTGCCCTGTAACCCCTTGGATTGCAGCCTGGTCGCCTTGGTGGATACTTATATCTCCTACGGCGGAACCAGCGGATTCCTGCACTTTGTGTACTTTGACCCCATTTGAGTGATGACAAATTTCTTTGCCAAATGGTTGGATTGGGAAGTCCTACACAGGCACCCGTGTAACATTTGCATTTTGTCACCACGGACCTTAGATATAAATAAAACACTTTAGTAGAACTATTGGGGAAAGATTAATGCCATTGACTTAGTGCCACGGACTTATATGCACATAATATGTGTGTGTGTGTGTGTGTGTGTGTGTGTGTGTGTGTGTGTGTGTGTGTGTGTGTGTGTGTGTGTGTGTGTGCGTGCGTGCGTGCGTGCGTGCGTGCGTGCGTGCGTGCGTGCGTGCGTGCGTGCGTGCGTGCGTGCGTGCGTGCGTGCGTGCGTGTGTGTGCGCGCGCGCGCATTTTTGAGACTGTGTGTTGGTGTGTGTGTGTGCTTCCGTGCATGACAATGCGTGCGTGCGTGTCAGTATGAGTGTGCTTGAGTCGGTGTGGTGCACAGTGCTGCCTCCTTGTGAGACAGGTGGTCTAATGGCCAATGTGCTTCGTCATTGTTGATCCGACCTGCACAAGGACCTGCGGGCAACATGCACCTCCCTCGCTTGACGTATTTAGGGTAAAAAATAACGCTACCGTCAAGCTATGTGACCATGTACCCTTACCAAAATACCATTGAATGGTACTAGGGGGTATTATGGCCAAGGGTATCTGAATTTGAATGATATGTTGGATTCTTTATACCGTTCAATGGTATTGAGTGGTATTTTAAATTATAATTGACCGTACCACTGAGCCTCACTTTGGGAAAATACCCTTTTTGATCCCTCCAAAGGTACGGGCCCATATACGCGAAGGTATTCATTTGTATTTTGTAGTAGTAATAGTAATTTTAATAAGTTTCCCAGAATTCATATATTTTAAAAAAGAAAATTAATTATTAGTAGTAGTAGAAAGTACACTACAAAGTGTGTAGTAGTTTTTGGGGTAGGTAGAGTAGTGGGTAATGGGAAATTGCCCTACCTACTAGCAATTAGTAGTTGTACCATTTTTTAGCGGTACATGGGTAGTAGTAGTAGTGGGGTGTAGGTTTATTGGTATATAGTTCGTTTAGTAGGGTAGATATATCAAAGTGTGTAATATGCAGTAGTCGTTGGTATACTTATATTAGCAAACCAGCATTTAGTGTAGAATTTAGTAGAAATGGGGTTATTGGAAGTCCTACACAGGCACCCGTGTAACATTTGCATTTTGTCACCACGGACCTTAGATATAAATAGAACACTTTAGTAGAACTATTGGGGAAAGATTAATGCCATTGACTTAGTGCCACGGACTTATATAGTAGTAGTAGTATTAACAGTAGTAGTAGTAGTAGTAGGTGTTGGAGTGACGTCGGGACGCTGACTGTTGACTGACCCAGTGACTATCTGGAGGGCGTTGACTGTGTCACGTGTCGGTCGACGCGGCAGCTACGTCAACGTCGTCTACGTCGTCTACGTCGTCTACGTCGTCTACGTCGTCTACGTCGCCAAACATTTTCTGTTACGTCACTCGGCAGTCACGTGTCCATCCATGACAATAACGTTACATATATTGGTCAATGCAAGGACTATTACTTGTGCCACCAAAAGGTGGCTCACAGCGATTTAGATTGTAAAAAGGTAAGTTCTTATATAGCGCAGTATCCAATCCTCAGGATTGCTCAAAGCGCTTTACACTTTACTTCCCTGACAGACCTGTTCAATCAGACACCATCTCAATCAACTAATGCGAGAAGGCTGCTCGTACACATATCCACCACTTTGTCTATAGCCAGATGCTCATTTATACAGCTGATTGAACTGGAGCAATGTAGAGTGAAAACACTTGCCCAAGGTTTTAACAACGCAGCACAGGATTCAAACCCGGGTCCTCTTTGTCGAAAGTCCGAAACTCTACCCTGAGCCAGTGCGCTCTACAAACCGGATAAATTCACAAAATTCCACCACCTACAATGCGTGCAAATACGTGATGTCAGTCTTGTAAAACGTACCTCTAGCCCAATTCTTACCCTAAACCTAACCCTAAACGTGAACCTTTCCCCCACATAAGGACAACAACGACAGCGTATTTGTATGTGGAGGGGGTAGAAAAACCATCACCTGGTAGCAAGGTTCATATTTTTTAGAATACAAGCAGACTATCTCAACACTTCTAACTTCAATGTTCAGACATGCGCATTAAGTGTCGGTGCAGGAATATTTTACAACTGAAGTATACATGATTTAGCACAATAGTATTTGGCGTGTATTTCGTGTAAAGCACTATAACAGAAAGTTAAGTAGGTGAGCCACTTACCGACGCGATGGTTTCCATGACAACTGCAGTCTCCGGCTTTTTGTGGTACTTCCTTTATTTAAAACATTGAATGCATTATAAAAAATGCATACGCATAGTTGTGTATACACAAGGTTTGAAGGGGCAAACATTAATATGTTAGTACTTTTGTCGAATCCGGACACACTTCGATTTTGCCGTTATGATATGCCAAAATTTTTGCGCAAATCGGACAACCGTGTCTGCACAGGAATGTATTGTATATTTGTGGCGTCTCGACACCAACGACAAGGCGCGAGGAGAAGGAAATTAAAACATCATTACATGTGTTCGTGTGGACCAGAGAAGTAGCAATTATTAAGATAAACTGCTGCTTGATTGGTATCAGATAACGGTATTCTGGAAACCATCAACCAAATGACTGGGCGTTGATACCAGTAAATGTCAACACGGTATGAATAAAACATCTTCCGGTGTTGAGCATGATATGTGGAGGCCGAGCCGTAGTTAGTCGGACTTGTAATAGAGGTTGTCCACGTTTGAATCATCTTGCTGGTGTTTCGAATATTGGAAAATCCACTCGCGTTTCTTTTCCGCGGTTCACTCGACTGTAGGAATGAGCCAGAAAAGGCTTACGACTAGACTTCGCGCCGTAATTGTAAGTACCTATCATAATTCCGATATCCTCATAGGTCTTTGCCCTGTATAGCACACCTGCAGTGAACGCTATCGAACTGTCGTAAAGTGTATTGTAATTATTACACCATTTGATTTTTCCGATGTGGCTATGCAAACATTAATGTATCAAGACAACAACAGGTGAAGTATTTTCTGACGAATTGTGCGTCTTTGGTGAGCATAAATCATAATACAAAAATGGTTTAACTTGCGGCAGTTGAGTGTGGAATATTTCAATATATGGGAGACCGGGCTAAGTTAAGCCATTTTGTTGTTATGTAAATCCTGTCTTATGGGTGTATTGGGAAAACGATATGTCATGTACACATACTAGTGATATCCTCCATGCAGAGTCAGCACAGGCAACATGGTGAGCCAGTAAAAAAGGTGGTCAAAATTGTCAATTTAGCCCATTTATGGGGTAAGTTAATCCACGCACTGGGGTAAGTCGATCCACTTTTACTAAGAAAAAGGGTATTGAGATAAATACATTTGCCTCAACAAATATTTAACATAGTCATTTATACCGACCTTTAATACCATTAGCTGTAAGTTCTTTCGTTACACCGGCACAATTATGTTAGTGTAGCCATGACTGAAAATAAACTAACGCTTAATGCTAATAGTAATTACTAGTCTGGTAGGCCTACCCATTTGACATACGCGAATTAGTCACATCAGAAAAGAACAATATTAAACACTACTGACATGTTGTAGCTACTGCACACTTGTACACTACTGTAACTTACTACACGCATGTAATCCAGATTTTTCACCAAGTATAAATCTGATTTCGTGATTATGTGAGACAGTTATGAAACACTGCCAGTGATGATATGAATAGCGCCACCGAAATTCGGATGTGTCCATAATGCCACGAATGGTATTTGTCATCCAAACTTAGGGAATAGTTCAGGTGTAATAAGTGCGATACATGCATGCATGTTACATGCTCGGGGGCTGATGACGGTTTTCAAATGAGATTTGTCTTAAGTTCTCTCGGTGAAGCTGTTCTGATATATAAAAACATATACTTTTTATTGATGCAGTGGGCCAGCAGTGTTAGACAAGGTCAGGCATGATTTGAATAAAATATTGTTTTGGGGCGGTAAAAGTGGAAATTGTTGGAACAGGTATGTGAATTTGTGTTGTGTTTACTATACAGATTTACATTATGTTGCAGGTAACGTAAAACAGTTGGTAAATTAGGCTTCAGTCGTAGTTAGTTAAATTTACCTACCACGCGTCAGTAGGTTACATCAAGTTAATGTATTTTATGGTACTTTGCGGGGCAAGTTGAGTCAGTCAAATTGGGGTTAGTTGAGCCATTGGTATAATTATGCATTTTCATGAACTATAGCTTATTCGATTTGTCTAAGATCGGTGCTAATTTATATACTGGTAAATCCCAATTCCGTTGTGTCTAGTAGACAAGTCGTTTCGACGATAACATGTAATATGATGTCCCTATTTTTTTATATATATCTCCAACACATTTTAAATTGCATCTAAACATACCAACTTTTTATAAACGTTACTTACAGTGTAAGTTTTACATATTGATAACCAGGAAATCAGATTTGTACTTGGTATATTAACAGACTGCCGGGGATCTGTCCGGCGTAGTTGCCGACTGACGTTTAAATGTAACCTAAGTATGTGGCATCTACAATAGGACATACTTCAAAATCTGGATTACATGCATGCAGTAAACTACAGTAGTGTGCAGTAGCTACTACGTGTCAGTAGTGTGCAGTAGCTACTACGTGTCAGTAGTGTGCAGTAGCTACTACGTGTCGTAGTGTGCAGTAGCTACTACGTGTCGGTAGTGTGCAGTAGCTACTACGTGTCGGTAGTGTGCAGTAGCTACTACGTGTCGGTAGTGTGCAGTAGCTACTACGTGTCGGTAGTGTGCAGTAGCTACTATGTGTCGATAGTGTGCAGTAGCTACCACGTGTCGGTAGTGTGCAGTAGCTACCACGTGTCGGTAGTGTGCAGTAGCTACTACGTGTCGGTAGTGTGCAGCAGCTACTACGTGTCGGTAGTGTGCAGTAGCTACTACGTGTCGGTAGTGTGCAGTAGCTACTACGTGTCGGTAGTGTGCAGTAGCTACTACGTGTCGGTAGTGTGCAGTAGCTACTACTGTGTCGGTAGTGTGCAGTAGCTACTACGTGTCGGTAGTGTGCAGCAGCTACTACGTGTCGGTAGTGTGCAGTAGCTACTACGTGTCGGTAGTGTGCAGTAGCTACTACGTGTCGGTAGTGTGCAGTAGCTACTACGTGTCCGTAGTGTGCAGTAGCTACTACGTGTCGGTAGTGTGCAGTAGCTACTATGTGTCGGTAGTGTGCAGTAGCTACTATGTGTCGGTAGTGTGCAGTAGCTACTACGTGTCGGTAGTGTGCAGTAGCTACTACGTGTCCGTAGTGTGCAGTAGCTACTACGTGTCGGTAGTGTGCAGTAGCTACTATGTGTCCGTAGTGTGCAGTAGCTACTACGTGTCGGTAGTGTGCAGTAGCTACTACGTGTCCGTAGTGTGCAGCAGCTACTACGTGTCGGTAGTGTGCAGTAGCTACTATGTGTCGGTAGTGTGCAGTAGCTACTATGTGTCGGTAGTGTGCAGTAGCTACTACGTGTCGGTAGTGTGCAGTAGCTACTACGTGTCGGTAGTGTGCAGTAGCTACTACGTGTCGGTAGTGTGCAGCAGCTACTACGTGTCGGTAGTGTGCAGCAGCTACTACGTGTCGGTAGTGTGCAGTAGCTACTATGTGTCGGTAGTGTGCAGTAGCTACTACGTGTCGGTAGTGTGCAGCAGCTACTACGTGTCGGTAGTGTGCAGCAGCTACTACGTGTCGGTAGTGTGCAGTAGCTACTATGTGTCGGTAGTGTGCAGTAGCTACTATGTGTCGGTAGTGTGCAGCAGCTACTACGTGTCGGTAGTGTGCAGCAGCTACTATGTGTCGGTAGTGTGCAGTAGCTACTATGTGTCGGTAGTGTGCAGTAGCTACTACGTGTCGGTAGTGTGCAGCAGCTACTACGTGTCGGTAGTGTGCAGTAGCTACTACGTGTCGGTAGTGTGCAGTAGCTACTACGTGTCGGTAGTGTGCAGCAGCTACTATGTGTCGGTAGTGTGCAGCAGCTACTACGTGTCGGTAGTGTGCAGCAGCTACTATGTGTCGGTAGTGTGCAGTAGCTACTACGTGTCGGTAGTGTGCAGCAGCTACTACGTGTCGGTAGTGTGCAGTAGCTACTACGTGTCGGTAGTGTGCAGTAGCTACTACGTGTCGGTAGTGTGCAGCAGCTACTATGTGTCGGTAGTGTGCAGTAGCTACTACGTGTCGGTAGTGTGCAGCAGCTACTACGTGTCGGTAGTGTGCAGCAGCTACTATGTGTCGGTACTGTGCAGTAGCTACTACGTGTCGGTAGTGTGCAGTAGCTACTACGTGTCGGTAGTGTGCAGTAGCTACTATGTGTCGGTAGTGTGCAGTAGCTACTACGTGTCGGTAGTGTGCAGTAGCTACTACGTGTCGGTAGTGTGCAGTAGCTACTACGTGTCGGTAGTGTGCAGTAGCTACTACGTGTCGATAGTGTGCAGTAGCTACTACGTGTCGGTAGTGTGCAGCAGCTACTACGTGTCGGTAGTGTGCAGTAGCTACTACGTGTCGGTAGTGTGCAGTAGCTACTACGTGTCCGTAGTGTGCAGTAGCTACTACGTGTCGGTAGTGTGCAGCAGCTACTATGTGTCGGTAGTGTGCAGTAGCTACTATGTGTCGGTAGTGTGCAGTAGCTACTACGTGTCGGTAGTGTGCAGTAGCTACTACGTGTCGGTAGTGTGCAGTAGCTACTATGTGTCGGTAGTGTGCAGTAGCTACTATGTGTCGGTAGTGTGCAGTAGCTACTACGTGTCGGTAGTGTGCAGTAGCTACTACGTGTCCGTAGTGTGCAGTAGCTACTACGTGTCGGTAGTGTGCAGTAGCTACTATGTGTCGGTAGTGTGCAGTAGCTACTACGTGTCGGTAGTGTGCAGTAGCTACTATGTGTCGGTAGTGTGCAGAGCTACTATGTGTCGGTAGTGTGCAGTAGCTACTACGTGTCGGTAGTGTGCAGTAGCTACTATGTGTCGGTAGTGTGCAGCAGCTACTATGTGTCGGTAGTGTGCAGTAGCTACTACGTGTCGGTAGTGTGCAGTAGCTACTATGTGTCGGTAGTGTGCAGCAGCTACTACGTGTCGGTAGTGTGCAGTAGCTACTACGTGTCGGTAGTGTGCAGTAGCTACTATGTGTCGGTAGTGTGCAGCAGCTACTATGTGTCGGTAGTGTGCAGTAGCTACTGTGTGTCGGTAGTGTGCAGTAGCTACTACGTGTCGGTAGTGTGCAGCAGCTACTATGTGTCGGTAGTGTGCAGTAGCTACTATGTGTCGGTAGTGTGCAGTAGCTACTACGTGTCGGTAGTGTGCAGTAGCTACTATGTGTCGGTAGTGTGCAGTAGCTACTATGTGTCGGTAGTGTGCAGCAGCTACTACGTGTCGGTAGTGTGCAGCAGCTACTATGTGTCGGTAGTGTGCAGTAGCTACTACGTGTCGGTAGTGTGCAGTAGCTACTACGTGTCGGTAGTGTGCAGTAGCTACTATGTGTCGGTAGTGTGCAGCAGCTACTATGTGTCGGTAGTGTGCAGTAGCTACTACGTGTCGGTAGTGTGCAGCAGCTACTACGTGTCGGTAGTGTGCAGTAGCTACTACGTGTCAGTAGTGTGCAGTAGCTACTACGTGTCAGTAGTGTGCAGTAGCTACTACGTGTCAGTAGTGTGCAGCAGCTACTATGTGTCGGTAGTGTGCAGTAGCTACTATGTGTCGGTAGTGTGCAGTAGCTACTACGTGTCGGTAGTGTGCAGTAGCTACTACGTGTCAGTAGTGTGCAGTAGCTACTACGTGTCGGTAGTGTGCAGCAGCTACTATGTGTCGGTAGTGTGCAGTAGCTACTATGTGTCGGTAGTGTGCAGTAGCTACTACGTGTCGGTAGTGTGCAGTAGCTACTACGTGTCGGTAGTGTGCAGTAGCTACTACGTGTCCGTAGTGTGCAGTAGCTACTACGTGTCGGTAGTGTGCAGTAGCTACTACGTGTCGGTAGTGTGCAGTAGCTACTACGTGTCAGTAGTGTGCAGTAGCTACTATGTGTCGGTAGTGTGCAGCAGCTACTATGTGTCGGTAGTGTGCAGTAGCTACTATGTGTCGGTAGTGTGCAGTAGCTACTACGTGTCGGTAGTGTGCAGTAGCTACTACGTGTCGGTAGTGTGCAGTAGCTACTACGTGTCGGTAGTGTGCAGTAGCTACTACGTGTCGGTAGTGTGCAGTAGCTACTACGTGTCGGTAGTGTTCAAAATGTTTTCTTTTCTGAAGTTACTAATTGGCGTTTGTCAAATAGGTAGGCCTACCGGACTAGTAATTTATATTCGCATTAAGCGTTAATTTATTTTCGGTCAAGGATACACTTACACAATTGTGCCGGTGTAAAGGAAGAACTACAGATCGTGTTATTAAAGGTCGATATAAATTGATTATGTTAAATATTTGGCGAGGCAAATGTATTTCTGTCAATACCCTTTGTCTCAGTAAAAGTGGATCGGCTTACCCCAGTGCATGGATCAAGTTACCTCATCAATGGGGTAGGTTGAACCTTTTTACTGGCTCACCATGTTGCCTGTGTTGACTCTGTATGGAGGATATAACTAGTATGTGTACATGACATATCGTTGTATGCAGTACAAAAAACACCTTTCTCAACACACCCATAAGACACATAATTTACATAAACGAAAAAATCGCTCAACGTACCTCGGTCTCCCCTACTGTTGTTATCATCACACTGTGCATTTCCAAACACACGTTCATTGTAATGTTGTTACTAAACTTGTGCAAGATAAGTGTCCTTTTCAACACTCCATTGAGGTTTTTAAGTGGAATTTGTATAGGAATGGGTATATCTACGTGATTGTCTCCAAACTTTCAACGTGTTTGTGTTGCTGTGACAATACCGATGTAGACTTGCTTTCATGATTGTAATTTTCTTTGTCTGCTTGTGGAAGCATGCGAAACATACGTACACTGTTTCGCGATATGCTACCGACATATTGAAAATGTATTTCAATTATCCTGACACGATATCCGTAATTAAGTTTGTGTGTGTGTGTGTGTGTGTGTGTGTGCGTGCGTGCGTGCGTGCGTGCGTGCGTGCGTGCGTGCGTCGTGTCGTGTGAGAGAGAGATAGTGTGAGTGTGTGCATTTAAATAACTAACATGAAGTGTTCCTGTAGTACCATATTTTGGTTTCAACACAGTCAGATTCAGAATTTCTTATGTTTGAGATTTAAAAATCGAATAAGGCTAGTAGTATTTATCACAATGACAAGTTAGGGCCTAATAGTGCAACTATGGCTACGTTAATGTTGTCATCATAATTAATTGTAATGTCAAGCATCGTGACAGCACACAGTTTGTATTGCTAATGATACAGGCCTTTTTCACTTTTTAGTTGACCATAAAGATTATGTGTCACACAGTCATAATTCTTCATGTCTATGTTTATGTTTTTATGAAGTAGATAAATGAAGGTTTAAATATGGTATATGCTACGGATGTTCATAAATTCATTCGGTAGTGTGTGATGTGCGTGCGCGGGCGTCTGTGTCTGTACGCTTCTGTGCGTATGTGTGTGCGTGTGTATGTGCGTGCGTGCGTGCGTGCGTGCATGCATTATTATTGCATTGGTACGTGTATGTCCATCTTGTGTAATATGATCATCACCTATGCTCATATATTGTAGGTGGTGCGTGCTTATAGCTCATATTACCAACGCTTGTTTTTATGTCAGCCATTTGGGAAACAATTCTCCTCGTTCGCATTAAAAATGTAGACAACCTACGCATGCTATAATACACACAACGTGAGTCTATCACGGCATCGTTCACTCCATGTGATTGTGTGCGCTTCGGCTGCCACAGGTAATGTTGTCCTAAGACATCTGCCATTATTTCAAGTCATAAGCCATACTGTTCTTTGATTATGCATCAAACATCAACGTGAATGTTTCTGGATTACAACAACGTCATACTTCCGAAAGAGACATTTGTGGTTCTTGGATTTTACTGATTTTACCAGTTTTATGACACGCTGCTAGTTATCTTCAGTTGACCGTGACGGTTTGTCATGGCGATAGTGTACACTAACCTTCAATTGCATCAACTTGGTCGGCAAACGGCGAAAGCCTTCAAGCGTGTCACGAAAGCAGTTTACGACGATTTGAGCTGATCTTCAGGCAGAACGCTTTGCCTACACCGTCAAAACGCAACAACCTCGCACTAACTGTCAGAAGGTGCGGAATCGGTGCTGATATCAGAAATATGGTGTGCGTACAAACTAACAAATGGAACCTGCCAACGCTGGTCAATACAAACGTTCGCGGAGTGCTGGCTGGCAAATTGGACGAGATCAAAGTAATAAAACACAATTACGGTGTAGACGTTATTGCCATAACTGAAACTTGGTGCACCAGTAGCATACCAGACGGCCCCCTCTCGCTGTCGGGGTTCAACATTTACCGGAGGGACAGACAAGACGGCCGCCAACACGGTGGTATCGCTTGCTAAGTGTGAGACTCAGTTCCAACTGAACACTGGCCCGAATTAAATCTACCCGACCTAGAGTCACTCTGGATAACCATACGTCCACCTAAGATGCCTTGCGATCACCCACAAGTTACAATCGGAACTATATATCATCCTCCGTGGGTCTGACGATTGGGCAATGCTAAATCATATCGACTTTACGTGCATCTTCCTGAGCGCCAAATCAGACGTTGCTCAAATGACAGACCTTGGGTAGATGTTAACTTTCGCCATTTAATTCGTCGACGTCAGAGAGCACTTCTGGGTGGAGATCGTAGATTGTACAACCAATACAGGAATAAAGTTAACCGTGAACGAAAGTCGCTGCAACGGAGATACTATGAACGTAAGATCCAAGCTCTGGAGAAAGATCACCCGAAACGTTGGTGGAATAACATCAAAGATATTGCTGTGGTCAAAGTACATTGCGACAGTCTACAGGGACTTGCTAACTCGCATTTCGCTGGAAAAAATTAGACGTTCTCGCCGATGACGTGTGTGATTTCTTGCAATCTGTGACGACTGACTTTACCCCTTTGTCACCGGATGATACAAGTCAATAAATCAATCAATCAATCAATCAATCAATCAATCAATCAATCAATTTTATTTCGTAACAACAACAAGAATACTTTATACATGAGCAATCAAAACAAAAAAGTATTGTTACGTGGTTGTTACATGACACATAATGTGCCGTCTTCCTGTGACCCCAAAACATAAACTTATAAAGTACAGATACATATATACTTATACACATAGAATCACGAAATCGCTGTTCTCAATATGATTTATTTGATAACGGACTTAACAACGGACTGGGGTAATGTTTAAAAAAAGTGATAATCTTTTGTAAATCCAAACAGTTTATCTTTTTATTTAAATAAATGATTTTAATTACACTCTACACATCTGGGATTTAGGCAATGCACATGGTTAAGGTAGCTAGATAGATAGTGTTTAGATATCACATATTTGAATTTATATCGGGATTGGAACTTTTTAATCTTATAATCAAGGTTATTCCATAGTTTCGTAAAATGATGTAAAGGTAACTTAAGAAGAAAAAATTCTTCTGGGCTTTCCGGTACGTATTTGGTTGTGTTGTCTGGTAATTCCGGTGTTATTGGCTAGATTATTTGTTGGTATATAGTGTTCGAAGGATTTAGGCAATGTTTTATGGTAATAGTCAAACATAAATAATGAGACATGCAACTTGTGTATATCAGTGATTTAAAGTATATTTTCAGATTAAAAAATAGGATCGGTGTGACTTCTATATCTTTTGTTGTTAATTATTGGTAAAGCACGTTTTTGTAAGGTTTGCAACTTTATTACTGTGTTTCCATTACCCCAAGCTTGTACACCATAAGTTAAATGACTTTGAATTAAAGTATTATAGAGAGTTTTTAAGGCATTATGTGGCAAAAAAACTCAGTCTGTTAATTGCAACAATTGCTCTAGATATCTTAGAACTGATTATATTAATATGCTTTTTCCATGTTAAGTTCTTTATCAATATGTATTCCTAAAAACTTGACCGATTCGTGTTTGTTATCTTTTCCAATATGATTAACATTTTCATTGTTTATTTTGATACAGTTATTTACCTGGATATACCATCGAAACCTTCCGTGCATTTAGTGCATCTGTTTTTGTGTACCATGCATGAACAAATTGACGGGATAGTTTCCCTTTAGGTGTTCTTTGAATTGCTTAACAGGAACACCTATTGAATCATTTATTGTTGTACCTATTCCAACAAAAAAATTATTAAATTCATCTGGGATATGTTTCATATGTGTTTCCTCATGTCCATTTATTATGAAGGTTTCAGGGAACTTAGATAATTCTGTTTGTTTATGCATTGCTTGACGTAGTATAGCCCATGTTTCTTTAATGCTATGTTTGCGTATTTTTGCTAGCATTTCTGCATAATAAGCACGTTTTGCTGCTCGTTTGGCCTTATTAAAAACTCTACAATATTCTTTGTATTTATTGATCGCTTCGGGGCTAGCTCTACTTAGTTTCTTTCGAAGTAACTTTGCTTTATTTAGCGACGAAGTCAATTTACCCGGAGTAATCCAAGGCTCTCGTTTAATATATTTTTCTTAACCTTCACATGTTTAACTGGGCATGATAGTTCGAAAAATGATTTGTATATTATCATGAAATTATCATAAGCTTCATTCACATCAGCTGTGGATAACACAGTTGAGAAATCGGCCATATGTAATTGATTTCTAAAGGATGCAATGTTTCTTGGGTTCAACTGTCGTACCTGCCTATATACTTATTTTTGTGGGGACGAGGTGTACCATATAATATGTGAAGTATGGCAAAGTGATCGGTTATATCAGTGATTATAATTTCCGATTCATGATTAGGGTGAGAATGATATGAATACATGTGACCTATAAGTGTTGGTTTCGTAAAATACGGTATAAACCCTAGGGATATTACATTATCTATGAAGTCATTTGTTTTTTGTGGGTAACAAAGTTTAACAAATTAATGTTGTAATCACCCATGAAATAATCAATTTTATTTTCATTTGATATCTTATTCTGTATTTCTATTATTTTGCTCATAAACATATCTATGTCTGCACGAGGAGCTGAATTAGGACGATATATTACACCTACTATAATTTGTTTGTTGTTTTTATAATTTTGAACTTCAAAAATATAGATTCAAAAACGTGGGGAATAAATATAGAGAGATCTTCACGTTTAGTGTATGTAAAGCTATCGTTAATATATATACCAACTCCAACATGCCCATCATCATTTTGCAATCTAGTGTTAAACAATAAACTGTGATATCCATTTATATTGTATTGCTGAGAATCCCGAATGCTAAATATTTCAGTTAAGGCAATCATATCAAGCTTGAGGTCACCTGATGATAAGTTGCAAAATAATTCTTGCACAGAATCCCAGTGCGCCTCTAAGCTGCGACAATTTATGTATAACATTGATAAAGAAACTTTATCACTCTGGAAAGCGTTTGAGAATTCAGCCGTGGTCAAATATTTACACTCATTGGGATTTAAAGAAAGGGGTGAGTCATTATATATATATATATATATATATATATATATATATATATCATTTTAATTATAATTAATTTCAGTATATAAATTTGCAAGTCAAAGTTGCCATTTGTTTGGATTCGGTCTAAGTTAATATTGTCATCCATTTAGAAAAAAATATAGAAGGTATCATCTTAAACCAATTACCCCAGTCCGTCGTTATTATATTACTACCAGAAGCGACATAAATTAACTTATGAAAACAACAGTAATGCAAAACAATAATTAGATCAGAACCTTCTACGTAGCATGGCATCGTAACATTCATAGTAATTGTATGTGTAATAGTAGACAACAATAAATATATACGTATATATATATATATATATATATATATATATATATATATATATATATATATATATATATATATATGTAGTAATACAAAGAACATCAGGGAACAAAGGTAGTAAGGACAGCAAACTGGCTGGACTTCCACTTGGTATGACATAATTATATGCCTAATGCGAATAATAATAATAATAATAATAAACAAATGCATCATACAACCACCGAGGTGAAGTAACACTAATGACCATCCACAGAACACAACGAACATTGTTCTTGTTGTAGTATATATACATCAGTGCAAGCTATGATTTATCATTTAAAATAACGTTTTGGTTTTTACAGTGTTCATACCCCACTATCTATCGGGAAATAAACAGTCTTAGAGGGTTGCTATGTTTATATCAAACATAAATTATTCATACTTTACTCATAACTTCTTAGTCAACCACACCATTCACCTCATATTTGTTATTCTAGGTAACAGGCAAAAAAAACTTATAGTGTTGAAATCAACGAATACCTCCAAAATGAGCCAATAATGCAACTCGTCCAACAGTGTCACAACCCGAAGTAATTAAAACTCGGGACACATGACACTCGTATGATAAACGCGTAGTTGTGTCACCTTTACCAATCCCCTAACACAGCGACCAGCGCCTGCAAGCCATTGCCCTTTACCGCCCACACGGCTAGCACACACGGAAACATCCGACGATAACACCTAGTCACATGTTCAAAATCGAGACACAGTGAGCTCTCGTATAACAAAGGCATATTTGTGTCACCTTTACCAATCCCCTAACACAGCAACCATCGCCTGCAAGCGAATGCTTCTTTACTGCAACACACGGCTAGCACACATAGTAACAGTTGGCGACACACTAGTGAATTATACGTTGCCTTAAACGTCGGCACAATATAAATAAGCATCATATTAGCAAAAGATTCACATGCTGAATATCAACATTATTGAAGATATGTCTGAGAACATATATTTTTATGTGCTGCGCGTGAAATTAGAACACTATTACCTTTTACTGTTAATTGTTTAATTTACAAACGAACTAAATACATTTCATCAGTTTATCTTCTAAAAACGTATGGGCAGGAAAGTTTAAACAAATATTACTAATAGTCACTTTTTATATTGTTATATGTGTTATCTACATAGATACACACAATTATTATTATAAAGCCTATATTACGCTTAGGAAGGAATACATTTTTAATGGTTATACTAATTTGAAATTGTTAGATAATTATCTAATGAAGACAGTTTATCATGTTTGTGGCAATTAATTTATTAACGGAAATAATGAAATACCTTATTGACCACTGTGTAAAATAAATTAGAATAGCGTTCTTCTGTATCATGTTATAAAAACGTTTTCCCAAAAATTCTGAATGTGCATTCCATAATAACTTTACTAGAGCAATTCATTACTATAATAATGGTTTTAATGTGTATATATGACGCAATGAAAACTAACAAACAGGCTAAATACCAACAATTAACTCAAGGAACTTTCCTTTCTTTGCTATGAGCAGATACCTCCGTCCCAGATACCTATTTCATAAACACCTGCGGCCAACATCACTCACGCCGGTATTGTCAAAGTGTTTGGAGCATATCATTTGCGCCTGGATAACGGCCATCGCCGGCGACCAAGTTGACCACCAACAATTTGGGTCAGTCAAGTAAACGTCCACTGTGCATGCACTTATCGAACTAGTGCACAGGTGAAAAACTGCGCTCGATTCCAGCGGTACCATGATCCGTGTGCTACTCGTCGACTTCAGCAAAGCATTTGACAGAGTGGACCACCATATTTTGCTGACTAAATGTGCGTCACTTGGATTGCCAAATTTTATAACCAAATGGCTAACATCTTTCTTATGCCAACGCAAACAGCGAGTAAAGATCGGCAGTGTAAAGCCTAAGTTCACTACTATCAACGCAGGTGTGCCACAAGGAACAATCAAACAACCCATTGGTTTTGTACATCATATAAACGACTTGTGAACAACCTGTGATCACATCAAATATGTAGACGACTGCACAATTTGGGAATCATGTGCACCTTCGTGTGTTAACAGTTCACTCCAAACAGCGGCAAACGACGTGGCACAATGGACAACCACCAACAATATGACACTGAACTATGACAAAACAAAAGAAATGCGCATTTGCTTCAAAAAAGAAACGCCAGACATCCCGCCGATAACTATTAACGACATCCATATTGAACAAGTTCACAGCACTCGACTACTAGGTGTCACCATTTCACAAGATCTTACGTGGCAACTCCATATCGACGACATCACAACAAAAGCTACACAACGACTGTACTTCATCATTCTACTCAAGCGTGCTGGAATAGAACCGCATCATCTCGTCAAATATATACCACAATCATCCGTTCTGTCATTGTGCCGCATGGACTGTATAATTGGCAGCGAATGGACTTCCCTATTTACAGACGAACATTACTGGCTTTGAACTGTGAATGTTTTTAGCTATTTATTCAATTGATCTATTTTATACCAATTTAACAAGTCGTAATTTTTTTGTCATGTTGTATATTCCATTTATAATAATATATTTTGCTAAATATTTTAATTGTTATGCTTTAATTTATCTAAATGTATATATTCATATTAGAGAAGATTAAAAGTTTTACTATCCGACATTTTTATCGTTTTTATTTTACTAGACATTCTAATTAGTAACACGTTCATATATTGTTATGCCTTCATAAATAGTTTTACTAATATACATTAATGAATTTGTTATCAACCATAATGCTCTTATTGCCGCTTTGGCTGCCAGTGAAGTGAATGAACTTTATTATTAGACTTCATCATTACTACAAAGAGCACATAACTATAGTCATATGGCTCCAGAATATCAATGTGAAAAAGTGGCTCATATTACCGGACTTTCCCCTATATAGTTAATGCTAGTAAGCTTGCGACAATCCTGTAAGCTTGAGACGCACCTTTTGTGACGTCAATTATCCTGATGCGTGACCGCGTCCCGGCCACGTTCGATGAACGTGTTACTAGTAATTGCGCTCGTCACACCGAGGAAGATAATGGCCATACTTATCAGTTTCATCCGCCACAACCACGTATGACTGGTATTTATGTGCAGTATAAAGTGCGTGCAAGCTCAGAGGTCTGTTGACTTCCTCGTGGCTGGACCTGAGGGCCTGTCGAGTAACCTTTTGAGTATTTGTAAGCATTTATCTTCGGTCACCTAGCTCCTGTCTTTCCATGACTCTACGGCGTAAACGGTGAGCTTTCTTTTTGTTTCACTACACACCAACAAACGTGTCCAGTTTTCTATTTTGTTGTCTGGTATTCAATTCAATAACTTTATTCCAGACTCAACAGGGCACATACTCTGACGTCCATATGTTAACATTAGGCAGACAATATGTACAGTATGCATTCTGACCCAATGCTGTGTATATAAGCAAAATGTATACATTTGTTTTAGTCAAGTGTTCATATATAAAAGCTTGTTCCAGTGTTTACGGATCCTGGAAGTGAATTGTTGTATTGAGTTTAACAATTGTCGCTCTCTCGTCAGATTTGATCAGTTCGTCCCTGTACACATCGGATATCACACCAATGCTGTCAAGTAACAGTGCGGCATCGCGTCAAGCGGAATGATGAAACACTGTCCACCGTGCAATTTGCGTGTCCTGTTGACCATTTCTTCTGCAATTTTATGTACTGCGATTCGGTTGAATAGATCGCCTCGTCTGAGTGGCAGAGAGAAGTAGCGTTGTCGGAAAAGTTGATAAATAGCAGGACTCTTTTTCAAGCTGTGTCATTTGTGCATAGCTCACCTTTCGCAGAACACATTCAACAGTTTTGTGGTAGGTGTTCTCATTATAGTACTAAATGACTCTGTAGTACTGCAGTAGGCCTAGTTGGTGCTAGTAGGCTTGAGCCAATCCTCGGGGTGATCCGACTCCATCCAATCCTGGAATCTTTGTGCAGGCGAAGGGCGTGGTTGTAAAAGTTGCCTTGCAAGAATTCATCATTCTCTTGATATAATATAATAATGGCAAATTAGAGTGAAAACAAACAAGATTACGTCAAGATCTACAACGTAGCCATGTCCTATTTGTTCTGACTTTATATGCAAGGTCGGGTCGTGAAATAGCGATGTTTTATACAGAAAGACGTGTATTATGTAAGAATACAACCGTAATGGTTATAATAATATTAATGTTTATATTATATCGCGCCATTTCTATGACGCACATAGCGCGAACAAGTTTAATTCAAATACAAATACTTTTAAATACAAATGTATTTAAATACAAATACATTGGAAAGTATTTTAAATACATTTTTCAAATACCTTTCAAATACTTTTTTATTTTCAGGATGTATTACTATGTAGGTAAAAGAAAAGCAACTTATATATTGAAACATCTAGTTTTTAGCCATAATTAGTGCTTTGCTCATATGACGACAGGCAGACAGTGCTAGAGAGTATTGTTATTGCTAACTACATCACAGTGACAACTGAAGCAAAAACCTCTATCCACAGAGGTAAAGGCTAATATATAGTTTGTTATGTTAAGCCAGGAGGTCCATAACAAAATGTTGCCCTCAGAAGAGACATTGCTAATGACTGCTAGGATCTTGTGAGGAAGTGTGATAGCTCAACTTCAAAGTCAGCCAGGAAACCAGAATAGCCTGGTGACAGCTTGGAGCCTGACTAAAGAACAAAGGGTATAAAGTTGTGATCACTGCCAGGGCCATGGGAACACTTGCTGTTAAGTGTCTTCATCAGTAATTAGCGCTGTTGGGTGAAGTTGCAGTGAAGGTAATTAGTTTGGCAGGCATTAAATGAGATCTTGAAACAGAAATGTTGATACTGACACTGTATTTGAAAAAGTAAAATACTTTAGGAAAGCATTTAAATACAAATACTTTTCATTCATAAAGGTCAAATACTTTTAAAAAGTATTTAAATACATGTATTTGACCCCATGTCTGGTGTAGATGCATGTATACACACACACACACACCCACACATATATATATATATATATATATATATATATATATATATATATATATATATAAGTTGTTATGTAGTGTAGTATCCTCAGGATAGCTCAAAGCGCGTTTGAAATCACGAAGAAACATTCCTAACTGATATAAAATATGCAAGTACATAGAAATGGCAGTAAAACATCTGTATCTGTTTGCATTTAGAGGCTGTTGTGCGTTATTTATTGCATATATAGTTATTGAATTGTGGTCTTTGTGATAGAGTAGGTGCATTGAAATCGAAGGTAGCCATGTTATGTTGTCACTCTTCTTTGCAGAGAAGTCAGATATATAAAATGAAAAGATCCCAACCGAGTTCGTTAAGACTACCACTGAAGATGAAACCCGTGATGACAACTATGGTATGGTAGTAATCTGCAATAAACTGTTTTAGTTTCACTTTCACTCTTTGCACGATGAATACCGTGACCAAAAGAACAGTACTTTGATCTCTTGTGATCATTTTTACAATTAAAGTATATCTTTGTATATTGTTGCAATACATATTGCTCGATTCTGAAGATATATTATACATGTTGGATCACAACTGCGTTATGTGGATTGTATATCTAAAGTAATACTATGGCCAATATCATCGAAGACCGAGCTCAGTGGCGCGATAAAACCAAAGGCTTAAGCAATCTCATAATCGTATCACAATGCGCGTGTCCTCAAAGGATGAATGAAGGTGCAGCTCTTTCTACCACTGAAATGAGAACACCACACAGGTATTTAAAACGTTTATATATTGTTATCTTCAGTTGTTTATGTTTGTTCGAAAACAGACAAGAATGACTGGCATGTCAGTGAGAGGGATACGTGCAATGCGTTGGATGCTAAAACGATGGTATGTTTCAGGTGATTTTCGTGGTAAGCATGACGGCGTGGTACCTCGTCAAAAACGACATTGTGAAACGCAGTAAATTACTAGACAAAATAGCGAAGAACACATTGGCATATCTGGGAACTGGCGATGATCTAGCGTATGTGATTAACCGAGATGAAAAATATCCGCGACAATTGATGATGAATAAAACCAACATGACACTCGTTGGGTATGAACACGTAACGATGGGCGCCTGCAACGGACCGGCGTGCAAACTCAACGAGGGGAGGAAGCCAGTCAAGGCAGGTATTTTTCTTATGGCACATGTGTGGGAATGTGTGTGTGTGTGTGTGTGTGTGTGTGTGTGTGTGTGTGTGTGTGTGTGTGTGTGTGTGTGTGTGTGTGTGTGTGTGTGTGTGTGTGTGTGTGTGTGTGTGTGTGTGTGTGTGTGTGTGTGTGTGTGTGTGTGTGTGTGTGTGTGTGTGTGTGTGTGTGTGTGTGTGTGTGTGTGTGTGTGTGTGTGTGTGTGTGTGTGTGTGTGTGGTGTGTGTGTGTGTGTGTGTGTGTGTGTGTGTGTGTGTGTGTGTGTGTGTGTGGGGTGGTGGTGAGTGAGTGAGTGAGTGAGTGAGTGAGAGTGAGTGAGTGAGTGAGTGAGTGAGTGAGTGAGTGAGTGAGTGAGTGAGTGAGTGAGTGAGGTGAGGGAGGGTGAGTGAGTGAGTGAGTGAGTGAGGGGTGAGTGAGTGAGTGAGTGAGTGAGGTGAGTGTGTGAGTGAGTGTGTGTGTGTGTGTGTGTGTGTGTGTGTGTGTGTGTGTGTGTGTGTGTGTTGTGTGTGTGTGGTCATTAAGATTGCCTTTTTTGACGAGATACTATAAAGGATTGGGTTAATCTGCCTCAGATATTTGCCTCAAGTAATGCTGCTGCCGCAGGATCTCACAGTTTCTCAACATGGGCTAGTCGTGTGTTGTATTGTTTGAAGTTTTACTTCCGCTTTACGTTGAATGTCATCAGGATCTTGACATGATCGCTGCTTGGTTTTGGCTTTTTTATGCCGGATTTGAATATCTTAGGTGCAAGTATGTAGTCATTCAAATTGTGTATTTTCATGATTCAGTTATTCCTATTATGCTATTCTATTACATTGCGTTAATGTCACCAGGTGGCGCCAAACAGATCCCCGAACCACTGTTTCGACGTGTCCAAATGTGTGACGATAATCATTAAAACGAAGGGCAAACTACAGCAGCTCAAAGGAATTATCGAGGCCGCCAGACAGCGCTATCCCAATATCAGTGTGGTCGTTATTGATGAACTACCGACAGAGACAGAGCAGAAGAAGAAGGATATAGATACCGTGACTCTACCGCCATCTGGCGTCGTCTATGTCAAGACGAAGACAGGCGTCTCGTTTGGTCGCAAGATGGCGCTCATGTTGGTGGAAACAAAATACGCGTTGACGCTTGACCACGACTTCGTGTTCACCAACGACACGAACATCACGAAGATGGTCGATCTGCTGGAGCGATCGAACATACACATCGTCGGCGGAAGTGTCATGCGCGGTGGCGAATTTGAAGGAATTTTTCGCGTGGCGGACAAATGCGTCGCTGACAAATGCAATCCAAATCTGTTTATCTACATGAGCGCCTATTACGAACGCGTGCCACTCTTTGACCATTGCGTCGTCGCCGATCGCGTGAAGAACTTCTTCCTCGCTGATCGCCAGGCGGTGCTGGCTGCGGGTTCGTGGGATACGTCACGTCCGTTCTACGAGCACGAAGACTTCTTCATTCAGATGCGACGCAGTGGTCTGAGGACAGCCTATTGTTTAGATGTGAAGATCCAGCACAATACGATCAATCGCGATCTGGCAGACATTCGGAGGCCCTACGCAAAGGACATGGAGCGACATCTGCTGCTGAAGTGGGGTTTCCCGGCGAAACACCATTGCAAGGCACCAATGTACTCAGTGCAGTCTTGCTGCGAGACTTGCAAACAGTTTGGACTAGCGCTCAAACCTGAAGATGGAAACCCTGCAAAAGCGTTCAGTTAAAATAGTAATCCTGTTGCTGTCCACAGTTTGCCACGAGAGAAATGGCTCAGGCTATATTGAGAGCTGGTCGCTTCATAACTCCGGCCGTTAGTTCTCGGTGATGGCTTTTTGCTACCCCTACACGTAGAAATAAATGTAAGACGTGATGTCAATCTTGTCAAAAAGTACCACCAACCTAATCTGAAACAAAACACAAAATCTAAACCTTTCTAGTCATCAGAACAACCGCAAAAGACCTTTTGTACGTAGTAGCAAAAGGCCAACACCATAATTTTATGCAAGAATAGCATGAATTCGGGCAATTACAACTGATAATGTAATAATCGCCTGTTAGCATGTAACTCTGATGCCAGATGTTCACATGGTAAAGATATTTAAATATACAATCGTAAAATGTAACATAAAATGTAATTTTTATTAGTAATACTTACTATGTAAACACATCAACTAACCCACCCACTCTTAGGTTGACGCCGTCAGCCAGTATGTATAATAAGAGGATGAAACTGTACCTTGGTGCTGCCACCTAACGTACACGAGGACACCTTCACTTTTATGACTATGTATGGTAAATCATATGGGATAAGAAATTATCCAAGAGATGTAATAACTGCCTGATAATGCAATTAAACACATAATATTGTAATAACTGCCTGATAATGTAATATACCAAAGTTCACGTAGGATTTAGTCGTTTTCGTGGAATTTCATTTTGATTTCTTGCACTTAGTCCTTTTTATATATATATATATATATATATATATATATATATATATATATATATATATATATATACATGGTTGAAACTGCTGAAAACGTCTCCAGTATTTTTTTAAATGAGAAAAAAAATACATTTCACTATATTTGAAAATATTTGCTTCCATATGAAAGTATATAATATGTTGAATTCTAAGAATAATCGTTCTTCTCATCCAATATATGCTTGTTTTATTGCATCAACCTGTCAAACCATGATGATTTTCCGTCTTTTTTTCTCCAATGTATCCTACGTTATCCGCCACCTTGTCGTACTAAATATGCGTGGATATACTTAAAAATTATAATTAGTAAATGAAAAATGCGCGTAATGCAAGCTGATATCATGGTTATGAAGTGTGTGGAACTTATTCAGGTTTTTTTCAAAATGTGAGCTTGTTTTGAAGATGCAGAAAAATGTGTAGTTGCAAAAGTTGTCCGTTTTCCAAAAGCCACAATTATAGAATCAAGTAGGCTACGTAAATGCTTTTGGTATGATGTCTAGCATTGGGATCTTGTCTTCAACTGCAACAAAATAGTCATCGTCTTGACAAACCATGTGGTAGCTGGCGTAGCTTTCCCCAAAGGAACTCCGTGGATAACATAGAATACAAACATTTCTGATTTGTTTATGCGCAATATAGATACGTTTTACATATGTAATGTAATGAAAATTTAATGGATTTTGGGGCTCATTAAAACACAATACTTTGATATGATTGTTATTAAAATGGCTCAGACATTTGTGTTAAATACTTGCGTAATGAATGACATTAAGCAATTAAATCGTGATAGTGTGTTCATTCAATCCTCAACAATGATACAATGCACAATATATTATATCACTTAACATTTATTTTGACATCTGGAGCATTTATGAAACATCAACAACTGAACTGTCTTGATGAAGTAGCTAATTATCATGCCA
This sequence comes from Ridgeia piscesae, assembly GCA_025642075.2. Taxonomy (NCBI): domain Eukaryota; kingdom Metazoa; phylum Annelida; class Polychaeta; order Sabellida; family Siboglinidae; genus Ridgeia; species Ridgeia piscesae. The sequence continues at coordinate 101,475 of JAODUO010000402.1, read as the reverse complement.
AATTAAAGTGTCCACTGCAGCATGCGGATAACGTACGAATGTAATCATTTCTTATCATTGATATATTGAAAGATACTGTTAAATATAAGATTACCTGAACACATACTCAACATGTTACAAAGTATTGCAGCACATATGTAACGTTTCATAGCACAGGTATACGTATTCATGTTTCAGCAATCACATTTGCTGATAACGTAGACTACAAAATAATGTTGTGCATACTGGCAGCATTTTAACATTAAACAGGGATACAACTGTCGTGTTATTACAAGACCACAATGTTGTTGTATATGACAGAAGAAATAGCAGTGGTCTGGTCATTCGTTGTTTCGCAAAATGAGTTTAGTTAACTTGGTTAACGTTGAATACAAATAACGTAGAATACAAGATTGGATAACCACCTATCAGTTCAGGTAAGATACGATCTCAGCATCTAATGGACATTGCCTGAATACATGTTGTGACCTGTCTGTTGGAGCAGGAGGGGCTAATGTTGTCAAGTTGTCCTTACCAATTACCCATAGATCACCAGGACGTGGTCCTACTGTAACAACCCAAGACATTGCAAACGTTTTATTAGCTGCTCGTTTCACAGCCCCACATCTCCCATCATACGGTCCTTTACCATATTACCTTGCGCGGTTTCGAAGTACTGCCATGACGCAGATATGTCGACCATGACCTCGTACAATTTACATCAGATTCACGATTGTGCTGTTCCCGTGACTTGCTTGATCCAACCAACGACGACCTTTATGATGCAACACTGCGCCATTTCATCTGACAGCACCGCAAGACTCTTGTGTTTCAAGTACACCGTTAACTCCCTTGTAGTGTATCACCGCAGAACAAACTTTCACTTGGTCCTTAGAGTAGTACGTTTCCTCCAGAAAATGGCTCATATAGATCTCGATGAAATCGACTTGCAAGATGCATTAGGTTTCTGCGAGAGTGTGTTTTAAGAATGGCAAGGTTCTCGTATTGAGTGCGGTTTGGAGGCATCCATGCATTCCACGAAAGCGTCTTCGAAGTGAACATGAACTTCGAAATAGTCTCTCATCTACAAGTGTCGTTGTTTATGGTAGCACCTTTGTATGGGCGTTGATTTCCAACTTCGGTCAGTTCTTCGCACGGTATATTCGCATCTCTCCCTGGAATGTTATGTCTTCTTGTCTTTCTAGCTTCCGGGGCCAAGTCAATTGTTTTAACGTAGTACATATTGATTGTTTGCTGACTTTCGCGGCTTTTTACTTTAACTTTAAAACAACACAAGTACAATAGCACTCCAGTCACTAAAGACAACAGGAAGATACCCAAGAGATATTACACGCTACAATGAAATGATAAATACTCAGAAAACTTAGTCATGTGCATTCTACGTTATTTATTCAACGGGCCACTGAAAGTAGTATTATGTTGCATGTGTCTGAATGTGTTGAAATGTTTCTGTTATGAATTCCACTCGCGTCTCGTTGACTTGATACTATTTGGATGAATAACAGCATTCCCACTCAAATGTTACATATGTAGGTGTATATTTTACTATATCAATAAATGTTTACTATAATGTTTTATATGTCCTTTGTGCAAGAATGATACACCATTAACTAGCTACCATTTTGTTTTGCAGATTTCTGAATTAAAACAGCTGCAAGTGATAGCTTAATTTTAAATACAAAAATAACTACGTCTACGTGGAACTATACGATAGTAATCTCTCATTGTGAAGGAAATCTCACTAGTACAATATCACATTTGTTTGTCATACATGCATTGCTAAATACAAGTTTACCTATGGTTTTGCAAATTGGGTGTCAGACCCGCAGCAAAACGACTTTCGTTTGGATCTGGCCCAAACGTTGCCGTAAGAACGCCATGGAATGTGTTACAATGCTTCCTTCCCCGCGATCACGTAAAATACCGGATTCTGATTCTGATTTGTTATAGTGCAAACCCCTACATGCACTAGTATGGATGGTCGGTTTCAGGATGGCTGGCTTCATGTTATCTGGAAGTGGAATAAGAGTATTTGTGCTTGGGAATATGGGATTAGGGTGGGGTGGATGGGGAAAAGTACAAGTCAATGATTTAACAAGATTGCCACCTAGAAATTCAACTCTAGATGGCAGGTGGATTAGGAAGCCATTTGATTTATCGAGAGTCCAACCTATCTATCTAAGTATACTCCGCCCATCTTAGGTATATGTCGATTTTATTTTTAAATATATTAACACTACTAGCACCTACACAATCAGCTGATAATCTGTTCAATTCGTTTACTGTTCTTTGTGAAAATGAAAATTTTCTAATATCCTGTCTACACTGTTTCTTTGCTAATGCTCCATGTCCTTTAGTCCTTCTCTCTTCCTTGACCGTGAAAAAAAACTATTTCTGTCAATATTTTCATACACATTCAAAATTTTAAAAACCTCAATCTGATCTCCTCTCAATTCTTTTAGACGCATTTCATAACTAATATTCCTGAGTTTTGGTTGCTCTCCTTTGTACTCTTTCTAGCATATCAATATCCTTCTTGCGATATGGCCTCCATGCTTGTATACAATATTTTAAATGAGGCCTAACTATTGTTTTATACAGCGGTATTATTAGTTCTTTTTCTTTGTACACTATATTTCGCCTAATTAATCCAAGAATTTGGTTTCCCTTCGCTGCTGCAATTCCACACTGCTCTGATACCTTCATGTCAGCACTAATAGTTAACCCTAAGTCCTTTTCCTTTAAGGTAGTATTTAGTACAGTACCACCCATTGTGCATCTTCATTCCCATGTCCTGTGTGGAGACACTTACACTTTCCAAAATTAAACAGCATTTGCCACTTCTCAGACCATTCTGTCAACATATTAAGATCATCTTGTAAATGCTGTCTATATGCATCACTTAATTTTCCTAAACACGTTTGTGTCGTCCGCAAACTTCAACACCTTTCTTGTTATGTCATCATGCAAATCATTGAAATATATTAAGAATAAAATAGGTCCCAGTACAGATCCCTGCGGTACTTCAGTCAAAACCGATTTCCAGTTTGAAACCTCCCGATCAACTACTACTCTTTGTCTTCTGTCAATAAGCCATTTTTCTATCCAGTTAATCATACCATTTCCTATTCCATGGGCCTTTAGTTTAAGTAGTAATCTTTAGTAGATTATATCTACTGGTGATCCCTCATCTACCCACTTTGTGACATCTTCCAAAAAACATAACATATTTGTTAAGCATGACCTCGCTTTTAAAAACCCATGTTGAGATGGGTTTATCAATTTATTTTTAACAAGAAAATCAACCAAGTGATCTTTAATTACTATTTCTAATAGTTTGTAAATCACCGATGTTAAACTCACTGGTCTAATGATGGGGGAGGGTGGGGGTGTGGTAGGGGTGGGATGGAATATGGAGGGGGACAGGGGTGATGGTGTGTGTGGTCTATTGGAGGTGCCTGAAGGGTGCAGTTGTCAGGTTAATGTCCTGCAATGCACCCTTGAAGACGTCGAGACTGTTGTGGGTAAATACATTAGATGGAAGTCTGTTCCACTGGACTATTGTTCGGGGAAAGAAGCTGTATTTGTAGTGGTTGTGGGAAGTTGATATGTGTATGTATTTGTGTGGATGGTTGAATCTTGTTTGGCTGTGTCTAGGTATGAGGTATTGGTTGGGATTGATGTCTAAGAGATTGCTTGAGAGGGCAGAAGCGAAGGTGGATCCAGATGTTTCCAAGCTGTTATTATGGACCACGAATCTTGCTGCCCGGTGCTAGACGCCCTCTAGATGGTTGATGTTTCGGGTGGTATATGGGTCCAACACCGGGCAGCAGTACTCGAGGTGTGGGCGGACCAGGCTCCAATAGGCATAGCTCTTGGTGGACTGGGGAATTTATTTTAAGTTTCTTTTAATGAAACCAAGTTTGTTGTTTGCCTTATTGACTATCTTGTTGATGTGTGGGTTCCAGGAGAGGTTATTTGATATGTCTATGTCAAGGTGTGTTGCTACTGGGACTGCTCTGAGTGTTTCGTCATGTATTGTGTATAGGTTATCTATGAGTGATTTCGATCTGGTGATATGCATAATTTCACATTTGGAGGGGTTGAAAGTCATTTGCCAAGATTGTTCCCAGTCGATTAGTCTGTCAAGGTCATGCTGTAGGTTGTCTTGGTCGGTGTGATTATTGATTTTTCGGTAGAGCATTGCGTTGTCGTCGGAAAGTTTGAAGGAGGTTCCTGGAGAAATATGGGTGGGCATGTCATTTATATAGAGAAGGAAGAGGAGGGGGCCAAGAACAGTATCCTGTGTGACTCCAGAGCTCACGTGTACCTGACCCGACTTGCACCTTTCTACCAGCACTTCTTGAGTTCTATTGGTAAGAATTTTTTTAATCCAGAGCTGGATGCTGGCTCTAATTCCGTAATGGTCTAATTTGTGGAGGAGTCGATTATGGGGGACAGTGTCGAAAGCCTTGGAGAAATCTAGCAGTACAAGGTCAATTTGGTTAATTTTTTTCAGGGTGCAGACTGGAATTGGTTTGAGAGGATATCTGCTTTGGATTTGCTGTCTGTGTGAAGGATGACTTTATCGTTTATTGGGGAGATTCCTGTTGGGTCTTTATTTAGTGATTTTATGTAGTGCCAAAAGGATGTTTTTCTTTGTCTCATCAATTATAGCAATACATGTAAGCATCCATACAACTCTAAATCCACTTCATTTTATAAGCCGAGAAATGCGTTGGCGATATCAATAATCCTTTGAGCTGTCACAATAGAAGATTTATGGTTGTTTCTGGGCTATGATAAACATGAAAACTCAGCTCCAAAACTGACATACTGAGTTGCCTGTCCCCTGAGTTGCCTTAGCGTAACCGGTGGATAATGGACGTTGTGTTTGGGGACTCGCATCAGTGACGGTGCGTCAGTGACAAATCCTATCCGAGGACATCATCGAGCCCGTCCCGTACTCGGACTGGACCGCACCAGTTGTTCCGGTGATGAAAGCAGACAAAAGCGTACGTCTTTGTGGTGACTTCAAACTCACTATGAATCAGGTGGCAACCGTGGACAGGTATCCCATTCACCGAATGGAAGACCTTTATCACCAACTGGGGAAAGGTCGCCCAGCCCGTATACAAAGCTCGACATGCGTCACGCATATGAGAGCAAATTGAGCTACACCCAGACAGTCGCAAATTCGTTACGATCATGACATGTGATGCTTCTCCATATGGCGTCAGATCCGTCGTTGCTCACGTCATGGAAGATGGTACAGAGAAACCAACTGCGTACCACTCCAGAAGTGTCTCACAGGCTGTGAAAAACAACACGCATATTTATAAAGAAGGACTGACGAAGTTTCACCAGTAATTTGTGGGGTCGCAAGTTTACTATCGTCACTGACCAAAAGCCACTTCTGGGATTGCTCGGAGAAACAAAACCTGTTCCGCAAAAGTTGCTTCCACATATGCAGCGCTGGGTACTGAACTGGCTGCCTACGACTAGGTGGACACCAGATACGACTAGCCCCGATCTCCTCGCGTGGTGCTCCGTAGTCAGACGTTTGTGCTCAAGCCTCGCTCTCACATCATGCTCATACTCACGAAGGTCACAACACTTTATGAACACGAAATCATTCTCAGATTTGAAAATGGAACGTCCAAATCCTGAGACCAGTACGCTCAAAACGTGCGCAACGACGTACAAATTGGTCGATTTCGTTGTCAAAATATTACTTTTGTAACATATCTTTTTAGTTTTAAATGAATATACGTTTTATTGTAATCATTAAGACTGTTTACTTACGAATGTTTAACAACATTATTAATAACAAACGGCTAAAATTATTGTGGAAATACGATATGTTTACCCAATATACTTGATCACACCCAGCTGCTGCAAACGAAACCGTTTTTACATTATGTTCACCAAAGACGCACAATTCTTCAGAAATTAATTCAACTGTTGTTTTCTTGATACATAAAAGTTTGCATAGCCACATCCCTCTCCCTCTCCCTCCCTTCCCTCTCCCTCTCCCTCTCCCTCTCCCTCTCCCTCTCCCTCCCCCTCAATCACATAATGCATACCGCACACGGTACTGTTTGAGGAAACACAACACGAGGCTGCTTTGAAGGTGTATGTAATCGAAATACGACGACAATTTTATTCAGAGAATAAGCAACGGTGGATATTTGACGCATAGTCATCGAGGCTCCGTTATGACTAGCCCTTTGAATATCGGCAACGGATGGTTCGGTTTTCTGCCCGGCGTCTGGTTGATGTGTCGTTACTTCTACTAGGGCTCGTGTGACATACCCACATACAGCCAATTAACAATAAGTCATTTTTTGCATGCTTATCGCAGTTTTGTTTAGATGTGAAACATGGTTGGTTGTCATTTTAGTGGCTGGTCAAGCCGGGTCTTTCACGCGTGATGCAACAAGATAGCGGCCATCGCCATACCAAGGTTCGTTGTCAACTAACACCATTTCGAAACGATCTTCACCGCGGTTTTAACAACTCTTGTTTCGAGAGTCCGGTACTTCACGTTCCGTTTGCGGTATCTTTAAACAGTTGTTTCGTTTCGCGCGCTACATAGATCAACACAGTCATGCTAGCGAAATACAAATGAAATGGATGTTTCAACCAACGTTTCTACTACTAAATGAAATCATGACTATCTTTATTGGCGAGTTTATATTAAAATGCGTTGATCGTGACGTTAAGATGTGATAATTAGTTATAGGTTATCGTCGTTTTGCTATTTTATTACACCAGTACGTGTTTATCCATACCACGAACTTTGGATTAATACGAAATAAATAAATTAGGTATACTACTTCAATATTTGCAAACGTGTGCCTTTCGACATAGCGGACATCAGTCTCAGTCAAGGTAGTTATATAGGATATCGTTCTGTTATTTTCTAACGAGGGCGCATGCGCTATCGCAATGACGGTCGGTGCGCGTGTTTCGTCATTGTTCTCCTGCTGCAAAAGTAAAGAACGTTAACGTTAGTAACATTAATTGACGCGGAATGTTTGTAAATTATTTACCAAATGAGCATGCCACCGTATCGTTTCATCAAAACGGTGCACAAAAGAAGATAATGGGTACATAGTGTATCATTGCTGTATTATCCTTTTTGTATGCATGCATGCATGCTATGCATGCATGCATGCATGCATGTATGTATGTATGTATGTATGTATGTATGTATGTATGTATGTATGTATGTATGCATGCATGCATGCATGTATGCATGCATTCACCCAGGTACGTATATATGTGCGTAAGTACGTAAATATTGTGTATAGCATACTTAACATGTATGCATGTACATACATATGTGCGTATATTACTGGAATTCAACTTTTGTTGTAGAACGGTATCGTTGCAGCACAGTATCGCGATCTATCAGAATCGTCAGTTAAAATGAACCTGGCAAAAGTGTCGTTAATTGAATATGCAGCTATTTTCTTTGGGTACCTAAGGTTCAGTTAAATGAGCTTTAGTTATAACCAGCACATAAATAATGCAACAGATATAATCTGTACTGACATATATAAAATGTAGTGCCGTAATATTATGCATAGTATGGTGTAAAATGGAGAAATGTGACAGCTCATTACATCATCTGGTGAATCATATAAACCATTACTGTATCATCGTTGGTGTGGAAACACGGTGTGTTGTATATATTTTCATACGATATAAATTTTCCGTCTTGCCTCCCGCTACACTCAATCTCCGTCAGCGGACTGACGTCACTATGGGCGTGACGTCGCTAGTGACGTCACTATAGGCCTTTCATGGGAGAGCTAAGTAAGCGGGAGAAAGGCAACAATCCACCTACGGTGACCGCTCATGTCATATTCAAAAGATGTGAACACGTTACATGAGAGATAAATAACATGTCAACGACGACAACAACAGAGGACGTACAGTCGAACATTTAATTTAGAAGGGTCCTGTAGAGTTTGTGTAAAAATTGGTTTGGCATTTATAGAATCTATAGTTGCCACTGACACTTTTACTCCGGCCAGATCCGATCAGTCGGATCGCGTCGGTGTCAATCACCTAATGCGTCGACACGGCCGACTGAAATCGACGCTAGTTTATATCAGTCCAAGCAGGTGCCATTCTGACGTTGTTGAAAGTTGGCAAGCTATGCCGCAATTTAGATCCTTCGTCGCCATTGATTGGTTGGTCGGTTGGGGGGGGGGATGTTTGGTAGGGTGGTTGGTTGCTTGGTGGTTTGTTGTTTTGTATGTTGGTTGTTTGCGTGGTTGGTTGTTTGGGTGTTTGGTTGGTTGGTTGGTTGGTTGGTTGGCTGGCTGGCTGGCTGGCTGGCTGGCTGGCTGGCTGGCTGGCTGGCTGGCTGGCTGGCTGGCTGGCTGGCTGGCTGGCTGGCTGGCTGGCTGGCTGGCTGGCTGGCTGGCTGGCTGGCTGGCTGGCTGGCTGGCTGGCTGGCTGGCTGGCTGGCTGGCTGGCTGGCTGGCTGGCTGGCTGGCTGGCTGGCTGGCTGGCTGGCTGGCTGGCTGGCTGGCTGGCTGGCTGGCTGGCTGGCTGGCTGGCTGGCTGGCTGGTTTATGCGACTGCGACGTTCCGCTGGCCTTTATACATTTAAAAATTCAGCTTGTAAATAGTTTGTCGCTAGGATCTGATCAACAACTTCTGATTGATGGTGACTTTGTCGGTGTCAGTCGGTGTAGTCAGCGTGGGTGCGTGCGTCCATGAACGTGTGCCTGCGTACGTTAGTAAGGAATACAGACCGACTGAGAGATTCTGGATTGGGTCGGGTCGGGTCAGGTCAGGTCTGATACCAGCGTATCCATGTCTTAAGGAACATCTGCTTTGAGATATGTGTATAGCAGACGTCGTACCAGGGGTGCAATGGTATTTAGTGAGGGTGCAAGGGCGAGAGCTGGACACTGACCATTGCACTTGGCGATGACGAGACAGACGAGGGCGACTAGAACCATGATGAGGACGATGCAGACGATGATGAAGGCGGCCCTGACGGTGTAGTCGGCTGAAGAATAACACAGTAGTCGTAGCGAACAATTCCGACACGACAACAACAACGACACACAGACCACGTGTACGCGGCGTGTGTCATCAGCCGGGCACGAGACCTGTCTGACGTCAGGGCAACGAACAATCATACTGGACATCTTGGTTTTATTAACATCTCCTATGTTATGTAATGTGGTATGTTGTTACTGCTGTTGCAGCTGTTACTACTACTACTACTACTACTACTACTACTACTACTACTACTACTACTACTACTATTATTATTATTATTATTACTACTACTACTACAACAACAACAACTACTACTACTACTATTACTATTCCTACTACTACTACAACTACTATTACTACTACTACTACTACTACTACTACTACTACTACTACTACAACTACTACTACTCATAATGATACTAATACGGCGACGTGTAAGACGACGACAACGAAGATGCCCACCACCTCTCTCACTATTTCTATCATCATTACATTATTGTATTTATCCCTATAATAAGATAAACAAATTCGCCGTCGACGAAGTAGCTTACATTGATTGTTCAACTTGTGACGCAGCTTCTCCAGCTCGGTGACTGCGGAGGATAACATCACGTCTTAGCAACTCATAACAGATTTGTTCAGTCCAACATCACCATTAAGTGGTGACTGTGTGTCGGGGGTAATGTATGTAGGTCTATGGTCAGTAGAGTGTGACTTGCACCGGCGATATAATGACGTAAAACTGACCCATATGTAATTATTGTGCCATTACTCTGTGTATGCTACATACATGTGTGCGTGCGTGCGTGCGTGCGTGCGTGCGTGCGTTGTATGTACTCATGTATGCGAGTGTATGTGTTTATATGTACTCACTCAAACAGCGGCCACCAATGCACGGCCATCCGTTCATCTTTGTTGCACCTACGATGAACACAACAGCATAGATGCGTAATTACTATACAACGTTGTATTAATAATGGGTTTTGTAAGTATAACCACATTCCAATAATCCAAAACATATTTGAACAGTATCGATGCCATCTACCCACCCGTCATCTAAACAAAAATGTATCGGGAAGGTCAACAAGTGAAGCGACGCATTGACATGTGTCTGTGTCTTAAGTGACGGCGTTGCTAGAATTATTACTGAGTGTCTATACACAGGGTCTTAAATTCGTTCTATTGAAAAGACTGGTTAGAACAAATTATATGCCAGTGAATATCAGTTTGCATCATGTTTATTAATCTTATGAGGACCAAAATGTCTGAGGCAACTGCTGCTATGACTAAATGAGAGACATATAGAAGGTCTTAGAGTGAAATCTACTGTAGGTAAATATACAAAGCTGTACATTTTCAGAAACAATATTTATTTGTCTACGTGATGACATAACAATTACAATTGCGTAGTTATTCCAAACAAATAACCACACTTTTACAGATACAGCTGAAAATATACAGAGAATCATATTGTCTTCACTGTGTAGTATCAAGCTCATGTTTTCCACAAAAATATTTTTCCTATATGGACCCTTCACCCACCCATCCACTCACATCCAGTTTTTTATTATTGGAATAGTCTTTATTTGCAAAGCCCCTTCGGTTTTTAATCGACTTTTTTATTACGAATTAGGTTTTTGTTTTTAATTTGAGTACGTTTTCTGTTGGAGAACGGAACGGACCCAACGTAACGTAGATGTAGTATATAATTATATATCATAGTTAAAACATTAACTAGGGTTTCACGCACATAACAGGCAAATGAAGACAAAACGGGCAAACTAGGAAGTGTCACTATCATGGCTCAGGGTCAATAATACTGGTGGTCCGGCCGTCGAGTACCGAGCAATGCAAGTGTTTGTAGGTGGTTGTCTTACCGAGCGCAGAGCACTGTTGACTATGTTAAAGGAATTCTTTGGGAGTCGAACGGGATTCTTTCGTGTCCCAAATGACAATGAAAAGGGGTTCTTTGAGAACTATTAAACACGTTGCAATGTACACACAATCTCGTGAATTGCTTATTAGTTTATTATAAGAATTTATTTAATTACAATTATGTTTCATTAATTACTAATAGCCATGTCATAACACAGGCGGAACCAGAACTAGAAACGTCACGTACAAAGGGGGGTTGCTTGGGATTCGTTTTCGATATATTATCAAGGCCATTAGTGATTAATAAAATCTGACCTAATGAAATAAGTCATAGAATTGCAAAACATTAACAAAAGTCATATTAATTAACAAATGTATACATTACGAAGAGTTGTGTATTCTCATTATAATTTGAGATAATAAAAGAATCCCTTTCATCTCTTAAAGGACTCCTTTTAGCGTTTTGTCAAACTGTAAGAAAACAGTACCTGGGAAACGTTTGAGTTTATTCACAACCATTGCTATTATGTCATTGATATGCTGATCGAATTTCGTCAAAATCACAAATCTAAGTTCTTAAAAATACTCGCATGCATGATGCATCTCCCTGTTGACTAAAGTAGCCATGTTTGTTTGCAACCACGTGTGTTACATGAATAGATGAAACAATCAATTTGCTAACTGCACTGTTCCAAATATGAATAATTTCACTGCCAATACAAGCTGAACGTACCTGGTCTATTGCACATAGTTCTCACAAAAAGTTTTTAAAATTAAATTTCACATATCACGACTTTCTTGCTGCTACGGTATTCTGAAACACAACTGTGCTAATTCGTTAGTTACATCCCATCTTAGTCAGGTATAAACAAATGATATGGCGCCAGGTATTAATCTAGGCTATCTACGTACATTGATGTGACTTACACGACGCAATGTGCAGACTGTACGAAGCAAGCGACCTGCAAATGGTGTAGATTAAGCAAATGATGTCATTAACAACAAGCAGATCACTTACTCTTCTCGCAATGGGTGCCCGAGATGCCAGTCGGACACGCGCACTTGTAGCGGGTGGTCAGATCAATACAGTTGCCGCCATTCTGACACGGATGACTGATACACGGGTCCACGTGTTCTGGACATTAAACATAAGCCATCATATATATTACATTCGTAGATGTTGATTATTCTGTATTTAAACATTTCAGCCCAATACAAGCAAAACTGACGGAGATGTGCGTACACACTACACACATACAGAGAAACACTGGTTATATATAATTATATATATACACATACATATATATATATATATATATATATATATATATATATATATATATATATATATATATATATATAGAGGGAGACTGAGAGAGAGAGGAAAAAGAGAAAGAAAGAAAAAGAGAAAGAGAAAGAGAAAGAGAAAGAGAAAGAGAAAGAGAAGAAAGAGAAAACGAAAGAGAAAGAGAAAGACAGACAGACAGACAGACAGACAGACAGACATCAGACAGACAGACAGACAGACGGACAGACAGAGCGATAGAGGGGAGGGAGAAACAGAGGGGGAGACGGAGAGAGACAGAGATTAATGACTTATCAATTTAATAAATATGTTATACAGTCAATAACATTAGCTTGCTAACATTAGATTGCTTTAGGGTTAGATTAAACTTACCTGTTGACATCATATGTTTACGCGTATTTTAAAAACAGGTTGGAGTCTATTAATAAAACCCATTCGTGGCCTATCGTGCATTTCCCTGTACGTATGCAAGTCATTTGGCTGTTTCCGTACCGCCATGCGGCGCCACTGTTCTGACAGCAGTTGTTTGATCCTTGGTGTTTCGACTGCAAAAACTCTTATTAAGCTGTGATCTTTTCCACGGAAAGAAGATAACCCAGTTCATCTTGTCCAACGTTTGACTCATATACAGCATTCAGTTTATCCGATGCTCATTCAAGTTTAATTCTTCGTAGTTTTTATGCGTCTAACGCCATGTAGAACTAATCCAAAGTTAAGCTCAATGAAATGTTACACCGTCCGCGTTTCTTATTACCTAAGGTTCTCCTTCAGATTTCAACATGCAACATATTCTACTTGTCCGAAGTGCGAAAGAAACGAAAGGCTACAATTTAGGTACGGTGTAATATCTAAAAACACACATCTGGCACTGTTACATTAGTGTATAAAATTGTACAAACTGCATAGTAAGTAAGACATTACCTTCAACCGAGCTTACTCCAACTGGTTCTGAAATAATAATAAATAAAATGTAACCATATATTTTCCAAATCATTTCATGCTAACCGCGTAATACGAAAACAAATAATGTAGTTTGTGAATAACGTAATAAATCACAACAAATCGGCGAATAAGTGCATTAGAAAAGAAGGACGCAAAATAGTGCGTGTGTATAGGCATGCGTGTGTGTGTGTGTGTGTGTGGTGTGTGTGGTGTGGTGTGCGTGCGTGCGTGCGTGTCGTGCGTGGTGTGTGTGCGTGTGTGCGAGTGTGCGTGTGTGCTGTGTGTGTGTGTGTGTGTGTGTGTGTGTGTGTGTGTGTGTGTGTGTGTGTGTGTGTGCGAGTGAAATGAAAAGGGACTCTTTATTAAGGTTTTGCAATGTACATAATCCTACCAATAATCATTCCATGTAATTCTATGTCCTTATTTCATTAGGATTATGTTTTATCATTCACCAATAACCAAGCCGGATACGGATAACACAAACGGATCGAACCCTAACTAGTTCGCGGGGTTAATCGGGACACGAAAGGGATTATGTTTCTATATAGGACCTATTATCAGGATGATTAGTTATTAATAAAACATAATTATAATAATACAAAGGCACATGGTTAAACAAAAATAGTCATACTTATTAACAAATGTGTACATTACAAAGAGTGTCATACTCTTTAAGAGAATCCTTTTTTCAATAATTATAATATTGGACACGAACTATCGGTTTCGTGTCTCAAAGAATCCCTTGCCAAAGAATGCCTTTAGTTAGGTTATGATAAAGTGCCACCAACCGACCTGCCACGGAAATACTCTTTTCCTCAATGG